>JBBPBR010000006.1:40047357-40067138 GCA_037974775.1 Cicer pinnatifidum
ATTCTATTTTGCTCACACTATATAAAAAAAATTCCATATTATAATTTTTTAAATAATAAAAACTAATTTTCTGAAAAACGCATTTTAATATTAATTTAAAAACCAAATGTGCCGTACATGTTAAATTGATACATATACCTTATAGTTTTTCTTAATTATTTATCATCTCAAATTTCTCTCTTTGTAGTAAATAAATATGGATAAGATAACATTTATTAGTACCTTCAAATTTGAAAACAAACAATTTAAACGAGTAATTTTTTTTGAAAAAATGACTTTTAAAATAGAAAGTAAGTCATTTTAAATTTGTATCCTATAGGGAGAATAGTAGTAAGACATTAAATCATATTTTTCCAAATGATCTTCCTAATTTTCCCACAGGGATTATGAATTAGTACAGAGTTTCATCATAAAATATAGTTTTGATATGTATTAATAAATCCCACCAACAAAATGGTAATAAATACTAGTAATTGACATAGTCAAATCCTTATCTGCTGACTTTTTGACATCAAGCTTTAATATAACAATTGTTTATCAACTCATCAAAAAAGAATTTTTTATCAGTACTTTGCATTATTCAAGCCTAATACTATTCATATAACACCACATACTCAACTGTGTCCAATTTATAAGGGAAACTACATTTCAAGTACATTCAACCAAATCTTTCTCACTTATCTCATTGTGAAGCCACATGCTGCAGATGAACCCAAATAAAATGGAAAACAAGAGTTGCCACATAATTCAACAGATTTAACAATAAACGCTTATATAATTTTTTAGTGACAAACCATCAAAATTCAGCTTTAACAATATACGGATATATATTTTTTTAGTGACAAACCATCAAATCTTTGATCACACTTGGTATATCGTGACTGGGACCTAAATTAATTCATTTTATTGATGAGCTCGATGATGAGATCCTCACGGTTCCCTGCATCTCCACCATCCTTGAATCAGGTTTTCGATCCTTTCAATCCTTCTGTTGGCTTGTTGAGTTCAAAGGGCCACATAAATCTGACAACTTCCTTAAAGTGTGGACCAACATTGTCAATTTGATGCACCATGTCTTCTATGCATACAATACCAAACTTTCCTAATTCCTGCATGACTAAAAGTGGAAGACGAATCACAAACAATTAAGCAATAGGGTCAAAGAAAAACTAGGGATATGTTGGATTATCTTTTTAAAAAACAATTCTGTTTTTAAAAAAATTAACAAATTTTGTTCTTTGTTAGCTTTTAAAACAGAAATGTTTTGAAAAAGTGTAATCAAACAGGCCCTAGGAATCTAGAAACACCATGTATTTACCTGCTCAATAATGTTATTATCTGTCAAAGGAACTTTTCGCTTATCTATTTTCGCATTTCCCTTCTTGTAAATTAGCTCCTTTATGCTTTTAAGATTTGGGTATCTTCAAAAGAAGCAGATTTTTACAAAATTAGAAATAATCCTCACAGAACTGAAATTTGGGAACAATCAACAATGCAATAATTACATGAAAGTAAATATACAAGAAAGTAGCAAAACGTGTTTTTCTAAAAAAATATATGAAAGTTCTACAAATCTACCCTTCCAATAACATCATATATCATATCATAAATTCATAACATCTTATACACATCTAATATAAAATCATTAACATCAATCGATCTCTTACCCGTAGGTAACATATGGTTCCACTCTCAGCAGCTTGGCCATAACTCCATCAGTTGGCTTCACTAAGACAGCACTGAATATTTTTCTCAATCCCAAACTCAGTAAGTGCTTTCTGGTTGTAGGATGCATGTCTTGTTTCCTAAAAACAAATGGAACAAAAGAAAGATGCTTTAACTATTCACAAAGGCAAAATCAAAACATCGACTGATAAACAAATACATTACCCCTATACACGAATGACTATTATGGGCTTGTTTGGGGTTGATAGTTCTGGCTGTTTCCTCTTGACGCCCTTGAGCCTTCGTTTCATTGTAAGAAGGTCCACCTCCTACACAAGTAAGAATAGATGAATAATAATAATAATAATAATAGAAGTCACTGCAAAAATGTATTTAGTTGAATCATATCGTAAATTTCATAAACAAGCAAAAAGTAAAATACTGCAAAAATCATTAATTGAATATTACAAATTTAAGGGAGGAAAATGAAGGTAAAAAAGCTACCCTGTTGTGATATTCAAAAATGAAATCCTCTGGCTTTTTAATAAAGTCCTTGGACTTCATAAATTGGAAACCTTTTTTCTGGAATTGCTTCTTTTTTCTTAAAGCCCGTCCTTCACTATTTTTCCTCTTCTTCAATATAACCTCTGGAACATAGTTGAGAGCCTTAGGTTCCTCTTCAGCCATCTTTTTAGGTTTTCACTGCATTCAGAAACACAATAGCTCATTTATGCTCAACAAGGAAGAAATAACACATTGAAGAAAAAAAATATCATAAAACAAAAAGAACAGACATCAAAATCGGAAAGGTAAGGCAGGTTTTCAAACTATGCAATGACTCAAACTATGAAACATTCATAAATAACAATAAAATCCACAAATCTTAATGTTAATAAAAAACATACATTAAAATATCAAGCTACCAACAAAAGTCAAGGAAATAAAAATGCATAAGGAAGTCTTAAACCTAAAGTAATAAAAACATCTAAATATTAAAACTCAAAACAGAATAAGGAAGTAAGTAGAACAAAACAGAGAAAGAGAAAGAAGATAGTTAGGAAGTAGGAACCAGGGTTGGGTTGTTTCCAGGGTTGAACCTACACAATATGTACATGGTGCATCACAACTGATGGCAAATGGCAATACAGATTGATGCAGCCATAAATCAAGGGAATAGTGGTGGTCCTGCAATTATGGGCAAGAAAGTTACAGGAGTAGCATTCCAAAATCTTTCAGGTGCCAAGAATATTGGCTAAGTCCTTTTGTTTTCTTTGTCTTTATTTTTCTTGAATTCCAAAACTTAAGATTCATTAATTCCTTAATCTTCCATTAGCTTCTATTTTCGTATATATTAGTGACCAGTTCATCACCGTCACTTTACATTTCAATTCTGCCACCGTGAGATATGTTATTGTTCTTCACAAAGCACAATACAAAGAGCAAATTATTCATGGGTCATGGGTCATGGGTCATGGGAGAGATGATTGTTATAGTTAATTCCTGATAAAAAAAGGGTCATGGGAGTAACTTTAAAGAGTTAGTCTTAACTTATTCCCTTCTTGAGTATATGCACATAATTTATTTACATTTAAAAAATGTCATGTTTAATGTGTCTTTCAAACCTTAAAACAAGGAGAAAAAAGCTGAAAACCCGTAAAGCATATTAGAGGTTACTAGTACAAATCAAAATAGACCAGCCAAGAACACTGTATGTAATAAATTGATGGCCACAAAAAATTTATGGAAAAAAAAGTTAATAAAGAGAGTAAACACTGAGGGAAAATCAAACTAAAACAATGATAAAATTGTCATCATACCGATTGTGAGGCCATCTGCACCAGACTTTTGGCAAGTGGGAGTACGCAAAACCTTTTGAAAGGATAAAGAGAGAAAAATAATTAGCCAGTACAAAAGAGATTTTGTTGCTTAGCAGCTATACTTATGCTGCAGAAATACCAGAGAAGATGCATATTAGCTTTTCATTTCTTTAAGAAGCAGTCTACCCAGTAAACCCCATATGTGGGCAGCTTTATTTTTTTTCTGTGTTACATTATCTTATTAATTAAGAAACCAGATAAAAAGACTTAAAAGAAAAGATAAACATCTTACATTCCTCGGCCACCGTCAAGTCCTTCCTCTGTTGGATGTTTCCATTCATCAATTCTGTTAGACAGTAAGCAACAGTTTATCAAAATAATACTATATAGTAGCAACAAGATTAATAGATGAGAGACAGAGAGAGATATTACACCCATCCATAGCGACGATCAAACAGAAGCCGCTTTGAGGATTGTCTTGAAATCCGAACATTGACTCTGGAACTTGTGGATTCCATTTATCTTACTTTTTTTCTTAACTGGGTGTAGAGAGGGCATAAAGAAAAAAGAAACTCGTGTTGATGTTGATAGCCAAAAACAAAGGTCACCCGAACCTAAAAACATAACAAATTGGACATTTTATATTAAATCATTTCCAACTTATTGTTTGCTTATTTTTCAAAATAAATGTCAATCTAGTAAGATAAAACTTTAGATGGTACACAGATGTTGCCAACTACAAAAAAAGATAAAATACACAATCATATGAAAAAGATATCAATTTAAAGTGTTACTGTGCTAACAATTTTCCCAACTCAATCATGTCTTGTTTGAATACAGAACTACACTTAAAGTTCTCACCCTACAGTTAAACTTTGACACTCTACACTTCTTTAAAATAACTATTGCTCTCAAATGTATAGTTTAGTTATCATCTTCAACCTATACTGTAAACAAGATAATTGTGCAATGACTTCGCACACTTAGACAATAATTTGCAAACAAAGCATAGTAAGATACAAAATAGTTATTCTATATAGGAGTTATGAAACCAATACACTTCAGCTAGAAACACTACAAAACAAACTATTAATAGTTGCTCTACCAATTTTTCTCAACTGAGCCACAGAATATATTGCAAACAAATTAAACAGTGAAGATAATTTAACATTTACCACTTGTCAGTTTCAGCCTCATAGAAGATTTTAACAAACAACATAGCAGCAATAGTATCTTTATCATGCAGGACCTGATTTTTTTCATCATCTGGGTTCTGTTAATTTTACAAACACCTTACACTCGTTCCTGAAGAACCCTCCCCTCAATACTTTCTAAACGAACATAATGCTCTTATTTTCTGAGCATTTGACATTGGCATTTAACTAATTAAGTTACAAAGAGATTAGACAACTAGTGATATATATCCAATATGAATATAGCATATAAAGGAAAAGAACCCTGTTGCGAAAAACGAAAATTAAGCAAGAAAAAGAGGTACCTTAGAGTACAAATTGAAGCTTGTAAAATGGGTCGGACTCAAAGTACAATTTTTGTTATCAAAATAGTCATAGACTGTTGGTGTCCAAATTGAAGATGTGTGGGAAGAAAGGGGTTTGGAAAAAGCAAAATGACGTGAAGAAGTTAAATGGGATTTCCTGACGTGAAGAAGTTAAATGGGATTTCCTGACGTGAAGAAGTTAAATGGGATTTCCTCGTACTTTATATATTTGTCCAACAAATGTTAAAATGGTTCAATTTGTGTTTTGAAAGTAGTGTATATTATATTAATTAGAGGGTATAATTAAATAAAATAATTAAAATTATATTAAAAATGATCTTATTTTAAAATAGTTTTTTATTAAAATAACATTTATTGTGAAACAAATACTAAAATATATTTCAATATCCATAAAGTTTTAGTAGAAAAAATCAATAAAACTAAAAAATCATGCCTAAGTTGTCTAATAGTATGAGTCTAAAAGGCTCAACTCGAAGAATTGCTATTAGAAAAAAGAAAACGAACTTCCATACTAGAAAGACAAGACAAAGCCAACAACATATCTCAATAAAGAACATGAACTATGTGCATATGTAGGTCAAGGTAGATGACGTGGCACCAGAACTACTTCGACCTTCCCTTAATGGATAAATGTATCCCTTAACAATATTTCAAGAAGACCTAATGTTTATAGACTATTACACATATTAGATAAACCATTTTTTATAAGCAAATGTTAATGGCTAATAATTAATTTAAGGGATAATATATTGTTAGTGTAAGGAATCAAACCATTGACCTCATACATCAAATTTATTTAATGTTTCAGTTCTTATCATTGGATTAGACTTTTTGGAACATTAGAGAAACCATTTAATTCAAGTATGTGTTTTCAACTATCTCAACCTTCTGGTGCGCAACCAACATCCTAATATGATCACATCAGTCACATGAGAAGAAATAGCCACAAATTGAAGCACCTAAGAGTTCAAAAGTACTATAATTAGGAGGTTCTTTTCATAGGTATACTTACTTATAAAATCACTCTTGTTTTTACTCTTTACCTATTCGCGTCCTACATAAATTTAACATCAGAGTGTCTTTGCAGTTGCACCCTCATTTGGAAAAGAAACACAATAGGAGAACGAGGAACGTTCAACTAGTGTCATGGAGATCAAAACATCAGACTAAGAGTTCAATCATCAACTCATGTGATCAACCTCTAATGTTCACACATAAAAATTAGCGCCCATTGTGCGGCCGGATAAAATTTACTTAGGCTTTAATATCACATCAACATGGTCATGGTGGTCACCAAAAACAGGACCCTAGGTTAAATTATATTTATGTTAGTCCTTACAAAATTATCATGCAAAAAGTTTTAGTGTGTTTAATTCATGCTGGAAATAAACATGTTTAACTATCATTTACATTTTAAATTTTTGAATATTTATTAAATGTATGTTTAGAATATGAATTTTTTATATATTATAAACTCAAGACAAAAGTAACAAAAATATTGATTAAAAAGTATAATTTTAAGATATTTTTTGTAGATGAACTTTTTATAATATTATAAATATACTTGAAAAATATAATTCATAGGGAAGTTTCTCAACATGGTAGACAATTTGAAGGTTTAGTTTTCGGTAAGAAAATGTGACAAAAGCTTCAAGTTATTTGGTTTGTATGTATTTGGATTTTATGGAAGACTTTTAATGAGGTGTTGTTTAAGCAAGCTAACATTTCATCGATGAACTTACTAGAGGTATCAAAATGTTTTCTTGGCGGTAGATCAAAACTAATGTTAAAAGTTTTTGGTATGATTCCAAAGTTTGGTGGCAAAATCTCATAGAACGTATTGGTACTAATATGTAGTTACGAATCATTTTGTTAGTTTCATTGTGTAATAGATACAATGAACAATGAGAGAAAATAGACCGAAGGATTAACATATATAATATGTTATTGTAAAAAACTCATATATTTTGAGACTAAGGCGACGCTATTTTGTGTTGAAGTTGTATCTAAAAGACTTGTTCTATTTTAACTATGCGCCTCTGTCTCAATGGCTTAAAAGTACAATAAAGAATAAAGAACTCAGGTAGCCAAGTGAACCAAATAGTTATGACATTTCACCGTTTTCAATCTCTTGTAGGATTTTGTGTTTCATTTCACTAAAAATAGTTTAGTTTTTTAATTGAGATTTTTTGTGTCCATTTTAAGTTAACTATTTTTTCATTAACATTTATTTTTAATTATTTTAGATTTTTTTTGTGATTTATTATAAATATTAGGCTTAATTGCAATTTTGATCCCCTATTTTAGCTAAATCGTGAAAGTAGTTCCCGCATTTTGTTTCTCCCTAAACATAATTTTAGTCCAAAACTTTATGAAATTTCATTTTTTTTAAAGTCGTACTACACCATTTATGATAATAGATTTCAGTTACAATTGTTGTAAATGAGATCTTGATGCATGGTGTGACTTAAATACATGAAAAAAAAATGAAATTTCTTCAAGTTTTAGACCAAAATTATGTTTGAGGGACCAAAACTGGAGAAAAATAAAATGGGAGACTACTTTCGGAATTCAGTTAAAATAGGGGACCAAAACTACAATTAAACCTAAATATTATAATAAAAACATAAATTAATTCTCTCTTTTAAAAAGTAAATTTGTAAAATAATTTAAATAGTCAACAAATTTAATAGTACACTTAACTTTTTTTTAATTCTCACAATTTAATCGACATCAATCTTATATTAAATAAAGGTATTATTAATTTCTACTATTTTTTAATATTTATTTACTTATAAAAATACCCTTATGTCCAACACTAAGGATTTTTTTTAACTTTTTTTTCTAAAATTATATTCTAGTTTTTAAAATTTAGAAATTTAAAAACTTGTTTGATGATATAATTTTTTTAAAGTGTTTTTAAAAATTGTTTTCCATTTGTTGGTTTTGGAAACTAATAAAACAAAACAGCATAAAGATGTTATGCTTTTCAATTTTTTGTTTTAGTTTTGAAAAGCTAGAAAATTAAAAAGACACTGAAATTCTGGAATTTTCATTAATGACATTAAAATAATATTATGCAACTTCAAATGAGAAACACCTTCATTAGTTTCATTGATTGTGGCATTATCCACATGTTTTAGTTTTTACTTATATGTTTTAGTTGAACAATTTCCTAAACAAACACATCCTAATGTTTGCATATTATTTTGTAAGAATTATTGTTGCATTTTAAATCGTCATTCTATTCAAGCTTTAGTTGATGTCATGCTATAGCTTTCAGTATTATATTTAATTCAATATTATGTATTCTTTACATTTAAATTATTGTTATTCACAAAGAAAATAATTAAATGGTTTTACATATATTTTTCATTTAAAATAGTTTTATTGTCACGTTCAACACAACCCAACTAGGTTGATTATCTCTTTCACAACCGATCAACTCAACCCGTTAGCTATGATTTCACAATCATCAGCTTCGAAGAATATGGAGTTGGTGTCAATTTGCACAAAGGGAGTGTTTGTATGTATAGAGTAAGCAAAGAAAGAAGTTGAAGAGAAGACGATATTGATCCTCTACATCAAATATTCTTCTACGCCTATTTTATCTCCCTCATCAATGCTTAATATGCAATGCAAGTTAATTCAATATTATGCATTCTTTAAATTTAAATTATTGTTGTTCACAAAGAAAATAATTAAATGGTTGTACATCTATTTTCCCTTTAAAATAGTTTTATGGGCACATTCAACAAATATCTATTATTATTATTATTATTATTATTATTATTATTATTATTATTATTATTATTATTATTATTATTATTATTATTATTATTACTTGTTTGTTAATTTCCACATTTATTTTTGAATTGAGTCAATGTAATTCTATAAATAAATATTAATAGAGTATTTTGTTAAATATATTTATTATCAATAATTAAGGTGAAAATAGATTAGGTCGAATTACACTTGACAATACTCAAACGTGATTGTTTAAATGTAAAGATTTATAAGTTTAGAATATTATCTATCACCGACTTAATTGACAATCTTTTAAAAGTATGATATATTAATTTACTCAAAAGTCTATTTCATATTAATGTCTTCAAATAAGAAATTTAAGAGATCGTTTCTTTTGTGAAAATATTTTCAGTTTTTTGTTTCCTAAAACTTGTGCTGATTTTAGTTGTTATAACATACGTAATATATTATTGATATAAAATATTATCTACGTTTCTAGAAAAATTAAAGAAATCAAAAAATTGATCTCACTATTTTTAAAAAGATATATTCATTGACTAACATATTAAGAAATAACTATTGATCAGTATTGGACCACTAGAGATGGTCGAGATTTGCCGATGACAACAACAAATGGTGGAGAACGATCGCTCATCTCTTGGAAGAGAGAGCGTGAAAGCACTATGATGCTCAAGTTAGTAGCAATTGGGGGAGGGAGAGGTAAATGAATAACGCTTACCTAGCAAGACCCAATTTATAGAGATTTAACGGGGGCTAGTGACGCGACGACGACTATTTGGTGCGAAGAATTTGACACAAAATGCGAATAGCTTGTTAATGGACAATCATCGACAATTATGATGAATAGCGTGCGAATTCGAAGTCTGAGCAAGTTCGATGGTTTAGAGTGCATTGAGTTATACCTTTTCTGGATTACATAGGGCCTAATAACTACTACAAATTAGGCATGGATCCGATTCGAAATAACTATAAACGAAAGAGATAACTATGAAATTTCAATGCGTATTTTCTTAAGAAATTAGAGAGTTAAGATAAAAAAAAATAATATTTCATCTATCTCACAATGAATATCGTTTTTGCTTATTTTACACATATTAAAAAATAATTATCACTGACAAAGATAAAACTAATTTTAATAAATTATCATTATTAATAATTGATGTGTTTTTCTCTATATTAAATACAAAGAGGAAACCATTAGTATTTTAAAAATAATACATATATTATTAATTAGACAATTTAATTAAAAAAATTAAGATTAAACGAAGTTAACTGTTAGAATTGTATATAAAAACTAAGAGCTACTATTAACTATAAAAAAAATAAAAATATATATAAAACAAGTTATTTTATTGATTTGCTAAATAGCATTTTATTTTTTATTTTATTTCCTTTTTAAAAATAGTTTGTTAAAATTGATTTAGAGAATAGAATTTCAAAACTAAAAATCATAACACTTGCAAATAGGCCCTAAAATGATTGCCATAAATTCATATTTTAGAGACCAAATAGGATTTGAGTAATAAAAAAGGGGCGAAATTGGATTCCATTCCACCCAATTTTTTCTTGTGTCAATCCGAAAAAATCCTTGAACAGTTAATCGGGAATCCTCCTCGCCGCATTTTCCCCAACTCACCAAAACGAGCTCTGAAATCACATGGTAAATTGCTCTATCATTTCTAAATTTTGTATTATTATATGATCCTTTTTGGTTCAATGTTTCAACTGTGGTAGATTCAAAGGAACCTCAACTGGGTAATAGCAAATAGCAAGTTTAATGTTTTATTAAGTTAGCCTTCAAGCCCTAAGTTCTTTTTTATGATGCTATGCGAAATTGATGTCTATAATAGTTCTATTCTCTGTTGTTTGATCAGTTTTTGTTCTGGATTTTTCTAATATTGAAGTTTTGGAAGCAACACTTACTTTTAGGCATTTAGTGGGTTGATATTATTTTTTGGTCTGAGGAATGCTAACTATGTAGCAAGTTGTGTCTTTTCATTAGTTGATAACATTAACTTCCATGGTTACCAGATTTTCCAGCAAAATTTGGTGTGGTAAGGTTAAATTATTTGCGTTCATTACTCCCACATGACTCTCAAATTACCAACCAATTTAAAATGAATTTCTTGTCAAGTTTCCTTTCCCCTTTTACCATAGAACCTTAAAATTTCATTTCTTTCTGTTTTGAAAACGAAGTAATTTTGACATCTATATTCTCATACATAGATATTTCATTTTCTCATGTTGTCATCTGAGTTGTAAGCATTTCATCATTTTGGTGGATTTTTAGGTTTGAATTGTGTTTCAGTGGAACCATTGGGCAGTGGCTTTTTTGTTCTTGAATGAAATATTAGATGTTCTTCTAGATGGATTGTCTGGCAAGGGTAGTGGCAAGAATGTTCACTAGAAATACAGCTGATGCTTGCCTTTTGTAGTATGTCAGGTTTCGGTACAGATTTAGGAGATATTTCACTCACCTTTCCTCCCCTAGTTTCAGTATAGCAATACCTTCTACACGACCTTTGTTATCATAGGTGCATCACCAATGCTTTGACGGGTGGTATTTGAGTAACCAATTTTAGGTATGTTTAGATGCTATGTACTTATGGCTGGAGAACCGGTCAGATTATGTTCGATTTGTAGTTTCAGCAGGTGCCTTAGTCTTAATTTTCTGAATCTATTTTTCCTGACGAAATTCCTTTATTTTTCAGGATTTCATTTTTTATGGGTTTGACAGTGTGTTGTCACTTTTATTTGTGGCTTTCCAATTGGTTATGTGTTTGTATTCTGTGTCTGTAGAATATAAAGGGTATCAGAACTAGGTAGTGTATGTTTTCTGTCTTTAGAATAATTAGCTACATGGTTTTATTGCACAGTTATATGGACTTAAATGTGTGCTTGAATGTCCCTCCCTTGCCCGCACCACTTACTATCGATAAAATTGTTAGGACACTCATGGCATAGAGTGGAACATGGATCGACATGTGACTTTATGCTAAAACAGTTTCTTTTTTAAACCGACGAGTCTATTCTTGGTCATGATAAATAATGAAGTGTCATTGATTTCTTTAAAGCATTCTTGGAACTTGATACTATTTCTTTTAATCATAAGCGACTATTTTGATATTAGATGGTATAATGTAGATCATGATACTGAAATTCTGAACTCTGAGTGGCCCCAACCACACGAAATTAGGAAGCCAACTGGTTGTAGCTGCTTATTGCAACCATGAGTTTTCTCTATATACATCTTCTAAAGCTATGAGTTTATGACCATATCGGTTTAGGTTCCACAATCATTTTACTGAACCTGATCACGACTCACTCAATTTAGTATCAAATTGCATATATTTTCATGAAAAGTAATAGCATCTTTTGGCCAATGGAGTAACTATAAAAATAATTGTTGGAATATGTATTGAACTGTTAAGTTTCCATTCTAAGATACAGTAAACTCTTATATAATGATTTATTGGTATATAAATGGGGTATGGAAGGGGTTTGAGGATGTTTGTTTGGTTGTGTGGTGGATGCAACTTGTTTTTCAATGTACAATCAAGAACTTGATTTCGGTTTATCTACTTTTGATGTTTGGTTAGTGCAGTGGAGTAGTCGATTCCCTTGATCATTTAAACTGTAATAATATCCTTGATCAAATGATGGATGATGGAGCTACTTATCAGCCTGAGCCCCAAAAACCAGTATGGTGTGAGAGAAAACAGGCCGTAGTACATGAAGAAATAAGGAGAATGAATCAACTGCCTGCAAAGAGCACCTATGTGGCACATCGTCTAAAGGTTCTTAATAAAATTCTGCAACTTATGTCAGTTCAGGTAGGTTGGTTATTAATTTTCTAACCATAAGCTATTTGGTGTTTCTGTCATATATCTGTATTATTTTAATTAGAATTTCAAAATAATATCTTTCCTCCTAAAAGGGATTAATTGTATTGTACTGTTACCCTGTTATTTGTCAGAGAACTGTGTCTCAGGAGAAGGAGCTGGAGTTGCTTTTTGCTGGTCTTTCTTTGTAAAAGAACTATTAATGGCAATGGTATGTTTTGGCAAATTTGATGAGTAGTTTTTTTCTTCTGTGTTGTGATTTGTGGATATGAGGTCTGCATTCCTTTAGTTAATTGACCTTGAGATATTGATCCTGACTGCATAATTGCAGTTTTTTTTGTCATCATGATTTTCCTTTAGTACTTTTAATACCTGCTGATTCTGATGCCTTTTATTTTTGTTTCAACCCCTGACACAGGTTCTAAGTGGCACATTTTAAAATCAGATGCACATCGCATTTGTTAAATACTGATATTATATACAATAGATCACTGGGTTGTTTTAGCATGCTGGGCCGATCTTCATAGGTGTATATTAGGCACAAACCTGCTTGGAATTATTAGCATTTTGAAGTTGGAATTTTTGCATGTATATCCCCTTTTTTTCTAAAAAAACTAACCAATATACGATACATTGAAATCTATTTACTAAAATGCCCTACTTTTTTTGACCTTAAGGAAGTCGCATCTCCGCCATGCGACCATCTAAAGGATGATTTTTTTTCCTGCAGTAGGAAGTCGCATCCTTGGGAAGTGACCGACCATCTATAACCTCCTAATGCAGAAAAGTTAAAAATAAAAATAAAAAATTAAAAGGTTATAGATGGTTGTGGATGCGACCTCAACAAAAATCATCTTTCATGTGGTCGCAGGGCGCATATGCGACCTGAAGGTAAAAAAAAAGTAGGATATTTTGATATATAAATTTTTAACGTAGAGTATATTGGTTAGTTTTTTTTAAAAAAAGGGGATATATGTGAAGAAAAAAAACCTTTTGAAGTCTTGTTGGTTGGTGCTATTTTGTACATCTTTGATATCAATAAGGTGAACTTTGAATACATGTTGGGTCTTTGTAACTTGTAAGTATAGTTTTATTTTTATTATGCTATTGTTTTAAGATTTCCTTGCTGCAAAATTAGTAGAAACAGTGACTTTTCGGCAAAGGAAGTTCCATTTTGCAACTCTGATCAGCACTTTATTATGTGATTTGACATTTTTTTCTCAGATTATGAGTCGTTATATTTTTATTTAAAACAAGAGAAAATGCTCCATCCCACCTTCTTTCCCCTTCTACGTGGACCACCCAACTGCACTCCACCCCACCATCTCTTCCCCTCTCATAGGACTGTTCAGTTCTTACTTTCCATGCATCTGTCGTCAAACTCGAGCTCTTCACTTTCACTACGACACTATATAATTGAAGTAGATATCAGTCTTGGACATAGTGGAATTACGTTACAATCTCCTTTAAGCTAGTTGTTACTGTTTTGTGATAGTCTTAGCATTGCTTTATGCACTAGGTTGATTATCTCTTTCACAACCGATCAACTCAACCCGTTAGCTATGATTTCACAATCATCAGCTTTGAAGAATATGGAGTTGGTGTCAATTTGCACAAAGGGTGTATTTGTATGTATAGAGTAAGCAAAGAAAGAAGTTGAAGAGAAGACGATAATGATCCTCTACATCAAATATTCTTCTACACCTAGTTTATCTCCCTCATCGATCAAATATTCTTCTACACCTATTTTATCTCCCTCATCAATGCTTACAAAAATATTCGAGAAAAAAAAAAAGCAAGAGAGAGAATGGAAATTGATGAGAGTTTGCATGTTGCCAGGAAAGTCACCGCAACTACTTTTTATTTTTCTATTTTGTTTTTGTTTTTTCCGTTTTCTTTTAATGCAATAAGCTTAGGATGTAGGCATTCAACAGCGAAAAAGCCACTACGATGTTTCTTCCATTTTTTTCTTGAGAGAACGATGCTTCTTCTGTTTTATTGCATAACTTATATACTAATAATACTGTAGTAAATACCTAATATAAATAATCTTAAAAATAACATGACAGTTTTTTTGACAAATAATATAGCATGCTATATTAGTAAAATTACGCTATTGTATTTTTGATGGGGGACATTTTTGTCTTTTTGAAAGAATAAAACATCTATTTTTCTATTATTTTTCTTATACCAAACATTAATATTAACAATACTCAGAATGAAAAATATTAAGATAACCTAAAATTAAAGTCTAGAATACTGTCTCATTTAATTAGCATAACCTTACATATTATAGGGTAAAAAAAGATAATTTTAAAGCTCCCATTTGTTAAAAGCCTCTCATCCCCTTCCATACGAAATATTTTAATCATCTCCTACTCTCGATTAGTCTTTATTTTTTTTTTTCAAAATAAATGTAGTATTTTCTTTTCCAAAAATTTAAAATATATGAAGATACTTCTTGAATATATATAAAAAATTATATTTAATAGTCTCAAAATATTTAAATTAATCTAATTATTTTCACTCTATTTAACGATATTATTTCTAAATTATTTTATTCATATAAAAAGTATTAATTGAATTTAGTTAAATTATAATTAATTAATTTTTTAATAAATAATATAACATTAATTATGACGTTAGTTTAGAAGTAAAAGTTTGTTCTTAGTTAAACTTTTCAATTAATGAAGAAATCTTATTCCCACTATTGAAATACTGCTGAATTAATTAATAAATGTAAAACTAACTTCGGTGTCATATCAACTCAGCCAAAACGACGCGTACCAAACGGGAGAAACAGTCAAGACTTGAAATCAATCCAAACAAAGCCTAATAATATTCTTCCCTTCTTTCCTCACTCGTCGTCGTCTGTCTCTAACAAAAATCCCCAATTCCACTTTTCTAAATCCCCAATCAAACACGATCTCGAAACCCTAATTCGATCCCATAAGTAAAAGATCGATCGATGTGGGCTGCTTCGTGCCTGGCATCATGTTGCGCGGCCTGCGCATGCGACGCTTGCAGGACCGTCGTTTCGGGGATCAGCCGTCGTTCAGCCAGGATCGCTTACTGCGGTCTCTTCGCTCTCTCTCTCGTCGTTGCTTGGATCCTCCGCGAAGTCGCTGCTCCTCTCATGGAATCTATCCCCTGTAATTATTCCCTCCTTCAAACCCTAATTCAATATTTTTCTTCTTTCTAATTCTGAAGTTTAAAATAAACTGCTTTATTCTTGAATTCGAGGATTGTTATTTACACCCTTTAAAATTGTCAAGATGTTTGTAAGTGTTTAATGCTAGAGGCGAGTTTATTATTATTATTATTATTATTATTATTTTATTTTTAATTAGGCATTTCAATTGTTTGGAAAATTGTTGATTTAGAATACCTTCAATTCTGTTTGGATAATCAACTTAAGCAATTATTATTTAAGTGCTTGTATATGTCACTACTAACAAAAGATAGAATAATTTAAATTGTTTTCATAAAAGCGTTTTTTTTTTCTTTTTGAGGACGTTTTTATAAAAGCTGTGAGCTGTTTTCAAAAGCTATCCTAGACAGCTAATGGAAATAGTAATCTGTAGAATCAGCAAATGGACATGTTATAAGTTGTTTTTATTAGCTCTTTCAAATAGTCTCACAAGTGCTTTATCATTAGATAGACTCAAATAAGTCAATACAACCAGACCTTATTTTAATATAGAAAATACAGGTACATAGTTTTTAATTCCCTTCCTGAGCTGATTTTTGTTTGCAAGTTAAATAGTATGTTTAATATGCAATGCAAGTTAATCTAGTCTAATGAATTTAATTCTTAGATAAAGATATAATATCTTTATTTTGGACTTGAGGATGAAGATAATTAATTTGTGAAATGGTGCAGGGATTAATCATTTCAAACAAACTCCGAGCCGTGAGTGGTTTGAGACTGATGCAGTTCTTCGTGTTAGCTTGGGAAATTTTCTATTTTTCACTATTCTGGCTACTCTAATGATTGGTGTCAAAACTCAGAAGGATCCTCGTGATGGCTTGCACCATGGGGGTTGGATGATGAAAATCATCTGTTGGTGCCTTATGGTTATCTTTATGTTCTTCCTTCCAAACGAGATCATCAGCTTTTATGGTGAGAATGTTTTCGAATGTCATTTCAGTTTGCTTATTTCAATGGATTCCTTTTAGTTGAATTTTAATGTGCTGTAAGAAACTATGCAAGTGTAATAACATTAGACTACATTAGGATGCTCTCAGTGTGGTGTATTATTGTATGTAAATAGGAGCCTTTAATAAGAAGTCTTCTTCAGGCTTCTAGACGTCCATTCAAACATTTGATTGTGAATAGATAAGTGGAAGTCTGACTGCCTCAGGCTTACAATTGAGTTGAATCTAATTTGATGATTTTATTAAGAATTGATACGAGTATTTAGTTTTTTTTTTTAAGGGAGTATTAATTAAACCATATAACACTTACCATTGCTTTTCATCATTGAAAATCTTTATTCATGAATTGCACATCTTGCGGACTTTTGGAGAGCCATAAGTTATTAGAAGGTGGATGTTACAGCTGGAATACAAACCATTGATTCTTTAAAGTAATCATCTTATTTGTCAGACATTGCTTTGAATTTGGGTTAACTTCTCTTGATTAAAGTACAGTTTTACATATCATTTTATCATTATGTTGTTTTCCTTAAATGTCTAGTATATCATTAGCAATTGTTTCAAATCTTGTCTTACAAAACAGTTTGTCATTCAGTCTCTTAGTAGGTGTTGCAGGGCTTGTAAATTGTTTAGATACAAATTTTTTTTCCTGCTTAAAAGTGAGTTGAAAGAGAAACACTGTAGACATGATTTTCCTTTGCATTTGACAAGTAAATTGTTTTATTGTTTATGATTATGATGAATTTTGTTTATTTGCAGAAACAATATCAAAGTTTGGCTCGGGTATGTTTCTTCTTGTTCAAGTTGTTCTCTTGTTGGATTTTGTTCATGGATGGAATGACAAATGGGTTGGATTTGATGAACAATTCTGGTCAGTTTTAGGCTTTTCTGTATTATTTTATTCCTGTGAAGTAGTTTCAATTACTTGATATTATCGATTTTAACAATATTTCAATATTTAATTGTTTCTTTATTGATACAGGTATGTTGCTTTATTTGTTGTTTCACTTGTTTGCTATGTGGCCACATTTGTGTTCTCGGGAGTTCTCTTTCACTTCTTCACGCCATCTGGGCAAGACTGTGGAATCAATATCTTTTTTATTTCTATGACCTTGATGCTTGCATTTGTTTTTGCCATAGTAGCTTTGCATCCTTCAGTAAGTTCATTTATTTATTTTACTGCTTCTTACTGCAATAATTTGATTTCCTTGTTTTTTGTATGTAGAATTTCACCAATGTTGTCTATCATATGAAATTGAATCTTCATTGCTTGGAAGTTGTAAATGATATATTTTCCATTTGTATTAACTTGAGCACATGATGAAAATGTGACTGTGTAGATGTTCATATATAACCTGTTTTTATTAGTTATCAAATATAGTTCCTTATCTGCTTTGTCTTAGTTTTTGTTTCTACTGAATGTGAATTTGTTAAATATGGCCTTTCAAAATATATTATATCATTCTTTTCTGTTTACAAAATATATAGAAGTTTATTTATAACTGAATTTTTCTAAGCATGGCGTGAAGTATCAATTTCTTGACCTTATTTTGTTCAGTTCGGAATTGCTTTTATTTGGTACAGTAGATATAGACTATTGACTATTCCTGACCTGTTGGACCCATTCTCCTCTCGTTTACAGGTAAATGGAAGTGTTTTGCCCGCTTCGGTGATATCATTATATTGCACTTATCTCTGCTATAGTGCACTGGCTAGTGAACCCAGAGATTACGAGTGCAATGGTCTTCACAAACACTCAAAAGCTGTTTCCACTGGCACTCTTACTTTGGGATTAGTCACAACAGTTCTATCAGTTGTGTATTCTGCTGTGCGTGCTGGATCTTCCGCGGCAGTGCTTTCTCCACCAAGCTCTCCTCGTGCCGGTAAATTATCAAAACCCAATATTTATTTATTTTGTCGAGATATGCTAAATTCATGAGACTAGCAGCCATCCAATATCTGAACTTGCAATGTGGAGTGTGATTCAGTGCTATGAAGGAAAATAATGAACTATCATGTTATTTGATTAATAATAATTTACCTTAATTTTCTACATGCTCATACTGACAATCTGCCATTTCTGTCTGTTCTGCAGGGAAGCCTTTGCTTCCATTGGATGTTAAGGAGGAAGAAAGTAACGAGAAAGCAAAGCCAGTTACATATTCATATGCCTTCTTCCACTTGATTTTCTCTCTTGCTAGCATGTATTCTGCTATGCTTCTGACAGGTTGGTCTACCTCTGTTGGAGAGAGTGGTAAGTTGGTTGACGTGGGGTGGCCTTCAGTTTGGGTTCGGATTATCACTTGCTGGGCAACTGCCCTGCTATACTTATGGTCTCTCGTAGCTCCTATTATGTTCCCAGAGAGGGAGTTTTGAGTGCTTTGCACCTCAATTTCTCGTGCCTGAGGAATATTGTGTGTAACCTCTGACTATTATGTATTCGGTTGCAGTTGTGCTGGCTGCAGGCTGCATATATTATGATAAATGATATGCATCTATATCCATATATACAGTAAAAAAGTGTTATGAATATGACAATTCCAATTGCCATGTTTTCAATTGTATAGTGAGATTTGTACCCTAAATAAATATGTTTGCATCTTCCATATCATAATTTTACTGGAGGCACCAAGCAAGCACAAGTCTACAAAACAAAGAGTTTTTAAGAAAAATGAAGCCAGTTGAAATTCGTTACTAAATCTGGTATTAATGAAATTTTGGGTATCATTTAATATTTTAATGAGTTAATTAAGTTTATAGTTTGTAAAATTTTTAATTTTTGTGCAGTGTCTATTAAAATTGAATACTAATTACAATCGTTTTAAATTTAAGTTTATTTGTTTTGTATTTAATTTTTATATTTTATATTGAGTTTAAATGTCACATATTGTCCTAGTATAAAAAAATTCATGCATTGTCGATTTAGAAAATTTTACATTGCCATCACATTATAACACTAATGGCCATTATTTTAGAGATAATTATAAAAAAAAAAAAGTCAAACATATTTTA
>JBBPBR010000006.1:40089625-40099952 GCA_037974775.1 Cicer pinnatifidum
AAAAACTGAAAACATAATTTGAATTACAAAGAACACAAATAAGTATATAACATGCGGTAAAAAAAAGTTATAATTAGTTATAATTGTCAAATAATTCTTGTCTACACTTCACAAATTAATGGTTTTATATTATCGATACAAATGATACATATGCTAATTAGTTACTAATATTTATTCCCTCTAGTTAATATTATAAGCAAAAATTATAAAAACTTAAATTTTGGTCACGAATATAAACAACAAGTTTTGAATCATTTAATGCTACTTTGCCTAATACTTTTTTCATTGATTTCAAAATATTTAACGTAGATAGTCAAATATTTAACCTTTAAAAATGCTAATTTTTAAAATTTGACTTGTATTTTAGATGAAATCTAAAAAATTAACTGCAACTCACAACATTTTTTTATACCTGTGAAAGATTTTTCTTCTTATAATAGCAACACGAGGGAGTATGATTCATCTATTAAGGAAGTAATTTGTTTGGGGATCTAAATATGTGGCTCTCAAACTCCAACTTCATTTTTCACTTACAAGAAATAAAAGACTTGCATAATTGTAAGCAAATAAGTATTACATCTTTTGGTCTCAAAGCTTAGACTTATTTACCAACCATTGCAAACCAATTTTTATTCTATCTTATGTTTTAACTTCCATTAAAAAATTGACACGACCACCTCTTTAAATCCATCTATGTCTATGTCTCTCTCTATATATATTATATGATTTTTTTTTGACAAGTTTGCCATTTGTCATCTATCGAAAGACATCTAATTATATTAAATTTCTATTATTAGAGTAATATGTAATTAATTAACTAGCGTGGATACCCATACATTGCAAGGGTTTTTTGTTTGACGACAATATAATAAAAACAAAAAATTACATATTAAAAATATATGTGATAAAACTAAATGACGTAAAAATATTTATTATGAAATATTGAGTTTTATTCTCTTAAAAATGAGAAGTTTAAAATAAAAATAATGTCCAAAATAATAATTTGAATCTCAAGAACTAAAAACATAATTTGAATTGTAAACAAGACAAATAAGTATATAATTTTTTGCCAAAAAAATTATAATTGTCAAAGAATCCTTGGCTACACTTTAGAAATTCATGGACTTTATATTATTGATACAAATGTAACATATGCTAATCTGTGTTACTATTATGTATTCCCTCTGGTCATTATTATAAGCAGAAATTAAATAAATAAATAAAATTTAAATGTACGGCTATATAACTGGTAATTACAATTTTTAAATATATGATAATATTCGTAGTAGCATAAGTGGAGTGTAAATTCTAATGTTTTTTGATAAATAACTGATAAAGTTGAAAGTGTGATATAAAATAAATGTCATGCACTAGTTTCAGTAAGTATAGGGTAGGGGAGCTAGGTATTTTTTCAAAACTATATAGGGGTTTTAGTGTCATTTAAGGTGATCTCAAATGAGGTAAATGCAATATCTCTTCGACAAAAAACAATTACTTTGGGATAATTTAATTCTACTTTTATTAATAAACTCTTCATTTATTTTAAAATATTTAACGTTGATAGTTGAATCTATAACATTTAAAAAGGACAATTTAGTAAATTTGACTTAAATTTTTCATGAAATTTAGAAAATTAACTGTAGTTAACTACATTTTTTAATACCCATGAAAGTTTTTTTCTTCTTATAATAGTAACAAGAGGGAGTATGTTTCATCTTTTTAAGGTATAAATTTCTTAGGGATCTAGATACGTGATTCTCAAACTTCAACTCCATTTTTCACTTGCAAGAGATTAAAGACTTGCATAATTTCAAGTAAATAGGCATTACATCTTTTTTTTCCGAAGTGATCTTAGGTTTTACTAAGCAACCATTGCAAACCAGTTTTTACTCTCTTTTAAGTTTTAATTTCAATTATACAATACAATTTTCACCTTATTCATAATTTTATATTTTTATTAAATATATATTAGCAATAATTTTTATTAAATAAATACAATAATTCATACTCAACTGTCATTTTTGACGAAAGTTGTGTTGTGCAGGGAAATTGGTTCACACCTGAATTTTTGAATGAGATGAAATGTTCACACTAGAATTCTAAATCACCAATTAAGATTAAAGATTGATGCTTCAATGTTTTTGAGGAACATTGGTCAAGCTAATGGACTGTGTAACGAAACAAGATTGCTCATAAAATGAACTGTGTACAAATATTATAGGAGCAAATGTGATCACAGGAAACAAAACATCGGTGATAAAATTTATATACCAAGTATGAACACTACGCCAAAAATTGCATTTTACAGCGCTTTTTTTAAGCCTTCTACAGCGCTTTTTCAAAAAAAAAAAACACTGTGGATTCGAGCGTTGTAAAAGATACAACAGCGCTTTTAAAAAAGCGCTCTTAAAGGCACATTTTATAACGCGCGCTTATTATGCACCTTTTACAGCGCTTGTTACAAAAAAGCGCTATAAAAGGCTTACCCATATTTCATATATTTGGGGTACCTTTTACAACGCTTCTTTGTAACAAGCGCTGTAAAAGGGGGTACCTTTTACAACGCTTTTTTGTAACAAGCGTTGTAAAAGGCATACCCATATTTCATATATTTGGGGTACCTTTTACAGCGCTTTTTTGTAACAAGCGCTGTAAAAGGCATATCCATATTTCATATATTTGGGGTACCTTTTACAGCGCTTTTTTGTAACAAGCGCTGTAAAAGGCATACCCATAATTCATATTTGGTATGCCTTTTACAGCGCTTTTTATAACAAGCGCTGTAAAATGTGTTATTTATTATTTTTTTTTAACCCTGTATATATTTTAAAAGCGTTTTTTAGCTTTTTATGACACTTTTTTTATAAAGCGCTGTCTTTTATCTTTTTATCCAAAATTAGTTTGAACCAGTTCACACAACACAACACAACCAGAATCAGTAATTTAGAACATATTCATGTGCATATTAAAACATAAACAAAATCAATAACACAACCATAACCAGAACCAGAGCCCAGAATCAGTTAAAACATAATCAGTTCACACAATATGATATATATATATATATATATATATATATATATATATATATATATATATATATATATATATATATATATATATTATCCTGTAACACAGTAATTTACAACATAAGTAATTAAATATACATTGAACCTAATTTACAACATATTCATATGCATGTTTATATACTGTCCTATGATCATATACATATAATAACTATGCACCATATAATATTCAGATCCCTTGCCCAGCAGCATGCTATTTCCCAGAAAATCAAATAATTTTCATTTCAAGTACATACTCACACCATTCCTCCTTTAATTCCATCAGATCTTGCTCAGAATATGATGGACTGGAATTTTCAAAGTACTGCAATATAAAAATTGAACATATTATATTAAGTTAGTATCAAATATATAGATAATTTATATATGAAAATCATATAATCAAAATACCGTATCGTTTCTGGGATAATAGTTTTATTCTTGTCAACAATCTCCTTCATGAATCTCAATACGTAGTACCCACAGTCGATGTTGTTTGTTTGACGAGGGCACTTTATTGGGATCCATGTAATATTATTAGACTTTTGCTTCGACACTACCGCACCTCTTTGAGCTCGAAAAACTTTTAATGCACTATCAAATGAATAAATGTGATTATTTTAGCATGAACAAACACTTATTTATATATATGTGTAACAAAAATAAATGAATATTACTTACGTGTCGAACAAAGTCTTGATTTCGGAGTGATTGTTGTAATCGCCATGCAAGGGATCCAAATAGTATATAACTTCAGAGACGACATTGATTGCAAATAGCACCCAATGTGCCCTACAACAACAAAATATTGGTTAAACAATTTTGTTTATACACAACTAATAAATTAAATTCTCATCAATTAAAAAAGATAAAATTACGTACTCTGAATTATATGGTGCTAAGAACAATTTATCCTTTGAAATATTTCCTAAAAACATATTTACAATGTATTTCTTTACATTGTCTTCATCGAGTTTCCACATGGACGTCTTATGCGGAGAGAAGAATAAGTATTTATTCGATAATTTCCTCGAGCACACAACCTTCTCATGCAAAAACCTTCAATGAAAATTTTAAACTAGATTAATTACCAATACATTTAATTAATTACCAATAAATACAATTAAAAGTATTTTTTACATTATATACAAGCTCATTACAGTTGCACTGAGCTCCTTATGTTCGAGAAGTTCGTATACGTGCTCCTTGTCGAACAATTCCTCATACTCCTCTCCGAATATTTCTTTATTCATGTGTATCATTCGCGAATCGTCGCTGCTGCACAGGTTCTTTTTTACTTGGATGTCAAGACACGCCCCGTATTTACCAAGGCGTGGCTGACTTATTTTAGGAGCAGCAGCAGCAGCGACTGATTTGCCACGATCCAATTTTTTTATTGCTGCAAGTTTGGCAGCTTTATTGGCCTCCGGCCTTTGTAATTTGGCAGCTCTATTAACCTCCAATTTTTGAGGTTTGCTGCATTTTTTTGGATGTACGGGTGGTTTATTTATTTGGACCTACAAAAATGAGGTTAAATGTTAGTTTATTGAATCTGAAAAAATTGACAAAACTTATGCAATAAATGTGACAAACCTTATCGGGAGACGTAACTGATTTGTTTATGGGAGGGCTTTTAACGAGCGCAACAAGGTTCGTGGGCCATGCCACGTAACTACCAATAGCTTCGCCCAATGTCTGCATATCTCCGTCGTTGTCCGGTATCGGCAACGGTGCAGTTGGTTCGAAAGCAACAGTAGGCGATACCTTGACATGGCCCTTTGGGATCGGAGTATTGTGCAATACTTCTCCCAAAGTATTGTACAATTTTCCTTTTCCCACCTTCCGATGAGTGGGCGAGGACAAGTATAGAAAACATGAAGTGACACCCTAAATCAATAGTTAAAACATAAGTACAATTAATATATAATATTGTTTAATGCATAAGTAATTACATAAGCAAGTAAGTAATTAATTACCTCGGGAATAATTTTCAAACCAACGTTGCAACTCCCGCTTTCACTCTCCATTTGTATTTCACCTTGGAGCTGATCCGGAAGTTGCTTGTCTTTGTTCGTATTCACCAATTGTGCCACTTGCTCAGATAGGATTCTGAGCTTCTCTAATACTTTCTCGTTGGAAGGTTTTTGGCGCTTCTCTTGAGGAAAAAAGCTTCTGGGAGTTACGCCAAATCGACTGGAATATTCAGGAACATTAAAAACTTTGCCCAAAATGTTCCTGCAACTAGCCTTGTTGCCCTCTTCATTTTCAGAACTTTGTTCGATGGTCTCCTAAAATACATGTAATATTAAAATAGTTAAGTTCATTAGCTTTTTTAAAATACAATATTAAAAAGTATTCAAGTGATAAATAGAATATTGAAAAATATTAAAGTCATAATATACTTACACAAAGTTCTATTATTTTTTAAACATTTTCGTTATCAACCACTCCATCCTTATTTACCCGAGCTTCCTTCTACAAGATATGACGACCCAACGGTTGATCGGATTGAGTCTCTTGTCGCTATTCGTTAAAACAAAATATTAGTTAGAAACTATAGTTTATAATACAAATTCCCTCATCATTGATGTTACATTGACTTACAAGTTTTTTGTCTAGACGTGCATATCCCATACATGATATTCTGTATGGGTGCGTCGGGTTGCTTGCCCTCTCGCGATTTGCCTTACTAATATTCTATATAAAAAAATAGTAATTATGTAAAAATTTAAAATACGATACGAATATGAATAATAAAACACACAAATGCAAATAAATTAATCTCTTACGACAAACGCGGGGTCAGTACGTTTGGAAACAAACGCTTTCCATTCATCATTTGATATATAATGTTGATATATCTTTGGAGGTTCAGCAGTTGTGTTTCCTTCTTTATCTTTAAGATAGAAATTTGAGAGATGCGATCTAAATCCCCGATGGATTTTTCCAGCAACTCTCAAAACGTAATTCTTTCGTCCCTCATCAAGGACAAAAGTTGTCTGCAATGAAAAAAATTATAAGTAAAGTATTTCAATGAAAATATTTATAAATGACAAAAGATTGGATCAAAAAATTTACTTGAATATCATTCCATATGATATCTTTGGCATCATTCAATGCCTTATCTCTCCAGTCGTCAATCGTGATTGGAATATTTTGACGAACAACAGCCCCAATGTAGCTCACAAACATTGCGCTGTGGGGGTCAACTGGCTGACCACTTTCATTCCATCCAACCTAATAAACTCATATTGTAAGTACATGCTATTAAAAAAATCTAAAAAAATACACAGCAAACAGAGTATAGTATAGTATTACCTCAAACTTGGTGCCATTGCTCCTTGCTTTAATCACATTTTGCATTATAGTTGCACCACGTTTGACTTCATTTTCATAAGTCTTACTGGTGTCAACTTCTTCATTTTGACATTCTAAATCTCTGTTTGTATCCATTTAACTACAACAAGTTCAACATGTAGTTTAGTATAACATCAACAAGCTCAACATGCATCATGCATTATTCTAAATAAGCTCAACATGTATCAGTATATATATTTTAAACAAGCTCAACATGCGTTTTAATGATTACAAAAAATTAATAACATCAATACCTGAATAATGGTTCGAAGAAAGATGAAATGCAAAGAAAAGAGCGAACGGAGAAATTTCACAGCAATAAAGTTCACAGAAAAACGATTTTGAAGAAATACGTAATGAGGGTTACGTATTTCAATGAAAACATAAGGTTCGAAATGATCTTGGATGGAAATAAGGTTCGAAATGAAGGAGATGATCGTGGAAATACAGTTCGTAATGGACGGGATTATAGGGTTTGCAAAAGAAGAGAAGAACGATGAAGTTTGAGATGATAGTGTAGTTTACGTAATGAAGAGGAAACTGAAGAGGTTACTGTTATATATATAACTCTTTTACAGCGCTTTTTTATAACCCTTTTACAGCGCTTTTCAAAAGAGCGCTCTAAAAGGCCTAAGCCTTTTACAGCGCTTGTTATAAAAGTGCTGTAAAAGGCGTCCTTATTTAAATTTTTAAAAGACTCTTTTACAACGCTTATCCCAACAAGCGCTGTAAAAGACCTCATTGTTTTAGTATGTTATATAATGTTTTTTTTAAAAGCCTTTTACAGCGCTTGTTCAAAGAAGTGCTGTAAAAGCCCTTATTATGTTATTTTTGTGTTTTGTTATGTTATTTTTTAAACAAGCTCTGCAAAACCCACATAGTAGTAACTGGTCACCACCAAAATATCTTCCTCTTCACCAAACTCCACCTCAAAGTCCTTTTATGCATCTTCTTCGCAAACATCAAAGCTTACTCTTTCAATCTCCACCTCAACACTCTTTTTATCTCTTTACATTCCCTTTCATTCTTAAATCGTAACTTGATCTTCAGGTTCATTGTCATGTTGCGAAAAATGGGTTTGTTAACAATGTGTCTGATGTTTTTGTTAACAATGGGTCTGATGTTTTTGTTAACAATGTGTTTTTGGGGATTCCCATGATGCGTACAAGGTGTTTGAAGAAAATCCTGTTAGAGAAAGTCATGTTTGTATTTGATGAATATTATTTTTAAAGCCTTTTACAGCGCTTGTTCACATAAGTGCTGTAAAAGGTCTCTTTATTTTTTTTTCAAAGAGTCTTTTACATCGCTTTTCCCAATAAGCGTTGTAAAAGGTCTCCATCAAACAAGAAATATAACCTTTATTTTTTACTTTATTAGGTACATTAATTATAAATATTAACATATTTTTGAAATCCATAAATTATTAATTAATATTATTAATTATAAATATTAACATTCTTCACTAACACGTTTTCCAAAACAACATTTTAAACAAGGACAAACTACTCTATTTGGATCTTTTGCATTCTTCACTGCAAACTCAACAAACACCTATATAAATGCAGTTACAAAACTAATAAGCTTTCAATACTGAACTAATAAACTAATAAGCTTTCAATACTGAACTAATAAACTAATAAGATTTCAAAACTAATAAACTAATAAACTAATAAGCTTTCAATACAAAACATATCAACACGTTTCAAAACAGAGCAGATCATGTGATATGAGTTTTTAACAATTTTTGACAATTTCAAAACATAACAGATCATGTGGTATATATAATCTGAGTTATTCAATTGTTCATGAGAAATAATGTTATTTTGGATTAACATATCTGTTCATAACAGATCATGTTGTTTCTCATGAACAATTGAAGAGATTTAAAACATAACAGATCATGTGGTATATATGTGTAGAAGAGATCATAAAGATTTTTTGACAAAAACAAATTAAAAAATACTTGAGACAACGTAGATGGCTGAACAGTACGAGGGTTTTGAAAGATCTAGAGGATATGATATGAGGGTTTCCAACGTATATAACTATTTGAAATATGCATTTTACAGCGCTTGTGAAAAAAGCGCTGTAATAGGTAGTTAAATTCAATGAAAGCGCATGTATTTTACAGCGCTTGTGGAAAAAGCGCTGTAATAGGTAGTTCAATTATTTGAAAGCGCATGCCTTTTACAACGCTTGTGGAAAAAGCGTTGTAATAGGTAGTTCAATTATTTGAAAGCGCATGCCTTTTACAGCGCTTGTGAGAAAAGCGCTGTAAAATAATACGCGAAAGCACTTCATTTTACAACGCTTTTTTTTACAAGCGCTGTAAAAGTCTTATAACGTTATGCGCAAACGTTATAAGACATACAACAGCGCTTCTTTTACAGCGCTTGTCATAAAAAGCGATGTAAAAGGCTCCGTTATTTTTAAAATATATTTTCAACAGTGCTTGTATTTACCAAGCGCTGTAAAAGGGGCGCTGTAAAAGGCAATTTTTGGCGTAGTGGAATTTGGTTTCATCTAATCTAGGTTTTCCATTTAAATTTAAGAGAAGACAATTTGCATCATCGTTATATTTTGCAATGATCATAAATAAGAGTCAAAGTCAATATCTTTCTCAAGTTGGTTTGTATTTAAAGTGACCAACATTTAATCATGGACAATTCTATGTGGCCATTTCACGAGTAAAGTCAAAGAAATGATTGAAGATTCTTATTTTATATGATGAAAAAAACCATGTGCTGACACCACAAATGTTGTGTACAAGGAGATTTTCAGTAATTTGTAAAATGTAGACGAAATTTATTTTACGATTAGATTTTTCTGTTGTAAGTTATTTATTTTTGGTGTATGGAATTGAATTTACTTTGATTTATGAAATTCAAATGGTGCCTTTAATGCCAATGCTAATAGAATTTATATATATATATGTATATATAGTTTTAATATGAGACAGTGAGTGAATTAAATATTGATTATACAATCATATATAGATGATTATTATTGAAAGTGTTACATGTCCACTTAAAAAAGTCACACAAGTTTTTGTTTTAATTTTAACCATTCATGACGTCATCAATAATTTAGATTGATTCCTCTCACACTCATATTGTAAAAATTCTTTCATTTGGTATGTTTCATCTCTCTATATATAACTAGTATATCATATAAGAAATCATGACTCTAATGATTTCAAAAGTGTGGATCTCCCTCTAACTCTACTTTA
Source organism: Cicer pinnatifidum (assembly GCA_037974775.1). Taxonomy (NCBI): domain Eukaryota; kingdom Viridiplantae; phylum Streptophyta; class Magnoliopsida; order Fabales; family Fabaceae; genus Cicer; species Cicer pinnatifidum. The sequence continues at coordinate 40,099,277 of JBBPBR010000006.1, forward strand.
TGCATATTGGTCCAGAGTGGCCCTAGATCTGATGCTGGAGAGATAAAAATATGGCAGTGATTGGTGATCATAGCTCCTTAGTAAGGATGTACTTGTCCATACTCCGAGAATGAAAGGATATAGGGTTATAATATTTTGTACCTTTAATATGTGTTAGGTGCTCCTTTATCAAATGTTATTTCAAGATTTTCTAAAAGTAGTTCTTTATGGTTATGAGTTGGATGACTCGTGATCTACGCAACATCAACATCGTTTGATTTCATATGTGTGTCTTTGATGATGGATAACATCATTTAATTCATGTGTTAAATGTTATATTGGATTTCTAAATTTTAATTTATATATTAATATTTTATTTATATTTAATGCTATTATAATTTAAAATATTAATTTAAATATTTTAATTAATATTGTTAAACATTGTTTAATTTAAATTTAAAATGTTTGTAAGTATGTTCTTCTAAATTTACTTAAAGTTATTGATGATTTTATTTTTTTTAAGAATACTTGTTCTTTTTGTAACTGGAACAAGAGTTTTTGTTGTAGTCAAGGGATCAAATTATTATAATATTGATTGTATTTGTCATTGTGTGATTTTTTTAAAGAAAAAAAAGAACACAAACGCCTCTTCATATCTATCTATATTAGTGTAATATTATAAGGTTTATTTTTAGGG
>JBBPBR010000006.1:40101114-40112476 GCA_037974775.1 Cicer pinnatifidum
TACAAATGTTTCATATGCTAATTAGTTACTAATATTTTATCCCTATAGTTAATATTATAAGCAAAAATTATAAAATAAAATTATAAAAACTTAAATTTTGGTCACGAATATAAACAAGTGTTGAATCATTTAATGCTATTTTTACTAATACACCTTCGATTGATTTCAAAATATTTAATGTAGATAATCAAATATTTAACCTTTAAAAATGCTAATTTTTAAAATTTGACTTTTATTTTACATGAAATCTAAAAAATTAACTGCAACTCACAACATTTTTTTATACCTATTTTTATACCTGTGAAAGTTTTTTTCTTCTTATAATAACAACACGAGGGAGTATGTTTCATCTATTAAGGAAGTAATTTGTTTGGGGATCTAAATATGTGACTCTCAAACTCCAACCTCATTTTTCACTTGCAAAAAATAAAAAGCTTGTATAATTGTAAGCAAATAGGTATTACATCTTTTTGTCTCAAAGTGATCGTAGGCTTACTTAGCAACCATTGCAAACCAATTTTTACTCTATTTTATGTTTTAATTTTCATTAACAAAATGGACACAACCACCTCTTTAAATATATATATATATATATATATATATATATAATATTGTTGGCAAGTTTGCCATTTGTCATCTATTGAAAGACGTATAATTATATTAAAGTTCTATTATTAGTAGTAATATGTAATTAATTAACTAGCGTGGATACCCATACATTGCAAGAGTTTTTTTTTTATTAACGTCAATATAATAAAAACAAAAAATTAAATATTAAAAATTTATGTGATAAAACTAAATGATGTAGAAATATTTATTATGAAATATTGGGTTTTATTCTTTTAAAAATGAGAAGGTTAAACTAAAAAATAATACCCAAAGTAATAATTTGAATCACAAAAACCAAAAACATAATTTGAATTGCATACAAGACAAACAAGTATATAATTTTTTGCCAAAAACGTTATAATTGTCAAAGAATCCTTGGCTACACTTTAAAATTCATGGACTTTATATTATTGATACAAATGTAACATATGCTAATTTGTTACTATTATATATGTATTCCCTCTAGTCATTGTTATAAACAAAAAATAAATAAATAAATAAAATTTAAATGTACGACTATATAACTGATAATTACAATTTTTAAATGTAAGATAATATTCCTAGTAGCACAAGTGGAGTGTAAATTTTCGTGTTTTTTTTTTTATAAATAATAGATAAAGTTGAACAAGTGATATAAAATAAATGTCTTGCACTATTTTTAGCAAGTATAGGGTAGGGGAGCTAGGTATTTTTTCAAAACTATAGAGGGGTGTTAGTGTCATTTAAGGTGATCTCAAATGAGGTAAATGAATTTCTCTTTGACCAAAACAAACTACTTTTGGACAATTTAATTCTACTTTTATTAATAAACCCTTCATTTATTTTAAAATATTTAACGTTGATACTTGAATGTATAACATTTAAAAAGGACAATTTAGTAAATTTGACTTAAATTTTACATGAAATTGAGAAAATTAACTGCAATTAACTACATTTTTTAATACCCATGAAAGTTTTTTTCTTCTTATAATAGTAGCAAGAGGGAGTATGTTTCATGTTTTTAAGGTATAAATTTTTTGAGATCTAGATACGTGATTCTCAAACTTCAACCCCATTTTTCACTTGCAAGAGATTAAAGGCTTGCATAATGTCAAGCAAATTGGCATTACATCTTTTTTTTTCCAAAGTGAACTTAGGTTTTACTAAGCAACCATTGCAAACAAGTTTTTACTCTCTTTAAGTTTTAATTTCAATTATACAATACAATTTTCACCTTATTCATAATTTTATATTTTTATTAAATATATATTAGCAATAATTTTTATTAAATAAATACAATAATTCAGACTCAACTTTCGTTTTTGACGAAAGTTGTGTTGTGTAGGGAGATTGGTTCACGCCTAGATTTTTGAATGAGATGAAATGTTCACACCAGAATTCTAAATCACCAATTAAGATTAAAGATTGATGCTTCAATGTTTTTGAGGAACATTGGTCAAGCTAATGGACTATGTAACGAAACAAGATTGCTCATAAAATGAACTGTGTACAAATATTATAGGAGCAAATGTGATCACAGGAAAAAAAAACATCGGTGATAAGATTTACATACCAAGTATGAATTTGGTTTCATCTAATCTAGGTTTTCCATTTAAATTTAAGAGAAGACAATTTGCATCATCGTTATATTTTGCAATGATCATAAATAAGAGTCAAAGTCAATATCTTTCTCAAGTTGGCTTGTATTTAAAGTGACCTGTATTTAATCATGGACAATTCTATGTGGCTATTTCACGAGTAAAGTCGAAGAAATGATTGAAGATTCTTATTTTAGATGATGAAAAAAATCATGTGCCGACACCATAAATGTTGTGTACAAGAAAATTTTCAATAATTTGTAAAATATAGACGAAATTTATTTTACGATTAGATTTTTTTATTGTAAGTTATTTATTTTTTGTGTATGAGATTGAATTCACTTTGATTTATGAAATTCTAATGGTGTCTTTAATGCCAATGCTAATAGAATTTATGAGTATTGTTATATAGTTTTAATATAGGACGGTGAGTGAATTAAATTTTGACTATACAATCATATATAGATGATTATTATTGAAAGTGTTACATATTTACTTTAAAAAAAAAATCACACAACTTTTTATTTTAATTTTAACCATTCATAACGTTATCAATGGTTTATATTCATTCCTCTCACACTCATATTATAAAAACTCTTTCATTTGGTATGTTTCATCTTTCTATATATAACTAGTATATCATATAAGAAATCATGACTCTAATGATTTCAAAAGTGTGGATCTCCCTTTGACTCTACTTTATGCATATTGGTCCGGAGTGGGCCCTAGATCTGATGCTGGAGAGATAAAAACATGGCATTGATTGGTGATCATAGCTCCTCAGTAAGGATGTACTTGTCCATACTCCAACAATGAAAGGATATACGGTTATAATATTTTGTACCTTTAACATGTGTTAGGTGTTCCTTTATCAAATGTTATTTCAAGATTTCTAAAAGTGATTCTTTATGGTTATGAGTCAGATGATTCGTGATCTACGCAACATCGTTTGATTTCAAATGTGTGTCTGATATCATTGCGATCGTTTGGATGATGAATATTTATATAATTATTAATTTTTGATAAAAATATTACTATATATATATATATTATATTTCTTTAGATGTTTTTTTTACATATTGTTAGTGTAAAACTTTTTACATTGAGAATCAATCATAAACCATAATTTATATGACTTTTAAGATAAATATAATTAATTGCGTCAATTTTAATGATATAATGAATTTTATTTTATAAACTATTCATATTAATAAAAGTTAGTGGAGTCATTATTTGATTTTTAGCTCTCTAGTTCCCAATGGAATATACCCTAGTAATTTAGACTTTGGTAAGTAAAGTTTGACCAAAAATTGTTCCGGTTAGTATTCAAAATGTTTATTCTCTAATAAATTTCATTAATTGCTTGAATTCAATTACTTGCTATAGTAGAGTTGTTATTTAATTAAGATACAATAAATAATGATATATTATTAAAAAAAAGTAATAATTATTGTATTAATATTATAATATGATGAATAGTTTGAAATAGAAAAAATTTGCAAATGAGACATTTTTTGTGAGACTTAAAAAGTAATAATTTTAAAATTCGTGTGAATGATCCAATTTTGTAATACCTATAAATAACTTATTAAACTATGATAACCATGTGTGTGAACTCTATTAGCCATCAAATGTTGAAAATTGGATTTCAAACTCTCACAACTTAACATCTATTCCCATGTTTTACAACAACTTCTTGAATTTCTTAAAATATCCTTGTAGACAATACAATACTTATTTTATATAGAAAAAGACATGTTTGACCCACGTCACCCTACGTCCCTCGTGACCAACAAGGGGTAGTATAGGAATGTTAACCTGTTGCCCAACGACTATGCCTTTTCGTGTGATCTTAGGCCCTAACTCACACTTGTTGGGCAAACCTTGCGAAGGAACCCTTAGGTTTACAAGGCATTGGATTCTCACCATGTCTGTGCTACTGATCAAGCCGACATTTTTGCTTCAGCTTCGTCCAACCCTATCCGTGTGGGTACATCATTCTAAGGGAGAACGCTCCCCTACTGATTTATTTTTACATCCCACAGCTTTGGTAGATCTCTTAGCCACGTTTATCTTCGACGCAAAAGCACTCCATAAGTGAGCTATTACACACTCTTTGAAGGGTGGCTGCTTCTAGCAAACCTCCCGGGAGTCTTTGCACTCCTACCTCCTTTATCACTTAGCAATCATGTAGGGGTCTTAGCTGGTGATATGGGATGTTTCCCTCTCGAAGATGAAACTTAACCCCCAACTTTTTCTTTCTTTTTTTTTTTTTTTTTATTTTTTATTTTTTTTTTATTTTGCATAAAAGAAATCTAGTAGACACCAAATATTTTATTTGCAAATACTTTATAAATAATTTTAAGTACCGAAAATTTTAAAAATGAATAATTTAATATGTAAATTTTTTTAATTTTATGTATTGAATACTATAAATTTTCAATACATAAAATATATGATTTGTAAACTTTTTTCTCAATTTGTTTTGTTTATATGAAATTTAAAAACAGAATATTTAATATGTAAAAGACCGCGAGTTGAGCCAGACTTAAGTATTAGATTTAAGTATTAATAAATTCCGCCAACAAAATGTTAATAAATACTAGTAATTGACATAGTGTTTTTGACATCAAGCTTTATTATAACAATTGTTTATCAGGTCGTAAAAAAACAATTTTTTGTCAGTAGTTTCCATTATTTAGACATCCATTAAAGACTACAATAGTTGATAATATGACAAGATTCACATATATATCAATGAACTTAATTAAAAACTCTATTTAACTTTATTAACCATAAAACTAAATGTGATTAACAATGACTTTCATGTAATTTAATTTAATCTATTAGTTGAAGTTCGTGTTAATGATATATCTAACTTTCATGTAATTTAATTTAATCTATTAGTTGTAATTTAATTTAATTTGATGCACCATGTCTTCGATGCAAACGATACCAAACTTTCCAAATTCCGGCATGACAAAAAGTGGAAGAAGAATTGCAAACAATTAAGCAAGAGGGTCAAAGGAAAACAACAGGAATGTTTGATTAGCTTTTTTAAAAAATAATTATGTTTTAAAAAAAAAAACAAATTTTGTTCTTTGTTAACTCTTTAAAACGTAATTGTTTTTAAAAACATCATAAATTTATGTGCTCAATAATGTTATTATCTATCATAGGAACTTTTTGCTTATCTATGTTGGCATTCCCCTTCTTGTAAATTAGCTCATTTATGCTTTTAAGATTTGGGTATCTTTAAAAGAAGCAGATTTTTACGAAATTAAAAATAATCCTTAGAAACTGAAATTTAAAGACAATCAACAATTCAATATTTACAGAAAAACAAATAAACAAGAAAATAGGAAAACAGTGTTTTCTTAAAAATGTATAGTATGTATAATTATATTGTGTATCTATTGAATTGTTTTTTAGCTTGTAAATATTATGTGAATCTCGTACATTGTATCATTGTTTATTGGAATGTTATCACATAATCTATATTAGTTTGTGCCTTCAACTGAATATTGTGTGATCCTTATGAGACACATTATATAAAAGAAGAAACATGTAAAAAAGAAAGTGAACTTGTTTTATTTTTGGCTTTGATATTCATATAAAATATAGTTCATATATCTTTTACAGTTTGATGATCTCCGCTAAATATTTAATCAAGCTTTAGGGCTTTAGGTTTTTGATATGATATTGTTAAAATCATAATTGTCTAAGATATACAGAAAACAACAACAGCTATATCGGTAAAATCAATCTTTACATTGATTTTTATTAGGACTAAGCTATGTTTGTTTAGGAAAATACCAAAAAAGTATTTTTGGAATTCTCTTTAAGAATCTAAATATAAAAGAAAAAAAAGTTAAAAATTATATAATTTATACTTCATTTTTTTATAATTTTAAAGTATTATGTTACTTAACAAATAACTTTAGAAAACATATTCATATAATTTTTTTTGGGTAAGTAGGAAGTTTCTTTTAATTATTATTTTTAGTGAAAAGGAGGGATTACGTTTTTTATTTATTATTAAAGAATGATACAATATATAATTTGCAGATGATACGCTGATCATGGAAGGAAAGTGTTGAGATAATATTAGAGCAATCAAGGCTAATTTGTTGTTGTTTGAACTTCAATTTGGCCTAAAGGTTAATTTTCATAAAAGTATGTTGGGAGGTGTTAAAGTTAACATTTCATGGTTTCAAACTGTGGCAAAGATTCTTAATTATAAGATGAGATGTGTCCCATTCAAATATATGGGGTTGCTTATTGGTGATAATCCCCAACGTAAGGTGTTTTAGAAACGTGTTATTGAGAAGATCCGAAATAGGTTGGCTGGTTGGAACTCTAGAACTTTGTCGTTGGATGGTCATTTAGTACTCCTCAAAGTTGTCTTATCTGCATTACTGGTTTATTTTTTTTCTTCCTTTTTCAAGATTCCTTCAGGTATCATTTATCAACTTGAATATATTTTTAAATCATTTATTTGAGGTGGGAATGAGGAAGTGAGTAAGGTCCATTGGATCAATTGAGAGAAAATGTGTTTGTCTTTTGAGAAAGGTGGATTAGAACTTTGATATTTGAAAGTTTTTATTAAAATTCTATTGGGTAAATGGCTTTGGAGGTCAAAAGTGGAGTCAAAGGGCCTTTGAGTTAAGGTGTTGATCAATAAAAATAGAGTGGAAGTTGGAGAATTTAGGGGGCAATTCGAGGGGGTATGTGTGATGGAAGGATATTTTTGCGGGAAGAGTTGGTATTGAAGATGAATGATTTGATAAAAAATATTATTTAAAATTATTGAGAATGAGAGTAATACTTTGTTTTGGAATGATTCATGGTTGGTTGGTGGAGTCTTGCAAGAGAATTTAATAGGTTATTTCATTTTGAATTAGCAACAAGAGGAAAATGTAGAGGTTATGTTAGAGACATTGCACAGTAGGGTATTCAAGGGTGGAGATGACAAAGGCAATTGTTTGCGTGAGAGGAGGAATTAGTGGAGCAGTGTAGGATTATATTAGCTAACGTTCATTTGCAAGTTAATGTATCTGGTAAGTAGTCTTGAAATATTACATAAGGAGGATCATATTCGGTAAATGAGACATATTTTATATTATGAGAGGAGTTTGTCGGTAGTGTCAACGCACCTCCATTTCAAGACCTAGTGTGGCATTCTTTTGTCCAAACAAAAGTATCATTATTTGTGTGGAGGTTGTTTCAAGATAGGTTGCCTACAGAGGAAAATTTGTTACATTGATGAATCATTTTTGTGGAAGATCAGTAATATGAAGCAGGTTGTGGAGTGGTTGAAATAGTCAGTTATCTATTATTTTTGTGTCCACTTTTTTGAAACACGTGGGATGATATTTTGAATTGGTTTGGATTATTTGGTGTATTTTATAAGAATGCATTCAACAACGCTAACCAATTTGATGGCTTTTTTTCATGTGGTCGAGTAACGCGTCAAATAATCAATTTAGTTTGGCTTGCGGTGATATGGGCAATTTGGAAATCAAGAAATGAGGCAATTTTCGTTCATATGTTTTGAATGCAAATCTTATTATTGAGCATATCAAAATTTTAGCATGTAGGTGAATCAAATTACATGTAAAAAAAATTTCATTTGGGTATAACCAATTATGCTCTCAACCCTTAGAGTGCATTGATATTGCTTGTGTTTAATTGTTTTTTTTTTATTGTTTGAGTAATTTAGTTTGTATTTCTATTTTGTTTTGGTCATACTTCTTTTGCTCTTGCTTTAAGCACTTGTGCTTATTGTAATGCCTAGTTATGTGGGTATAAAAACTGAGATAATAACGGAAATTTTTTCAAAATTATGTAAGAGAATAAGGTATTGTAATAAATAATAAATTGTTAGAAAGAAGTAGTGTTATGAAATCTCAACATAAATCCTTACAACTGGAAATTTTTTAATAATTAAAATATTCAAAACTCTGCGAAGTGAGTATTATCTAATCATGTGGAGCACTAGCTCATCGAGTGTGGGATACAAGACTCATTTGTGTGGAGTTTAAATCTCATCTCTTTGTGAAGTTTAATACTCATATATATGTGGGGTACAATACCCATCCATGTGGAGTTTAAACCTCATCTCTTTGTGAAGTTTAATATTCATCCAGGTGGAGTTTAAACCTCATCTCTTTGTGAAGTTTAATATTCATCTATAGGTGAGGTACAAGACTCATTCGTGTGGAGTTTAAACCTTATCTCTTTGTGAAGTTTAATACTCATCTATTTGGAGTTTAAACCTCATCTCTTTGTGAAATTTAATAATCATCCATATATGGGGTACAAGACCCGTCCGTGGGGAGTTTAACTTCTTCTCTTTGTGAAGTTTAATACTCATCCATATGTGGAGTTTAAACCTCATTTCTTTGTGAAGTTTAAAACTCATCAATATGTGGGGTCCAAGACCCATCCATGTGGAGTTTAAACCTCATCTTTTTGTGAAGTTTAATACTCATCCATGTGGAGTTTAAACCTCATCTCTTTGTGAAGTTTAAAATCCATCAATATATGGGGTCCAAGACCCATCCATGTGGAGTTTAAACCTCATCTCTTTGTGAAGTTTAATACTCATCAATATGTGGGGTACAAGACCCATCTCCAGCACATACAATCAAACTCATTCATAATTTTAACAATCATATTCGCAAAATCATATTTATAATATAATATTTCATTTAAATATATAATAACAATGATCTTTCAAGAAAATATAATAAAACAATATTTTTAAAGAATATATATTTCTCAAACACATACAATCCAAATAATTTATATTTCAGCAACTATATTCGTAAAATCATATTTATAATATAATATTTCATTTGAATATATAATAACAATGATCATTCAAGAAAATATAATAAAACAATTTTTTTTAAAGAATATATATGTCTCAAATGTATACAATCCAAATAATTCATATTTTAACAACTATATTCGTAAAGTCATATTTATAATATAATATTTCATTTGAATATATAATAACAATAATCATTCAAGAAAATATAATAAAATAATCTTTTTAAAGAGTATATATTTAAACAATCATAAAAACGGTAATCCATCAAGCAATAGTAAACAAATCAATTCATAATCTATTATTATAGTTCATAGACTTCTAATTTTAATAAAGTTAGGTTTTCGACAAAATATATTTTTATAAGAAAATACCATTCATAATATCTAACTTTTTTTCCATTCTAAATTTCCAAAATAAATGTACCATGAAAGTTTAAAGGATGTGATTACTCACCTTGAAGCATTCTTTTATAAAATTTTTTGTATGTGTTAGTCGTTACTAACCGCTGCTACTGCAAACGCAATAATACTTTCGCTCTTCTTTATGGTGACATATATAGTTCTTTCTATTGAGTTTTTATTTTATTTTATTTTCTTCTTTGTATCTATTTATAATTAAATATTTATAAGATAGTTTGACTAGGTATGCTATATTTGTCCCCACTAAACTCTTTGGTTGTTACAAATAAAAGGAATACATATTAAATTCATATAGGATTGTTTGTTTGACTCCATAATAATAGATAATTAGGTAGCAAAAGTTTGTTATAATAACTTGTTTGTTAATATTTATTTCACATAAACCGTTAACTAACAAAACAAACTTCCTATTATTAGAGTCTCAAACAAACAACAACTTACTAATGTTACCTTATTTTATGTAAATTAATAGTTAATATAACAATAATAATAATAATAATAATAATAATAATAATAATAATAATATAATTATAATATTCTATAAATTAAAATATTTTAAAATTTCAATTATTTTTAATTCTTTATTTTGGAATATTACACTTATAACGTTCTTTTAATATCTTTCTTTAATATTTTTATTTGTTCGGTGTTTAATATTTCTATATCTTGGGTGTACAAGAAAACACCAACAGTATAAATAACTTTTTTCGTCTCGAAGGCACTCCCCACCTTTATCATAGCCATGGTTCAAGCAATCTTGACTGCAGGTGATAGACACTTTGCATAACCCGATGTTGACCATACTGTACTTCTCAGAATTACTAATTGCTAATCCTACATAAAATTTAATCATAAATAGTAATAAAGTGCCGTTTAAAGTAAAGTAGTATCTTTTAATAAATTAATTAGGGAGGAAATTGTTGAATCGTACACGATCCACAATGAAATATAACTAGTATCTCTTATGAAATTGTAGTATCTCTTATGAAATAGAGAGTAAATTGTTGAATTGTACTCAATTCACAATAAAATATAAGTAAAAAAGAAACTAAAAATTTAATGTATTAGACATTTTTTTTTTGATATATTTAACTTTAATTTAATATTAAATAAATCAAACTTTTTAAATATTACATTTGGTTACATTTTATTTTAAAGAGAACGATAAACTACATGGTAATCAAGCAATGGTTTTTCTTAGATTTAAAAGACTAAATTTGTGTTTAATATTACGATGGACTTATCAAAATTACGGTGAGTCATGTAAATTTTTTAAAAACATATAGGAAAAACACAAGCTTAACATGTAAGAAAAAAATAACGCAAATCGAATAAACAAGATCAATTTTAATGATAAATTTGTATGAACATAAAAATAATTAAAGAAATAAAAACTTTTCTTTCCAATTACCTAGATGTAAAACCAAAGCAAAAGACAAAATCCAGCAAAAACGCTGATAGATCCGAAAAGTCATTGTGTAAGAATTTTTCCTTTTGTCTAATTTCTTGTTAGAGGTAGGAACTCACATATCTTCTAATTCCTTGAATTTATATAGAGTGAATAATTTTTTTATAAATATTAAATTTTGTTAATTCAACTGTTAAATTAATAATTTTTTTTGAGTAGATTAAACATATAATTTTTTTATAAAATATTAATTGTGTCTCGAATATTTTTATCAATTTAATTCTACGAATGATATACATTTTAAATTACAAGTAAAATAGCAGTAAGATTATAGCTACATAATAATCAATATAAAAACAACAAATAGTTGGATTAATGAAAATTAATGTTTACAAAGAATTATTAATTTAAATAACTTATACAAAGAGTTATTAATTTGAATAATTTAAATAAGATTTTAATTATTTCCTATGTTTTGTACTAGTCCCTATAAAAAAAATTATTCAATCTT
>JBBPBR010000006.1:40160526-40175348 GCA_037974775.1 Cicer pinnatifidum
ATTTATATATATATATATATATATATATATATATATATGTTTATAACATTTTAAGAATTTTTTCACAAGAATTAGGAACTTTTTAAAAAATAATGAATTAAAAATTCAACTAAATACACTTCAAACTAAAGATGAATTTTGTTTTTTTTGAAAAACTAAAATTAAATTTTAAAAGAAACTAAAATCTAGATATGTGGTTCTCAAACTCCAACCTCATTTTTCACTTGCAAGAAATAAAAAGGCTTACACTATTGTAAGCAAATATGTGTTACATCGAAAACACCGAAAACATAGTTTGATTTGCATACAAGACCGATAAGTATAAAACTTTCGGCCAAAAAAATTATAATTGTCAAAGAATCATTATACCAAAATATGGATTATATAACGCACATTTAACAGCGCTTGTTAAGCAAAAAAGTTATTGTATTATATTTTAAAAATATATGGAATTTTAGACGATATCTTTTTGAAAAAAAAAATATCGTATGTGCATGCCTTTTAAAACGATTTTTCAAAAAGCGCTGTCATATGTACTAATACTTATATGATAACAAAATCTTTGACAACGCTTTTTATAATAGTGTTGTCATAAGTGTAATAACAATGTGTTTTAAAGCCCTTTTGTTATAAGCGCTGTAATCAGGTCATAATAATTTAAAAGTGTTTTATAGAAAATGTTGTTAAGCTCATATTAAAGAAGCTTTTAGTTAGTTTTTTTTTTTTTTTTTATATATAACATTTATACGTTTAAAAGAAAAAAAAAAGAGAAATTTTCTTAATAACAAAATATCTTGCTTTAGAATACCCTCTTTCAAACTAACCCCTTCAACCTTTATCTCTCAAAATCCATTTAAACTTTAAAGGAAAAAACCACCATCATCCATGACACATATTGAAATATCCGACCTCGGCTTCGACGTGCACTGAACTCTTCGACCTCTCAGACTCAACGTCGTTATCTCTCTATCGCTTGCTCTCTGTCTCAAAGGCATTCTACATCACATATAAGAACTTGACTCTCCATTGTGACATTCTCTTCTTCATGGTTGTGTGTTATTTTTCCATTTATTTTTCATTAATTGATTAAAAAAACTAAAAACTCCAATTTTATTTTGAACCCCTAACTTTTCCTCTGTGAAAAATCTGAGTTTCAAAAGTTGTGGTTATATTTTGTGTTTCTCTTATCTAGTTGAGTTTCAATTTTTTTTGGTTAAAATAGATATTCGAAAAGGTTTGGATTAGAATTTGTGTTTTTCTTATGTTGTTATGTTAACGTTAAACTATGTGATATATGGAATAATTCTTGCTATCAGAATATTTTAAATTCGATATCATGGTGATTTTCTAGTCTTGTTTTTCAAGTACTTGTATGCATGTTATCCTATTATCTTGATTTACCATGTAATACACACTTTGTTATTTATGTTTTATCAAGATTCGGTACATATAGTATGACAATGAAATCTTGGATGGAGCTATTGATTCATTATTCTGTATTCAGTTACAACAAAACTACACAGGTGTTTTAGTGCATATATCCTCTAATTAGTATCAAGTGTTATTTTTATAGCCCATATTCTCTAAGTATCTAAAATCAATAAGAATTTCATGAATACATCTCGTTTTCAATTCATCTATGGGAGTTTTTTTTGTAAGACTTGTGATGAAACTTTTTGACTGGAAAGGCTATTTGGGTAGGAGAGAAAAGACAAGTACAAAAGCTCTATGAAAAACTTACGACAACTTTTTTATTTTAAATAGCGCTATTAAAGACTTATGACAACGCTTTTTAAAAAAACGCTATCTACAATAGCGCTTTTTAAAAAGAAAAGAAAAGCGCTTTAAGATACCTACGTACAACAACGCTTTTATCCAAAAAGCGCTATAAATGTCTATCTACGACATCACTTTTTAAAAAACACATTGTTAAATATCACCTAAGATAATGTTTTCTATATTTTTAAAAACATTGTTGTATTTTTTAACATCACTACATACTATAGCGCTTAAAATGCTCTCAAATGTATAAAATAAACGTTGTTCAAACCTATTTTTGGTGTAGTGAACTTTTGCCTACACTTCACAAATTCATGGTCTTTATATTATCAATACAAATATTGCATAAACTAATTAGTTACTATTATGTTCCCTATAGTCATTATTACAAGCAAAAATTAAAAATAAAGACTTAATTGCAGTTTTAGTCGTCCTATTTTAGCTGAATCGCGAAAGTAGTCCCCCCATTTTGTTTCTCCCCAATTTTGGTCCTTAAATAGAATTTTGGTCTAAAATTTGATGAAATTTCATTTTTTAAAGCCGTATTACACCGTTTATGATCATATATTTTAGGTACAATTGTTGGAAATGAGATCTTGAGGCATGATGTGGCTTAAATAAATGCAAAAAAAATGAAATTTCATGAAGTTTTGGACCAAAATTTTGTTTAGAGGACCATAACTAGGGAAAAACAAAATAGGGAGACTACTTTCGCATTTCAGCTAAAATAGGAGGACCAAAACTGCAATTAAACCAAAAATAAATTTTGGTCACTATTTATAAACAAAAGACAACTACTTTTGAATCATTTAATGTTACTTTTACTAATATACCCTTCATTTATTTTAAAATATTTAACGTCCATAATTGAATGTTTAACATTTAAAAAACACAATTTAGTAAATTTGACTTATATTTTACATGAAATCTAGAAAATTAAGTGCACTTAATTACATTTCTTTATATCTGTAAAAGTTTTTTCTTCTTATAATTGTAATAGAAGGGAGTATGTTTCTTTGATTAAAGTAGAAATATTTTTGGGATCTAGATATATGGAATTTTCAAACTTCCGACTCATTTTTCACTTGCAAGAGATAAAAGGCTTGCATAATTAGAAGCAAATAGGTATTACATTTCTTTGTTTCAAAGTGATCTTAGACTTATTAAGCAACCATTGCAAAAATAATTTTTACTCTCTTTTAAATTTTAATTTCAATTATACAAGAGAAATTGTCACCTTAATCATAATTTTATATTTTTATTAAATATATATTTGCAATAATCAATCTATATAATAGGATTTTTTTCTCGTCAAAAAAGTTGTATCATAGAAAGAAGAAACAAAAATTGTTTAAAAAAAAATACAAAGAAGGAAAAAGAGGTAACATTTAAAAGATGAAAAAATATATAGGATAGAAAGAGCACAATTTTTGAGTAAAAAAATTATCAAATAGCACAACTTCACATTCCAAGAAAATTTAATATATATAGAATGACTAAAACATCTAATTTTGGCCATTCTTACTATATTTGATCTCAGCATCAATTAAGATGAAGTTTAATTTTGTTTACAATTGAAGTAAACTAACAACATAACACTTCATTAATGCTCTAAATCTCTGCATAATCCATTGATCAAGTGCATCCCCACAAAACAATGCATTCTTGATCTTGCATAAGCCTACATAAAATGCTAGCAAAACTTGAAGAGAGAAACCTTGTGTTGTTTGCTCCATGCTCCTTTTTAATAGCATTGACACTTTAGAGTAAGTTGAGCCTACAAAAGTGACAAAAAACAAGAATAATTTTAATACATTAAAACCAAAAAAATCTTGGCATAACATTTCCAACATCACAAATGTAAGAAAATGCTTCAAAATTTAAAAACTAAATGATAAATTTTAAAAAATAAAGAACTTTGTCCTTGAGATTTAACTAAACTGAACTAAATATATGATCAAAATTCATGGATGTCAATGACCCTTCTCCACTTAGATAAGTAAATTAAATACAATGAATTTCATTATTTAAGCATTTCTTCATATAAGAAAGAAAACCAACAACCAACCATCTAATCTATATCTTTTTCATCTATTTTTCCCGAGGTTGAAAGATTGTGTACTACCCAAAGTTGATATTGTGAATAATAAAGTAAAAGAAGGAAGATTATAATGTATTAATTAAGTCTCCACTCGAGTCCTCCCAAAATCCTACTATCACAAACCCTAATCCTGTCCAAATCTCTGAAATAATACAACTCAATGGCATAGCTGTAAATATTCTCCATCCATGAATAAGTTGTAGACTGAATTAATAGTGCATTGGAAAATTAGAACTACCATAATGAATTGACAATACATTATAAAGTGAGACGTAGGTTGCATTGTCACATACATAAATATGTAAGTTGTGTTCACAAACTAATCTGTACTTCATTTATAAAATTACTTATACATCACATTTTCATTGGATGTTTAATAAATCACCACTACAAAAAAAAGTATCTAGTGTGACACTCAGATTTTGTGATATTTTTTTATCTGTCACTAAAGCTATCTTTAACTACAATTAAAGTGTCACTATTCTAAACATATTATGTAAAAAAAAATATTAAATACACAATAAGTTTTTGCCCATTTAGTCTTGTACAAACACTTGAGAAATATCTCTGGGTGATAGAATGATAAAATGATAAAATGATAAAATGATAAGCTAAGCTGGTAAGTTCACTCATCATCGCTGGAGCTCAATCTCAGAAGGGAACAAAATATATCATCATCGTTGCAACTACATCAAACACTTGAGAAATCTTTTCTTTTTCTTTGTATTTCTCAAATTCTTTTCTCTCTATTATCTTCAACTAACCCTAATCCCCAAAACTCCTAAATTCAATTTCGAACAATCCTAAATTCATCTCTCTCGTTTCACTTTACGATTTGCAGTAACAAGTAAGTTCTATTCTCTTTCTAAAACGTTTCAATTTGCGATATCAATTTTATTTTGGTAATCTTGCTTGTTAAGTGTCATTTTTTCGCGATTTGCTGAATGAGGTTGTGGGTTTGCGATTTGTTCTGTTTTTGCGATTTGTTCTGCTTTTGCGATTCATTCACACGACACATTATCCTGATTTTTGGATTAGGGTTCATTTTCTCTGATGTCTTTTTCTCTCTCTAAACTCTATGATTCCTCCCGAAAAACTCTATGATTCGAATGCGTCAGCCATTCGAAATTTTTGTATATATTTTCCTTAATTTGTGGTTAATTAGTTTTAAGGCATTTGATGAAGGAAACGGACTCGAAGTTGGGTGGAGCCAAGTTCGGATTGATGAGGTATTACAATCATCGGACAAACTAGTGAGGCTGTATTAAGAAGTGCATCTATTGAGGTCGTTGAAGCACAATAACATTGTAAGGTTCTACAATTCCTGGATTGATGACAAACACAAGAATGTTAACAAGATAGTTGTTCACCTCAGGGAGCCTCAAACAGTGTGTTCACTATCCTTTGTATATGTGTTTAATTTGTTTTTCTGTTCTATCATGATATTAGTCCTTTTGTTAGTTGGTTTGATGCATGATTTAGGTACTGTAAGAAACACAAGAAGGTCGACATGAGAGTATTTGTTAAATATCAGACTCAGTGTGATTTATTTGAAGTATTTGTTAAATATCGGACAATATCTTGTATTTTAATTTGATTAGAGTGATTTAAAGCCTTTCAGACTTGATTCTTAATTAGGGATGACTTCTTCTTTGTTTGATTTTTAATTCCTCTTACAGGATATTAATTTTTGCCATTCAATCCATCTAAGGCCAGTTCAATCATTCCCATTTCAATGCTTTTGTTTCTATAATTCCTCTTACACTCTGAATGCAACATTTCTTGAAACAAATAGTAGCTTTTTTTGGCATTGATTTTTGCCCTTTTTCTTGACTCTCTTTTGCCTTTTTTGCTAAATCTATGACTGAACTAGCAAAGATTTCTTTATAGCATTAACTTGCTAGAAGACTCTAGGTCTTCATTTTGTGATTTGAAGACCTATGCTTTCAAAATGTAGTATTAAATTAATTACTGCTATACCATAGAATCATACACACAAAGAGTAGATAAATAATAGTCTATTTAGGAATTGCTTTTTCAAAACATTTGGTTCATTTGTATACATATCAAGCACCTAATGACATAAAGCAGCATGTGGAGGCATGTTCTGATCCAAAAAAAGTAATATATGAATCTAATACAATATATATACTTTTTAAATTCCTTACTAAATGTTTTTATTTCATTACAGATTGATGCTCATGATGGTGGTGTTGATGACTTGGGATTTTCATATCCAAACAAGAAGCTATGCTTTGTAACTTGTGGAGATGATAAGTTAATAAAGGTAACATATTTTTTTTCCCAATCTATTGTAGATTATAGCTATATGAATGTATATCTTTAATTATTAATATTTGACGAGTGATACATATAAGTATGGGATTTGAATGGAAATAAGGTCATGTATCACCCTCTCTCTACATTTGAATTTTTATTTTGAGGCATTCTAGAATCTGTTGTAGTGAATGCTTGATTGATAAGTTATTGTGACATCAAATTCATGCAGTTTTGTTTTTCAACTTCGGTTGATGGCAAACTTACTACAGTGAGGTTCGATCAATCGAAAATTAATTATGGCCTAGCTTTTCATCCTAATTTCTTTCAATATATACTGCCACATGAAAATGAAAAGCTTTCGCAAGTTGAATTATTGGTTATTGATGAAGAAGCTGCTATTCCACTACCTATGGTGAAGTATTTGCTTGGCCAATATTTGGTCTTCCTGTCTTCTACTGGTAATGGGTATGGATAGTGTTTGCCTTTGGCGAAACCTTCTATATATCAATTTTTAGTGATAAATTACCAATTCTTTTGATTACCCCTTTCGTTCCTCTTAGGTCAAGTTTAATGTATCAATTTGTTCATTTTGCTCTTGCAAAGTTATGAAGGAACTGGACGCTCGTTATCACTAAAACTTGTGCAGCAACTGCAAGAGCAAAACCATATATCTGCTAAGAGCACAGAGGGCACCGGTACAATGCTTTTGACTTCTAAAATTCAATTTAAATAATTTCAGTACCATGTCATGCACTTTTCAGAATTGAAATACATACAGTTTGAGGGAATTATTAATTTCTATGCTTTTCAATGATCCATGGTTTGATTGTAATAAAATACACCATCTAGATTTTAATGACTGATCACCGATGCAATGAGACTGGTAAGGGATAAAAGAGTATTTTATAGAGGATCTAGTTATGGTTTGCTTCAATACAAAACATCAAAGATCATCAAACATCAAAGCTTCTGCTTCTCGTAATCGTCAACCTGCTCTTTCCTTCGCTTTTGACAAATTCTCTCATCCTGAACATCAAAGATCTGCGGTATTCGATGCTCAATTTCTCTTTATTTATATTTTCGTCTCTTTATTTTATATACAGATCAATATTTTCATTGTAAAATAGGAAATTAATCAATTTGACTATTGAATCGTGTTATGTATATAAAATTTTAGATGATATAGAGATTTGAGCAAATGAAATATAAATTGTAGATTGAATATAATGAACGAATGAATGCATTGATGCAGAGTTTTGATGATTATGGAAATGACAACACCAAGTCTGGTTTTTGGGGTGTATTGGCTCATAAAGCCAAATCAATTCTGGATGATAAAAATTCAGCTCCTCCTCCACAACATGACACCATGCCATTGCCACAAACACTCAAATCACACTCATTTAATACCTTTACTAGTCCTTTTTCAACTCAGGTGATTTTATTATTATGTTCTATGCAATTCAGGGATGTGATATGATATGATATGATATGAATCATGGTATAATATAATGTTGCATAAATATATGTTCAACTAATTTGTATGTTTTTGGTTTGGCATGCTTATGATTTTGTTAGAATTAGATGCGTATTTAGGAAGATTGCAAGTTTTATACTTATGATTTTGATTATAAGTCCCTATTTGGATAAACATTTTAGCCAAGTACTTAATAGTTTAAATGCATATCATATAAGTGCTTATGTATATGCTATTTATGTAACAAAAGATAAAATAAAGTTGAACTATATAGCTTATTTTCATAAGCTCTCTCAAATAGTCTTTTAAGTGTTTATCTCAGTAGATAAAGTTCAAATAACCCAATCCAAACAAACCCTTAAGTCTCGTTTTGGCTCATTAGTGATGCTTGATGGAACTAAAATATGGGAGGGTTGAGATTTGTGATTGAAGTTTTAATCAGTGATTCTCTTCCACTTTGTCCTGTTGGTTCAATTAGTGATTCTCCTCTAGCCCTCTAACTTGTCTCTAATAATGGCAAGTGAAGAACAAATTCCAACTGTGCTCTAATAATCCTTTTGTGAATTTTATCTCTATCATAATATGATTTTAGTTTATTTTTCATAACATATTTTATTAGTTTTGTTCACTTTATTACATTCTGAAATGTTTTTACTAAATTGGTATATGTAATCGAATGCTATTGAAATTTAATGTTTGTTAAGCTATGTTTTTACATTTATTACATTCTAATTTATGTAGAACCTCTCAGGTTGCGGTTATCCCAAATTGTAGCATTTTGGATGTTGTTGGCCAGAAAATGGCCAGCACTCCTGGAGTTAGTGCCACCCTTTTCAATGCATTGGCTAAGGTTTGGAAATTATGTTCATCTTATTAGTATGACAAGATATTGCTTAGGTTAGTTTTTGTTGTTGTATATTTTGTTATTTCGTTGAACTTGTTTATGATCAAACTTGTTATTAAACAGGCAAATATAAATGTCCGAGCTTTATATAGCGCAAGGTTGTTCTGAGTATAATATTACTGTTATTGTTAAGCGAGAGGATTGTATAAAAGCTGGTTTTGGCTTCATCAGTTGCTGGTTTTGCTTGTCTTGGTTGGTAATACATTTTATACTGATTTTTTTTAAGCTTTCTTTCATTCATTAGTTATTATGAGTACCAAAACAAATTGGAATTCGTCAGTCGTTATCGGCTAGTACTTTTGCAGTCTTCAACCATTTCCCCAAATTACAAAACCATTGGCAAACTTGTCATTTCGGTACTCCTTTAAAGGAATCAAACATGGCATCTGATGCATACAAGGAGGCAGTCCTTCAGGCAAAAGAACATATCAAAGCAGGAGATATTTTCCAGATTGTACTAACTTAGAGATTTGAACGAAGAACATTCGTTGATCCATTTGAAGTCTATAGAGCATTGAGAGTTGTGAATCCAAGTCCATATATGACTTATTTGCAGGTTTGTTTCTATATAACATATAAAAATACTTCATTTGGTAAAGTCAATGTTCATCTCTTTCATGTTTTGATGATGATCATGTTTTTTGTAAACAGGCTAGGGGATGTATTTTGGTTGCTTCTCGTCCAGATATTCGTGCGCATATTAAGAATGTATATTTTCGTACATAGATTAGATTTTTAAATTAATTGATACTTCTTACTTGGTCACTTAAATGTTTATCACAAATCTTAATGGAAAAAATATTAGAAGTGAATAGTTATCATGATCTTGTCGTGAACCGAAGAAGATTGTGAACCGTCCATTGGCTGGGACATGTAAAAGGGGAAAGACTCTAGAAGAAGATGAAAAGTTATCAGCGCAGCTCCTGAAAATGCTGGTTGATTTGGGACACAATGACATTGGAAAGGTTTGTCATATACTTTCACTTTAACCCAGTTACATTATGTTCTTATGCAATAGTTTACGCTATTATTTTGTTTATTTAAAGAAATATTGCACTCTTAACAAAAATTATATTTGTAGGTCTCAAAAAGTGGTTCTGTTAAAGTTGAGAAGCTTATGAATGTTGAAAGATATTCCCATGTCTTGCATATAACCTCAACGGTGATAATCTTTTCTTTTTAGATAAGAAAATATTTATCAAATAAATTCAGCATACTAGATAATATTTAATATCAATGGTTTGGCTCCTCCATGTCTTTTAATTATCAATAGTACATACTCTTCATGTATTTCTCAATTAATTATTATAAATTTGTGATGATTCTATTAAATAGTAACTATTTAATAGAATTAGTAAAATTAAATTATATTTTATTGTATGTTTCAATGGCATTAATTAATAAAAATACTAATAAATTAAAATTTTTAATTTAATTTACTGGTATTAATAATTTAGAATTACAATTAGAAGGGAGATAACATAAATTTAATTTAATAAATAATAATAAGTTTTAGTGACGGACAATACTGTAGGAATAGACTAATTCTTTATTTATATTTATCTAGTTTTTAGTGACAGTCATTATTGTAGGTAGAAATCAAAAAACATGTAGTGACAATCCTCAGAACATGTAGTGACAGTTCTCAAAGTGTAGCAGGACTCCCCCTTAAAGTTGACACTAAATTTGAGTGTCACTCAATGTATTATTGACTTTTACCTACACTTTTGAACGTTTAGTGACACATTTTGTATGTCACGATTGGTCAATTTTTTTGTAGTGTACCCACAATTTATAAAAGGTTACCTACAAAAAATCTACATATAAACATATGTGTTTCTCAAACTCCAACCCCATTTTTCACTTGTAAGAGATAAAAGGCTTGCATAATTACATGCAAATAGATATTACATCTTTTTGTTCCAAAATGACCTTAGGCTTACTAACAAACCATTGCAAACCAAGTTTTACCCTCTTTTAAGTTTTATTTTAAATTAAAAAAAGTAGGCGTGTATGTGGGTTGAGTTGGGTCGGTTTTGACAAAACTCAATACCCAACCTGATCGATTATCTTTGGGATATGTTTAGTTCTAAACCTGTATTTTTTTTATTTAACCTGAATCAAACCAACCTGATCAAGAACGAGTTGGGTTGGCGAGTTATACATAAATAATAATATGTTTTTTATTTTACAAGAAAATTTATTAAATGAAAATATATTTAATACTTGAATGGCTCAAAAACTATAAAATTTCAATTACATCATTCAATTCTTCAAAAAAGCCAACAACCTCTCACACAAAAAAAAAATCTTCAAATACATAAATAAATTCAACAATAGTAAATTAATAAAATATTAAAATTAATCAATTCTAAGTGATGTCAACTTCAAGTTCAATCACTAAAATTTCCTCAAATTATGGAAGATAACAATTCAAAATATGTAAAAACAAATATCAATAATAAAAATGAGATAAAGAATGAGAAATAATAAATAAGTAAAATATGCATGAAACAACTAGCATTGCTGAGAGAAATCATTTGATACCCGATCAATTGTCTTTGGATTGGGTTAAGTTTTCTTTTGGTTACCTCATTTTCTTGAGTTGATGGCAATGATGAGAGGCCGAAATCTTGTGTTTGTTGTAATGAAGCTTGCTGTGCTTGTGGAGCAAATTGATTATAAACTTATTTTACTTGTTCAATTTGTTTCAAATATGTGCAATAATATAGTTAAAAAAATTCAAAGGTAAAAGGAAAAGTAAGAGAAAACAGTTCTGAATTTCTGTATTTTGGAGATGTGATTTTATTTATCTCTCTATTTTGAAAGTTATGAATTGATAGTTGCCATTGATTGTTTGATTGCATTTTTTTAGTGACCCTTTTTGTTTATTTGAAGCATTTTGCTTGTAGATTTTTTTTAACTGTTTTTGTCGTTTTGTTCATTTGAACCCATTTTGCTTCTTTGTGTACCATTGGGTTAAACATGATATTTCTTCCAAATTGATGTTGGACTTGAATTTACAAATAGTAGTGGTGGTGAAGAGTGTTGTTAATGTTGTTTTCATGGATTGTGTGTGTTATCTATGTTATTGAATTTACAAATAGAATGTTGTTTATTGAATTTGGTGTTTTTGTGAATTATCACTTAATATGGATTATTAAATATTAGTTCACTGATTTCCAAGCATAACACCTCAATTCACCCATGAATTTACTAAGTTGTTGTGTGGCATGATTAATATCAGCCGTAGTGGTGGTCAAGTAAAGCAAACGACACACAAGTGTTTTACAAGTGGAGCAACATGTTTTCTTTTGCTCTCTTACCACATGCTGCAACAAATTTCATGTAGTCTAGGAAAAGGTTTTCCAATCTATCAACAAGATCTTGAACTAAATCTTCTGTAATTGCTATTGGAACTTGGAAGAATTCATCCACAATGATTGCAACCAATTTCATTAGATCAGTAGCAGATTGTGCATAAGCCTCTAATTTAGACTTTGGATTCCATGTCTACAATAAAAAAATTAAAATTAAATTGTTAAACCATAAATAATATTCTATGATACAAAATAACACATAATTTTTATGTCCTTTCACTATGAAGTTAATTTTTTTGATAAAACCATGTAATTAACTGCAGTTAATTTTTTAGATTTTATGTAAAATTTAAGTCAAATTTACTAAATTGTGTTTTTTAAATGTTAAATATTCAACTATCGATATCGAATATTTTAAATATTCAACTCTCACAACTGTTTTTCCACCATCATCACACTCAGTAGAATCTTAAACCATTATTTGTACAATTAGCTTCTCTAGCTTACTAGACCTTTGCAATACTTGAACTGATTCTGTTGTTAGTGAGCTCACTTCAATTACATATTGCCTCAAAACTTGTCCATAGCATGTGTGCAACATCATTGCTGCAATTGCACCTGCTGTTGGATGCCATTTTCTTAATATTGGACTGAAATGTTGTCTTTCCTTCGTCGCCAAAACTTCTGTCTCTTGAGCTAATTGAAGAAGAACTTCACTCAATTCTTTCTTTCTAATTCTCCTGACTTGGCATTCACTGCCTCCAATGTCTTCATTGCATAAAAGAAAAATATTATATAAACAAAGAATAGATATATTATACTTTATCCATTCTATTTTAGTTGTTTTTTTTTTTTGGAATCCTGATTCAGTGATAAGTGATTATGTAATGGTGGGAATCTTTTCTAAGCTGGAATGGGAAGAAACAAACTGGGTAGGTAACGAAGGATGGGCAGGTGAAGTCTAAGAGGTGCTAGGTGTAGAGTCAGTGTAGTTTTATCTGAGATGTTGATGAATTTAACTCACTGAGTTTTTCTTAATGAGTAAGTTAGAGTCTTAGTATTGTTATCGTTATCATTAACTTTTATGTGTTACTTTGTTTTAGGTCAGCTCTAATTTTAACTTATTTTTCATAGCATGTGCAAATGTTGAATTTAACTTATATGTAGACTTTCTAATCACATTTATTAGACAAATGTTGTCAATATGTTATATGTGGACTCCGTATTGATGGAGAATGAAGAACATATTGCTACCACTTCGGTTTCCCTTCCCAGTG
Source organism: Cicer pinnatifidum (assembly GCA_037974775.1). Taxonomy (NCBI): domain Eukaryota; kingdom Viridiplantae; phylum Streptophyta; class Magnoliopsida; order Fabales; family Fabaceae; genus Cicer; species Cicer pinnatifidum. Next base: position 40,173,665 of record JBBPBR010000006.1, read on the forward strand.
AAGTTATAACAGCTTCTCTTCCACCATCTAAGGTAAAAATCGATCACAAGTATGAAATCACTTTATTGAAGTGTCTAATTCAAATCAAATGGCCAAATGTCATTATTGTGGAAACTTGATTAGATTCAATGATGGAACAAGTGCTATGACTATGCATTTGAAAATATGTAAGAACCATCATGATAATCAAGGACACAAAAGGCAAAAAACATTTCCCTCAACAAAGCCTACAAAAGAGGAATTAGGTGTTGTCTCTTTACCTCATTCAAAGTTTGACAAAGAGGCATGTCGATTAGAGCTTGTGATGTTTGTGGGTGCATGGTTTCCTTTTCAGTTTGTCGAAAAAGTGTTTTTTCGAAACTTTGTGAATGTCTTACAACTACGGTTTGATATTTCATCCCGCTCTACATTAAAACGTGCTATTTGGTCACTTTATAATGCGGAGAGAGAAGACTTAAAATTTTCCCCTCAAAGCATTGTGGGAGAGTTCATGACACATGGACTTCTACCTAGAGTCTAAGCTACATAAGTCTATCTAACAGCACATTTCATCGATAAAAAATGGAATTTGAATAAGAGAATACTGAATTTTTGTCAAATCACAAGTCATACATGAGAGTTCATAACTACAAAAAAATTTAAGTACTTTTATATCTAAAAAATCACAAAATTTTATCACTAACACATGTTTAATAAGTAAAATACATCCATGTATACAACAAAACAAATAAGTCAATTAAATTAAAGCAAAATTACATTTTTAATCCTTTATATTACTTAATTGTAATAATTTGATCATTTATCTTTTTATTCTAAATTGATCTTTTTTATGTTTTAAAACATACACAAATTTTCATTTATTTATTTTTAAAAATGATGAAACTATCATCTTCATACCTTACCTTCATCATAACCTTCTTCAACAAATTCATTTTTTCTTTTGTAGATATTGATTTATGAACTAAAGTACTCTAGTTCATTTCTGTCAATGACTGAAAACTATGTCATTTTTAATATCAAAAAGAAAATAATATTTTTATAAGTCCCAAATTTTTTGTTGCTACATGATCTGTTTGTATCTTGTTATGTTCAATAAATCATGTCTTGAATAAGAATTATACTATTACTTTAAAGTGTGATGAGATTTATATAACTAGGAAATAGATTCCTACTAGCCACTATGATGACTATGAGCACCATTTGACAACATTTAGTAAGACTGTGAGAATAGAAAAGGTCACAGAAAAGTTAAGCCTAAAAGTAATTAAAAAATTTAAAATGAAAGAGAGAAATTAGTCGGGCCTTTGAATATTTTTTGGTTATGTGCAGCCCATGAAGGCTTCTTGTCATTTGACCTGGACTTTCCAAAGCGTTCACTTCAATTTGGACTCAAAGCATGTTGATGAATCAAATTATCTAGCAGGACATTCTCTTCATAATTGTGCCTCAAGTGTCCCTCGTAGATTCTTATAATTCCTTCCATCTTTAAGAGAATTTATCCTCAAAATTTCTAGCCTTCGAAAATTGTCTTCACACCTGTTCAGATTATTATTATTATTATTATTATTATTATTATTATTATTATTATTATTATTATTATTATTATTATTATTATTATTATTATTATTATTATTATTATTATTATTATTATTATTATTATTATTATTATTATTATTATATAAGG
>JBBPBR010000006.1:40185937-40204344 GCA_037974775.1 Cicer pinnatifidum
TTTTTATAAAATTTCATTTTTTAAAATAAAATTAATAAAATATAATATTATTTTTAAATTAATATAAATATTTTATTTTAAAATAAAATATCCTTTTTATTAAAAAAAATATTTTTTCTTTATAATACCCTCTTTCAAAAAAAATTATTAAATTTTTTTTATTTATTAAAATATCCTTTTTTAAACTAACCCCTTCAACCTTTAAACTTTAAACGAAAAAATCCTCTCTCAAAATTCATTTAAACTTTAAAAAAAATAAATAAAAAAATGAGAAACTTTTAAAATAACTTTTAATAAAAAAAATCCATTTTTTTTATATTTTTAAAATAAAAAAAAATGAGAAACTTTCTTAATAACAAAATATCTTGCTTTAGAATATCCTCTTTCAAAAAAATTAATAAATTTTTTTTTTTTTTAAATATCCATTTTTAAACTAACCCCTTCAACCTTTAAACTTTAAATGAAAAAACCCTCTCACAAAATCCATTTAAACTTTAAACGAAAAAACCACCGTCATCCATGACACAAATTGAAATATTCGACCTCGGCTTCGACGTGCACTGAACTCTCGGACCTCTCAAATTCAACGTCGTTATCTCTCTATCGCTTGCTCTCTATCTCAAAGGCATTATACATCACATATAAGAACTTGATTCTCCATTGTGACATTCTTTTCTTCATGGTTGTGTGTTATTTTTCCATTTATTTTTCATTAATTGATTAAAAAAATTAAAAATTCCAATTTTATTTTGAACCCCTAACTTTTCCTATGTGAAAAATCTGAGTTTCGAAAGTTATATTTTGTATTTCTCTTATCTAGTTGAGTTTCAAATTTTTTTTTTTGTTAAAATATATATACGAAAAGGTTTGGATTAGAATTTGTGTTTTTCTTATCTTGTTATGTTCACTACAAGAAAAACTCTCATTATCTACGGCATATTTTGACTTGTCCTGGGTAATGAATAATACTCACGGGTTAGCTACCGACACAGGTCTGTAGGTAAATTGTTCGTAGGAATTATATTACCTACAGAAAATTCATAGGTTACTTTTACTTGTAAGATTTCCGTGGGTAATTTATATGTTATGGGTAAGTTACCCACAAACATATCATGGGTAACGTCAAACTATAGAAAATTAATGTTATCTACGAATGTTTCGTCGGTAACTTTTCCTATGGCATATCTGTGGGTAATATCAAACTAGAAAAAAAAATGTTCTAATTTGTGCTTTCATCACTTACATCAACTAAACAACAAGATCACAATTTATATGTTGTATGACTAACATGGTTAAATCCAAAAATCTCAATAAATCCAAAAGTCTCAATAAAATATGAAAATAAGTAAACTGTGATATTATTCTAAAAACAAGCAAGTTTTCTGTGTTTGACACTTGTTTCATTGGTAACGTTTCCTATGGCATATCCGTGGGTAATATCAAACTAGAAAAATGAAGTTCTAATTCGCGCTTTCATCACTTACATCAACTAAACAACAATATCACAATTTATATGATGTATGACTAACATGGTTAAATCCAAAAGTCTCAATAAAATATGAAAATAAGTAAACTGTGATATTACTCTAAAAACAAGTAAGTTTTCTGTGTTTGACACTTGTTTCATTACTAATCAATTCAAGTGTATTCAGAACCAAAACATACACAATTTACACGAAAACTTATGTCATAGCCTAAACTACCTCTTTGAAACTAATATTCCCACTATTAATAATCCAATCATAATTATAAGCTTTTCTTGAAAATGTAAGGTGATATGGTCAGACTATATAGAACAACTGCAAGCAGCAAAATAAATTCACAAAATGTACCAAAAATTTACCACTAAGCTGGATACCTCAAATTCAAATGCCCTAGTGTTCTTCCACTTTTTCTAAACTCCAATTCGTATGTTGTAAACTGTCATATTACTTTTATTACCAATCAAATGAACATGAGCATAAACAAAATCAATGGGTTCACTCAACAAAAAGGAAAAATACAAAGAAAAAAAAAACAAGAACTCAGCTTCAACACAAAAATACACATGCACAAGTTAGCAAACAATTTCTCAAAAAGAATCACAACTCCGAAAGTAAGAAACATATTAAATAGCAAAGAGAAAAAACAGCCAAGCTTCTAAGTTACTTGCAAATGCACGAGAGATTAAATCAAAAACACAAATAGAGGTGGCATAATGCTAGGAAACAGGAATTTTTTTCAATTTTATTTCCAAGCAATGATCTTAACAATAACTTTAAATAAGGGTTTCTCAGAATATATGGAACTAAACTTCCTTGACAAAAAAATGGCATAAATGAAAGAAAATAAATAATTAAATCAGAAAAGTTGAATAAATAAATAAAAGTACCGGAGGCCCCAATTCGATTGAGGTAGACCAAAGTTGCAACCATTCCTGTTGTCGTTCGTCCACGTCCCATTTGACAATTAAAAATTATCTCGGTATTTACATCAGCTTGAGAAATTTTATGTACCTAAAATCAAAGTTTAAGAGTAGCTAAGATACAAGAAATCATTGGTTTCGGGAAACTTATTAAATAAATGAGTTTTTTAAGTTAATAAATATGAAACATTGTCTTTCAGCAGTCCAATGATTAGACTAAAATTTAAAGTTAACTACATTACCCAACTCCTTAATTGTAACAAAAACTATATGTTCAGATTGTGGTGCCTATGATGGTAGCATAAAATAAAAGAGAAGAAAAAAACAAGATGAATCATTATTTACTTGCAAACAAATTTACCCTTTCTAACTACTTCACTTCCTTTACTTTTTTCTAACTGTTCTTATATCCTAACAGACATAATTTGATTTCAACCCCAACCCCAAAATTGAAGAGGGAAAATAGGGGTACTGTAAGCAATCTAAACAATGGAATCTAGTGTCATTTCATTAATTTTATCTCCATCCATCAATCCAGACTTAGTACGAGTTCACACTTCACCCATGTAGTATATTATCCCTTAAACTAAAATAAAAATATGAGTCCAATAATTACTCAGTATGAATATAAATGATATACAACCAATTCAACATCACCTAGAATTAGCTAAGGTAGAGTTAGAGATCATAGCTTCCATCCTAAATGTATCAAGAATGAAATCATTTGGACTACATTACCAAAAATTCCTTTTATTATGAAATAGTTCTTGTAAATGTAAATGACAAAAAATATAGTCAGCACATGAAGTACATAGCAGCAGGATTCGACAAAAAAGTTGAAATATTCATCGAGCAGCAACAAATACATGTTATTTAAATGAAATTAAGGCTTTTATATTTAATTATTATCAATCTATGCAGAAGAGAAGATATAAAGTGCACATTAGTTTTATCAAAAGAAAATTATTATATTAAGAATTTTTCAGGACTTGGAAGTAGGGTACCTTGCGACGAGAAAGATCAGCCTTCCAAGCGGCTTCACGCTCAGCAACCTCGCACTCATGTTCTTGGATGTAACTTTGCATCTCTCTGTCTTTCATGATTCTATCTTGAATATCAGCATCCAATGCTTCTTTCAACTCCTCAACAAATTTATCCACCACTGCCTTTATCTACAGAGACATCTTCACCTAAAATACCAACCTAACTAACCCTAAACCACACCCAAGAAAACAATCCAGTTACTCCCTTTCAGAAACATAATACCTTTTCTTTCTTTGTAATAATTAAAAAAACCCTAAACCCTAACACAAATCGAAAAAATCAGAGTGAGATATTCATTATAAATTATTGCTAGTTTTAGAAAATACTTAAGAAAATAGGTAAGAAGCGGCACAACACAACAATGATGGCGAGGTCGGGAATAGCTTTGATGGTGTGAACCGGAGTTGTGGTTGAAGATTGAAGGATGGATTTTGGGAGTGGTGGTTTCGCGCGAATCAGATATTGATGTCGATGCAAAAAGAAACACACTGAATATACCTAGATCGAAGAAGACACAAATCAATGAAAGACGATTAAGTTCGGAGAGAGTGGAGCATCACAGATCATAGAGAAAAGTTGCAGATCTGAGAATGAAGGACAAAGAATATCGATCAAGAGTGATAACGTGATTCTGAAAGCAATAGATATTGAGTTGTTGGGCGAGAGCTATGGAGAATGAGATATTGCTTTTGGAGGAGAATGAAATTTGTTTTTGGAAAGCTTGTGTGTTTTGAGAGAACGGAAATCCTAGTTACTGGTTTTGAGAAAACAGAGTATTTTTTAGAGAAGGCGAAAATGTTTCTATTGGAAAAAATAAAATAAAATATTCTTTAAAAAATATTTAAAATAATACATTTTTACATTACCCACGGATACTTCTCTTATTTTAGTCATAGAGAAGCTATGGTAAATGAAATATGATTTTTTTACACAAATGTGGAGTATTCACTTAACTTTACCTACGGAATAGTCGTGGAAACTAATTTTTTTTAAAAATTGATTTATTTTAAAGAATAATAAGCACGGTTTTTTGTAGGTAGTAAATAATTTATCCACGGACTTAGATCCGTGGGTAATATTCCGTAGATATACAAACATTTTCTTGCAGAGGTTTACGTTAAACTATGTGATATATGGAATGATTCTTGCTATCATAATATATTAAATTCGATATCATGGTGATTTTTCTGGTCTTGTTTTTCAAGTACTTGTATGCATGTTATCCTACTATCTTGATTTACCATGTAATACACACTTTGTTATTTATGTTTTATCAAGATTTAGTACATATAGTATGACAATAAAATCCTGGATGGAGCTATTGATTCATTACTCTGTATTCAGTTACAACAAAACTACACAGGTGTTTTAGTGCACATATCCTCTAATTAGTATCAAGTGTTATTTTTATAGCCCATATTCTCTAAGTATCTAAAATCAATAAGCATTTCATGAATACATCTCGTTTTCAATTCATCTATGGGAGTTTTTCGTAAGACTTGTGATGAAACTTTTTGACTGGAAAGGCTATTTGGGTAGGAGAGAAAAGACAAGTACAAAAGCTCTATGAAAAACTTACGACAACTCTTTTTTTTTTTTTTAAATAGCGCTATTAAAGACTTATGATAACGCTTTTTAAAAAAACACTATGAAATACCTACGATAGCGCTTTTTAAAAGAAAAGAAGCGCTTTAAGATACCTACGTACAACAACGCTTTTATCCAAAAAGCGCTATAAATGTCTACCTACGACATCACTTTTTAAAAAACGCATTGTTAAATATCACCTGAGATAATGTTTTTTATATTTTAAAAAACATTGTTGTATCTTTTAACATCACTACATACTATAGCACTTAAAATATTGTCAAATGTATAAAATAAACGTTGTTCAAACCTATTTTTGGTGTAGTGAACTTTTGCCTACACTTCACAAATTCATGGTCTTTATATTATCAATACAAATATTGCATATACTAATTAGTTAGTATTATGTTCCCTATAGTCATTATTACAAGCAAAAATTAAAAATAAAGGCTTAATTGCAGTTTTAGTCTTCATATTTTAGTTGAATCGCGAAAGTAGTCCTCTCATTTTGTTTCTCCCCAGTTTTGGTCCCCAAACAGAATTTTGGTCTAAAATTTGATAAAACTTCATTTTTTAAAGTTGTATTACACCGTTTATGATCATATATTTTAGGTACAATTGTTGAAAATGAGATCTTGAGGCATGGTGTGACTTAAATAAATGCAAAAAAAATGAAATTTCATAAAATTTTGGACCAAAATTTTGTTTAGAGGACCAAAACTGGGGAAAAATAAAATAGAGAGACTACTTTCGCATTTCAGCTAAAATAGGAGGACCAAAACTGCAATTAAATCAAAAATAAATTTTGGTCACTATTTATAAACAAAAGACAACTACTTTTGAATCATTTAATGTTACTTTTACTAATACACCCTTCATTTATTTTAAAATATTTAACATCCACAGTTGAATGTTTAACATTTAAAAAACACAATTTAGTAAATTTGACTTATATTTTACATGAAATCTAGAAAATTAAGTGTACTTAATTACATTTCTTTATATCTGTAAAAGTTTTTTCTTCTTATAATTGTGACAGAAGGGAGTATGTTTTTTTGATTAAAGTAGAAATATTTTTGGGATCTAGATATATGGAATTCTCAAACTTCCGACTCATTTTTCACTTGCAAGAGATAAAAAACTTGCGTAATTAGAAGTAAATAGATATTAATCATAATTTTATATTTTTATTAAATATATATTTGCAATAATCAATCTATATAATAGGATCTTTTTTTTCGTCAAAAAAGTTGTATCATAGAAAGAAGAAACAAAAATTGTTTCAAAAAAAAATACAAAGAAGGAAAAAGAGGTAACATTTAAAACATGAAAAGATATATAGGATAGAAAGAGCACAATTTTTTAGTAAAAAAATTATCAAAGGGCACAACTTCTCATTCCAAGAAAATTTGATATATATACAATGACTAAAACATCTAATTTTGGCCATTCTTACTATATTTGATCTCAGCATCAATTAAGATGCAGTTTAAATTTGTTTACAATTGAAATAATATCACAACATAACACTTCATTAATGCTCTAGATCTCTGCATAATCCATTGATCAAGTGCATCCCCACAAAACAATGCATTCTTGATCTTGCATAAGCCTACATAAAATGCTAGCAAAACTTGAAGAGAGAAACCTCGTGTTGTTTGCTCCATGCTCCTTTTTAATAGCATTGACACTGTAGAGTAAGTTGAGCCTACAAAAGTGACAAATAACAAGAATAATTTTAATACATTAAAAACCAAAAAAATCTTGGCATAACATTTCCAATATCACAAATGTAAGAAAATGCTTCAAAATTTAAAAACTACAATGAATTTCATTAGATAAGTAAAATACAATGAATTTCATTATTTAAGCATTTCTCCATATAAGAAAAAAAAACCAACAACCAACCATCTAATCTATATCTTTTTCATCCATTTTTTCCGAGGTTGAAAGATTGTGTACTACCCAAAGTTGATACTGTGAATAATAAAGTAAATGATGAGAGGCCGAAATCTTCTGTTTGTTGTAATGAAGCTTGCTATGCTTGTGGAGCAAATTGATTATAAACTTCTTTTACTTGTTCAATTTGTTTCAAATACGTGCAATAATATAGTTAAAAAAATTCAAAGGTAAAAGAAAAAGTAAGAAAACAGTTATGAATCTCTGTATTTTGGAGATGTGATTTTGTTTATCTCTCTATTTTGAAAGTTATGAATTGATAGTTGCCATTGATTATTTGATTGCATTTTTTTAGTGACCCTTTTTGTTTATTTGAACCATTTTGCTTCTAGATTTTGTTTAACTGTTTTTGCCGTTTTGTTGATTTGAACCCATTTTGCTTCTTTGTGTACCATTGGGTTAAACATTATATTTCTTCCAAATTGATGTTGGACTTGAATTTACAAATAGTAGTGGTGGTGAAGAGTGTTGTTAATGTTGTTTTCATGGATTGTGTGTGTTATCTATGTTATTGAATTTACAAATAGAATGTTGTATATTGAATTTGGTGTTTTTGTGAATTATCACTTAATATGGATTATTAAATATTAGTTCACTGATTTCCTTCCATTCTATGTTAATTTGATAGTTTCTTGCTCTATATTGAAGTCATTTTGTATCTAAACATTGCTGTGTCTAATCATTTTGGTAAGTTATAATCAATAAACATAGAGGAATATGAAAAATTAATTTATGTATGTTTTGTTGTTCAACAAGGATCAAGTTTCACGAGTTGAGGCAGAAGACAAAGGTTGATCTTTTTAGTCAGTTGAAAGACCTCAAGGCTGAACTCGCATTGCTACATGTTAAGGTTACCAGTGGTGCATCCAAAAAGCTCTCCAAAATGTAAAAATTTGAACTTTATTATTTCAATTCTAATGGGTTGATTTGGTTTATGTAAAGTGTTTTTTGTTTATAACGAAAATCTGGTTATGTATTGAAAATTTGAGTTTTACTTATGCTTTGATATTTTTTAGTGTTGTTAACTCTAGAACTTATATCTATTAAGAGTAAAATAGGAAACTAACTTATATCTATTTACAGTAAAATAATAGATATATTATTTTGACTAATTCAAACTAAAACTACTTTGCTAGCATCTAAGGCACATTCTCAACAATTGATTACATGTTTTTGTGTTTGAGTTTGTGCATAATGATTGCAACCAATTTCATTAGATCAGTAGCAGATTGTGCATAAGCCTCTAATTTAGACTTTGGAGTCCATGTCTACAATAAAAAAATTAAAATTAAATTGTTAAACCATAAATAATAGTCTATGATACAAAATAACACATAATTTTTATGTCCTTTCACTATGAAGGAACAAGTACTGTAATCAAAGAAAAAACTTACTTCAGTCTCTTTTGCCCTTTGCAAACTCTTTTGTCTTTATTTAGTTATTCATCTATCCATTTTCCAATTAGACTTAATATGACTGAATCAACATCAAAGGGAACCATTTCTCTCACAACTGTTTTTCCACCATCATCACCCTCAGTAGAATCTTGAACCACTATTTGTACAATTAGCTTCTCTAGCTTACTAGACCTTTGCAATACTTGAACTGATTCTGTTGTTAGTGAGCTCACTTCAATTACATATTGCCTCAAAACTTGTCCATAGCATGTGTGCAACATCATTGCTGCAATTGCACCTGCTGTTGGATGCCATTTTCTTAATATTGGACTGAAATGTTGTCTTTCCTTCGTCGCCAAAACTTCTGTCTCTTGAGCTAATTGAAGAAGAACTTCACTCAATTCTTTCTTTCTAATTCGCCAGACTTGGCATTCACTGCCTCCAATGTCTTCATTGCATAAAAGAAAAATATTATACAAACAAAGAATAGTTATATTATACTCTCTCCATTCTATTTTAGTTGTTTTTTTGGGAATCCAGTGATAAGTGATTATGTAATGGTGGGAATCTTTTCTAAACTAGAATGGGAAGAGACAGACTGGGTACGTAAGGAAGGATGAGCAGGTGAAGTCTAAGAGGTGCTAGGTGTAGAGTTAGTGTAGTTTTATCTGAGATGTTGCTGATTTTTTAACTCATTGAGTTTTTCTTAATGAGTAAGTAAGTTAGAGTTTTATTATTGTTATTGTGTTGAAATTGTGGGATTTTAGAGAAAAGGAGGAGAGAAAATAATAAGGGTTTGAATATTATTGATAATAGCTTAATGCTGACTTGATTACAATAGAGTCAATACTAATATCTATTTATAGAGAAACATAGACTAAATCCTAAATTAGGAATAAATCATAATAATAATAAGAGATATTCTAAGATTCTCTATGATTATAAATTGATCATAGAAAATAACTCAAGATACTCTAATATAATATAAAAGATATTATAAGATATTTTCTAATATTTTAACACTCGCCGTCAAGTTAAAGCTTACAAAGAGACGTGCTTCAAGGAGAGAAAGGCAAGGTCAGTGCATCTGAGACAAAGATGGGGCCAGTGCATCTGGGATAAATTGCCAAGCTAAAGTGAGTCATGAAAATAAAAGACATTCTCAAAATAACCATTAATGGAAGAAGAAGTCATCACTAATATGATTCATATGTGGGAAAAGGGACACCACCGGAATGATCTTCGGTTGGAATAGAAGCCACTTTTATAATCTATTAGTAAAAACTAATTGCATGACAAACACCAAATAAGAAGCAGCACAACTCTAACGAAACGAAGCCATGATCGATTATAAAAGTAAGAAAATGCGTCCAAAACAGGAGAGATAACGGCTGTTTGAACAATGACACTTATTTTCGTTGATCAAAATTGGAGAGTTAGGCAGATCTGGAACCATCGAAGAGAAATAATCGTGCATCAAGAAGAATCCCATCAATTGAATTGCAAATCTTCCAAACCTGTCAGCTAAAAGCCTACTCATAAGGGCTGCAACAACTGCCACGGCAAAGGCTGAAGAGTTTCCTCCACCAAAAATCTGATCCCACTTCTGATGCGCTAGCCGCATCCTGAGGGTTACTAAAATTAAGATAACCATAACATCAACTTCAGCACCAAACTTGTACACAAGCCCGTGGATTTGCTTCACCTCTTCCAACAAAGAACAACACTTGAGTAAACTCACAAAGGTACTATTATCAGGTTTCAAACCTTGTACATCCCCCAATTCAGAAAACAACCATTGCACCATGCAAAAGTCACCAACTTGAGCAAACCCATAAATCATAACATTCCAAGCAATGACATCTCTCTCTAACAAACCATAAAAACACACCACACACCCCTTAAATCATTGCCACCTTTGAAGTGCATATACACAAGAGAACTCCCAGCAAATTTGTCTCTTTCAATTCCACAGTGAACAAGCAAGTCATGAATCTGCAAACCCACATTCAAAAAAATAGGGTTGGCACAAGCTCGAAGCAGAACAGAGAAAGTGTACTCATTGGGTATTTCGCCCAATCCACGCATGTGATTGAACATATTGAAGGCTTTTGGGAGTGACCCATTTTTGAGATGTCATGAAGTTAAGGTTGTCCAAGTGACAATGTTCCTGTGAGGCATTTTGTCGAACAGTTGGTGGACATGGCGAAAGTTTGCAGCTCTAAGGCTATCCTCAAACAAATCATTATGCATAGCAAATCCAGGATCAATAACATAGACTATACCATCAATTGTCAAGGAATTTTCTGCTATGTTCGTTGATATCACAATCTTCCTTCCAGCGGGGCCTCCCTCTTTTACTGGAGGTGGAGGTGGCTCAAAAATCTTCTGCTACATAGCTGGGGGAAGAGTAGAATACAATGATACTGCTTTCACATGGGCCACTTGATCAACATTAATTAGGGCTAAATATTAGGGTTTTAGGGTTTCGGCTAGAGAGCTTATATGTTTAAATAAACTAAGGGTAAACCCGCTGGTGATTGGAACGGATAAGGGATATGGTGGAGAAACTTAAACTTTTTTTTTGTTTTTTTTTAGATGAACAGTACCAACGCGATGAACAATATCAGCACGATGCGACGAACAGTACCACGCGATGCACAACGTTGTGACTGATCGAATGATGGAATGTTAGAAAAGAAAAACTATGATTATATTTCCTAATTGTTGGGAACTCGTCAGCGGAATAGAGGCGGGATCGTTTAAGGAGGATCGAAATAGGCTCTAGATACCATGTTGAAATCGTGGGATTTTAGAGAAAAGGAGGAGAGAAAATAATAAAGGTTTGAATATTATTGATAATAGCTTAATGCTGACTTGATTACAATAGAGTCAATATTAATCTCTATTTATAGAGAAACATAGACTAAATCCTAAATTAGGAATAAATCATAATAATAATAATAATAATAATAATAATAATAATAATAATAATAATAATAATAATAATAATAATAATAAGAGATATTCTAAGATTCTCTATGATTATAAATTGATCATAGAAAATAACTCAAGATATTCTAATATAATATAAAAGATATTATAAGATATTTTCTAATATTCTAACAATTATCATTAACTTTTATGTGTTATTTTGTTTTAGGACAACTCTAATTTTAACTTATTTTTCATAGCATGTGCAAATGCTGAATTTAACTTAGATGTAGATTTTCTAATCACATTTATTTAAACAGATGTCGTCCATATGTGATTATGTGGACTCCCTATCGATGGAGAATGAAGAACATATTGTTATCACTTCGGTTTCTCTTCCTAGTGAAGTTATATCAGGTTCTCTTCCACCATCTAAGGTAAAAATCGATTGCAAGCATGAAGTCACTTTATTGAATTGTCTAATTCAAATCAAATGGTCAAATGTCATTATTGTGGAAACGTGATTAGATTCAAGGATGGAACAAGTGTTATGACTATGCATTTGAAAATATGTATGAACCATCATGATAATCAAGGACGCAAAAGACAAAAAACATTTCCCTCAACAAAGCCTACAGAAGAGGAATTAGTTGTTGTCTCTTTACGTCATTCAAAGTTTGACAAAGAGGCATGTCAATTAGAGTTTGTGAAGATGTTTGTGGGTGCATAGTTTCCTTTTCGATTTGTGGAGAAAGTGTTTTTTTTCGAAACTTTTACAACCACGGTTTGATATTTCATCCCACTCTACGTTAAGACGTGCTATTTGGTCACTTTATGATGTGGAGAGAGAAAGACTCAAAATTTTCTCCTCAAAGCATTGTGGGAGAGTTTGTGACATATGGACTTTTATCCAAAGTCTACACATTTCATTGATAAAAAGTGAAATTTGCATAAGAGAATACTGATTTTTTTGTCAAATCATAAGTCATACAGGAGAATTCATGAGTACAAAAAAAGTTAAGTACTTTTATATCTAAAAAATCACAATTTTATCACAACACATGTTTAATACGTAAAATACATCTATGTATACAACAAAACAAATATGTCAATTAAATTAAAACAAAATTACATTTTTAATCCTTTATATTACTTAGTTGTAATAATTTGATCCTTTATATTTTTATTCTAAATTGATCTTTTTTATGTTTTAAAACATGCACAAATTTTCATTTATTTATTTATTTTTAAAAATGATGTGTCAATCCATGCTAGATTATTTTTTAATAAATTTCTTTTAAATAAAAAAAAAAGATAAAACTAGAATCTTCATCCTTTACCTTCATCAACAAATTCATTTTTTCTTTTATAGATATTGAGTTATGAATTAAAGTACTCCGGTTAATTTCTGTCAATGACTGAAAACTAAGTTTTTTTAATATAAAAAAGAACATTATATTTTTATAAGTCCCAAATTTTTTTGTTGCTACTGTATACAGAAAGAATATATAATCTGTTTGTGTTTTGTATATGTTCAATAAACCATGTCTTAGAATAAAAATTATACTATTACTTTAAAGTGTGATGTGATTTATATAACTAGGAAATAAATTCCTACTAGTCACTATGATGACTATGAGCACCATTTGACAACATTTAGTAAGACTATGAGAATAGAAAAGGTCACAGAAAAGTTAAGACTAAAAGTAATTAAAAAAATTAAAATGAAAGAGAAAAATTAGACGGGCCTTGAATATTTTTTGTTATGTGCAGCCCATGAAGGCTTCTTGTAATTTGACTTGGACTTTCAAAGTGTTCACTTCAATTTGGACTCAAAGCATCTTGACGAATCAAATTATCTAGCATGACATTCTCTTCATAATTGTGACTCAAGTGTCCCTGGTAGATTCTTATAATCGCTCTAAGAATTACTTTCACACGCCGAAAATCATGCTGAAAGTTTATGGTACAACTTTCTTGTTGGCGTTCTCAAATAGTTCAGATTGGTGTTGTGGGTGGATTGCACTTGGAGAAGAGATTGGTGGAATTCAATTAAATAGAACAATCCTACTCACCATAAGAGAGTATACTCTACTTGAAGTTAAATCACTTCCAAAAAAAAATTACTAGAAGCTAAATCACTCCAAGAATTACTTTTATATGCCGAAAGTTTATAGTGCAACTTTCATGTTGGTTTTCTCAAAAATTTCATCAACAACCGACATAATTTCATAGTACACCTTGAATCAATATCAACCAATGCACTTGAGTCAATCTAACACATTGTGTAACCATAATTGTATTAACACATCATTGACTTGAATTTTACACAAGTCAAAATTGATTGATTCATCCATCAAATTTCTCTATCCCAAACTTCTCAACGGAACTTGACATACTATAACCGTGCACTAAAAATGTTCTTAGGAAAGAGAGCTGAGTCACAAAAGACCACTTAATAACCAAGTATTTCCGAGCCAGAACCTTTCCAAACAACACTTTAACGTATAACTCTACTTTTTTGAAGTGGAAGATTAGACAAAGCTACAATCACAAAGTGTACTAAAAGCTCTATTTCCCTTAACCAAATCACATGGCTCTGATGCCAGATGTTGGAAAATAAACAGAAAATGAAATTTAAATAACAATCGAAACACAAAATTTACCTGTTCGATAAAATTTAGATCAACCTTAATAAAATTTGAAGCAACCAAAACAAACAAAGAAATTCAATTGTTCATTTTTTACTCAATGAATTAATTAGAGTGTTGCAAATGATATTTGTAAGATCCTTAATTTTAAACTCTAATTTATGTATTATTGGGGAATTTTGTGATGAATTTATGAGGCCTTTTAGCCAATTTTTTAATATTTTGTGAGCTTAATGCCAAAAATATCTTTTTGAGAGACCCGATTAAAATTATTTGTCGATAAATAAGTTAGATTAATTACGGTGAATCTTTTGTCGAAAGAAAAATTTTCTGAGATGCAGCATTTTTCAGAAAAATTCATCTACCCATTGAATTGCGGCAAGAGTAGATATTTTTTCTTAAAAAAATGGTTTGTGATGTGATGTGAGGCGACAGGCGTAATGATGACTTTTATAAAAATATCTAGATATTTATTTAAATATTTATTATTATAATATATTATTATTATTTTAATATATATATGGAACAAAGATAAAGGAATTAGAAACATAAACAAAAAACACGTTTCAATGCTCCCTGCTCCTTGTTTCTCCTTTCTTCTTTTGCTTTCTGTTTCAAAAAAGAAGAGTATGTTGATGGTTTTAAATAAATAAACAAAATACAAATCATTATTTTTGTTCTAAATCTAAGCTTCGTTTCGAGAAGTGTCAGAAGAAAAAGTTGTTCATTGCCACGCTGCAGTACTAGTGAACTAGTTTTCGACGCGACGTCACGAACTTAAATTTTAACAAAATTAATTACGGTACCGTAATCGCATGTTAGAGCTATCGTTAAGGTAAGGGTATCTTCCAAACTTTTAGTTTGCATTTAGGACATTATTTGTGATTTTTTTGAAAAGCAATTTGATTTTTTTGAAGTGTGATTTTGTGAAAAATGAATTTAATTCGTTTATGTGGGAATTAGTGAAATTTGTTTTCGGTGTTTTTTTTAGGTGTGATTTATGGTGATCAATATTTGATGTGATTTATAAGTTCATAATTATTATTATGAATTTTTTGAGATGTGATATATTTGCGGATTTTGTGGAAAATGAATTGATGAAATTTGGTGGTTTATGTGTAAAAATGTGGAGTTTTGAAATTGGGTGAGTTATGTTTGAATTGTTGAAATTTAAATGAGGTGTTATATGTGTGTTGTGGAATTGAATTGATTGTTGTTGGTGTGAATTGACGGTAATTAAATTTGATGAGTTTGAGTTACGTAATGAGTTATTTTCAAATAAATGAGTTTGAACTTAAGTTGAAATTTTATGAAAAATTTAGAGTTGTTAAAGTTGTGAAAAAGTTCAAATTTTAACTAAGTTAAAGAGTTTGAGAAAAAAGATAGATTGAAATTAACAATGGTTAAAGTTGAAAATGTTACTCTTTTAATTACTCTTGGATGGAGTTTAATAAGAAGAAAAAAAAAGTTTAGAGTATTTTATTAACTCAAAAATTTTAGTGCTTTAATAGTCGAGTATGTGTATGTGAAATTTGGATAATATTTGTTTTATTTAGTATAGATTATTTGGTTTTAAAAGTTTGATGTGTCAAAAAGATTTAATTTTGGGAATTTCGTTGTGGTTAGATTAATTTTATTGTGAACAAATTGTTATAAATATTTATGTTTATGTAGTTAGCTCCTTGTGTCTCGAAAAGGAATCGAGAAATTGATACTGAGTTAGCGGTGGGGAGAACTCTGATATATTAATGTTGTTGTGGTGATTTATGGTTGAAAATTTTGGAGATTGAATATGGGTGATTAATGTTTGAAAACTATAGTGACTCATGTTTGGTGAAATTGATGTGTTCATAATTAATATTATGAATTTTTGAGAAAAAATTTATGTGTGGATTGATGGAAAAAGAATTTAATTCAATTTATGTGTGGATTGGTGGAAAATGAATTTAATTCAATTTGTGTGGATTGAATTTGGAAATGTGATTTATGTGTGTTTGTGAAAATTGAAATTGGTGTGAATAAATATGTTTGAGTATGCTCTGCGTTGTATATGAAAAATTATTAGTGTTAAATGAGTATTAAAAATGGAGAATATTTTAATAGCTGCATTTACTTAATGATTGTGATGAAAAGAGTCAGAGTATGCTTATGCATTTCATAGTACATGGTGACCGCGAGGGGGCCATGGTGATAGTGGTGACCGTGATGGGCCACGGGATAATGTCATGTGAATTGTTGGTTCATCTTATCCTTGTGGGGATTGTCGTGTCGTGCTGATCTTGAGAGATTGCACTCTAGAATGTGCTGATCTGTGAGCGATTGCACTCTAGAAAATTGTGCTGGTCTGTGAGCGACTCTTGTATGTTGTGCTGATCAGTAAGAGATTGCACTCTAGAAAATCGTGTTGGTCTGTGAGCGACTGCACTCTTTTATGTCGTACTGATCTGTGAGAGATTGCACTTTATAATATGTTGATTTGTGAGCGATTTCACTCTAGAAAATCGTGCTGGTCCATGAGCGACTGCACTCTTGTATGTTGTGCTGACCTGTGACATATTGCACTCTAGAATGTGTTGATCTGTGAGCGATTGCACTCTAGAAAATTGTGTTGATCTGTGAGCGACTGCACTCTTGTATGTTGTGTTGGTCTGTGAGCGACTGGACGCTAGTAAATCGTGCCGATATGTGAGAGATTGTACCTTGGTAACTAGTATTGGTCTATGGGAGGCTGTACAATTATGATTTACGCCATTCGAGAAGGGTTTTGGTTTGGAATTCCAGAATCATGGATTTTGGCATATACGCATTGCTTTAGAGTGTTTGGCACGCGAGTCATGTTAGTTATACTATGATAATTGTATATACATATTCGGTTATTTTTGTGATTTTTCGTAATTACTTTGAGGTGTGAAGTTGGGTTGATTAAGTTTTGATGTAATTATGTGTTCATAATTGATTTAATGAATATTCGATGTGTGATTGAGGTGTGAATTTGTGGAGATTAATTTGGTGTTAATTATGTGTTCATAATTGATAACATTAATGTTTGAAGTGTTGATTGATTTATAGCCATTTTAGAATTGAAAATCTGCATTTTCTCAGTTGTATTTGGCTATGATAATGCAGTTTATCAAAACTTCATTTTTCAACATTATTTATGCATTTTTGGACATATGAAAACCCTTTCGAGGAGTATGATAAGACGAAAGGTTCTTTTGAGCATTTGAAAATATAAGAATTTTGCTAAGTGATATTTGTTAATTTCGGTTGGTGACCCTTTACAATTATTGTGGAAATCTGGGATTTGCCCTCATATGAGAATCAGGATCGTCCTACCAGTAGGTACCCTAGAGATGGTCACATAGTTAGACAAACCTGACCGAAGTTGTGTTAGGAGGATCTTGCGGGAAGCATAGAGATCACTCGGGTTTTATAATTTTGTAGCATGATCAGATTAGGTGGTTGTATAAGGACTAGATGTATTTCTTTTGTGATTGTATTTATTTCATTTTGGAAGATTGTATTTATGCTTAAACTGTTTGATGTCATTTCTTTTGATGGGTCAATGTTCCACTTTTTGATGTGACGTGGGGAAAGTTAAAATTCTTGGGACAATGCTTTTGTATAGGTCTGTCAAGAATACCCCAGGGGTATGAGTTATGTTTGATAGGCCTCATAGCACCGGTGTATTTTGATGTTTGAATACTTAGAATTTTTATTTCAAAAACTTTTCCGCTGTTTGTAAATATTTGTTGACTTTATCGTTATTTTATGACTTAAATATTTATCCAAAAGTATTTCCTTCTTTGTTTCTTTGTTTAAAAAAAAAATACATTCACGCCGTTAAAAATCAGAGTGTTACAATATTAGTGATATTTTTAAAATGTCAACATTGTTAAGACATCAATTCTTGCATTCTAATTTCTTGATTAAAAAAACATTTCCTTCATTTCTTGTCAATCCTTTCCACCGGTAAAACACCATTCGTGTAAATCATGCCTTTGCTTTTGAACTAGGTTTTCCATGTGTCTTGAAAAACTCTAGATAAACAAAAACATAACAATTCTACAACAAAAACTTAATCACTTACCCTGATTTACTTTGTGAAATATTTTTCAACTTTGCTTTCTAAAATTTGTGTTCAATTTTGCTTTCTAAGATTTTTATTTATTTTATTTTAATAAAAAACTTTTGAAATAAATTATTAATTAATGAATATACATTTTTGAAAAAACTGATTTATTTTTTTTTTATTTTTTTATTATTTCTAAAAATATAAATAAATATTAACTTTAAAAGTCCTTCATCTCTTTACTAATAAGAGAAATATCAACACAAAATCTTAAAAAATGAAAATATAAAATATTTTGATAAAGTAAACAGAGGTCCCATTAATTAAAATATTTAATACGATCTTTTATAATAAATTTA
>JBBPBR010000006.1:40209392-40222868 GCA_037974775.1 Cicer pinnatifidum
TACAAATTTATCAAAATTTTCAAACAAAACCTATAAAATAATTATATTATTGAATATAATATAAATTTCATCAAAATCGTAACTTAAATCTTCAAATAAACTCATATTTTTATTCTTTATTTGATATTGTTAGAGATGAAAATATGACTTTATTTCAAGATTTAAGTTATGAATTTGATAAAATTTATCATATATTAAAAATGATAATTAATTTTATTAGTTTTGTTTAAATTTTTTTATGAATTTATAAATAAAAAAAATAACATTATTGATATTTTAAAACATAAAATATTAAATTGTTACTTAAAATTAAAATAAATAACTATTTTAAAAATAAATAAATAAATAAATAAAAGACTGCAGGTGCTATTTAACTTAGTATATATTATAATATTTATTTTTTAAAAGTCAAATATATTTCATTCAATAAGCACTACCTAAACCACCAGGTGTCAGTGTATAACGATAAGAGGGTTTAAAAATATTGCAAGAGAAGATAGTACTTATAAAATCTAAATAATTAGTTAAAGAAACAACACTTGGCCACCTTCCTTAGTGCATGTTAGTGATCAGTTCACATGTCCGTACTAGTTAATTACCGAACAAAATTGCGTGGATGCAAAAAGAGCAAAGCAAGTTCGGCCTCTGGCCTTCCTCAACAAAAAACAAAACCACAATGTTCGACTATATTCATAATTATATTCCTATTCTAATAAAATTTTATTTTTGCATAAATATTAAAAAAATTTAATTTTCAATTATTTTTTCATTCAAATTTTTCAGTATATAAGTGAGTATAAATATTTTTTAAAATATTAGAAGTTAAAACTTTTTTGATACAAAAATTATTCTTCGAAATTTTTTTGTCAAAATTTTTTATGGACAACCTATTCCAAATAATTTGAAAACAGTTTTCAATAATTTCAAAAAATATTTTTCACGTTTATTGGAAAAATATTCGGATATTTTTTCTATTTATTTTTTAATTTGTTTTTATAGTGGGTGTTGATACTAAAGGACGAGATTGCAAAATAATGTGTTAGACACGAGATTCTGATACTTCATCATCTTTCACGGATCCATCTCCAATTAAAAATTTAACCGACAACATCATGCTGGAAACGTCAATTTATGATGAAGGAGAATGGTGATGGAGAATAGTGTGATTTCCATGTAGTCGAGGAGCTTGTACAATTGGAGGTTAATGTGGCTATGTAGTATGAGCCTATACATTCTTTCTATGTACAAGAGGCTATACATGAGGAGGAAGATGAAGATCATATGGAGGAAGTTGTACAACCAGAGGGTCAGGAGGACCATATGCATTAGGAGGAGGTTGTACAACCAGAGGGTCGGGAGGACCATATGCATTAGGAAGATGTTGTAAGTCTTAGTTATGAATCTATTATTCATGATTTTAAGTCACCAAAAAAGCGTTAAATATTACTTTAAGGTATTTTTAAGTCAGATAATCTAATCTTTTAATGATTAACTTTTATATTATTACATCTGAATTTTTTTGTATACAATATAATGTACGTGTTTGATTTATATATAATAATTTATTTTAGTGGCACTCTCGAACTTTTTAGTCAAGCTTCGCCACTAATACTACTGCAAGACCAAAATAGGGAAAACAAAATTAATATATCCCAAAGTTATAAGCAACGAAGCACATAACAATTATATTTGGGAGGTGATAGAACAAAGATGCAACATCTATATAATTTGATAGAAAGTGAGACATATGCATGTTGGTATACAAGACTTGAATACTAAGATTTTGTCAAAGACATATTTATGTGCATCCATATTCAATCAAGTTGAAGTTGTTTCCTATTATAAGAGCATTAACAATACATACAAAACTAACAAATATAGACTACCATTTCTTCAATTAAAGTTGACATATATTGTGGCATTTGCTTATTTGGAAAATGATAAATAGAATTACTTTTGTTGGGGACTACAAAAGTTAAATGAATTGTTTATAATGAAGAGTTATCTTCCTCTGGTGAATTAGACTGATAGTGATTTTACTTTGATGAAACCAATTAAAGTTGTATTACCATCTTTTGCGCATTTGCTGTGTCGTTTTGGTGTTTCTAAAAAGTTAGAGGCAAATACAAGCAATACGTCTTGAAAGATAGACAATAACCGATGAAGATTATTTTATTGTACTAAGTACATGGTATATAAGAAGCGCATGCAACAATTTTAGCAAGCATGACAACAATATATTTACTGACTACATGAAAGATATTTGTTGAACTCCTTAGAAGGAAAAACTTATCGTAGAATGTACTAATTGAGTTATACATCTAAGGATAACAACGACTTGCATGTATGATTACTAATATTAGAAATTTGTAATTTGATTGTATATTGAGAATTGAATTTGACGTGTCTTTTATGTTTGATATTAGGGTTGAGTCTATCAATTGATCACTAAAGAGGATATTGGAACATAGTAAAGAAGACATGTGTAAATGTTGGGAGGGTATGAATGAGATGATAAGGTTGAAAATTAAAACATCATTTTAAAGACTTGCCATTCAAATTATTTGAGGCTCCTTGTCATTCTATGTCTACATTACTTCTTCCAGAGTGTCAATTGCATCTCCTAACGCTATGACACTCGCAAAATCACCTTTTAAAAGTCTAGGCAAGTCTTTAGTGAGGGCTAAATGGCCCCAACAAATTTTCTATGGCTTTTTAGCCCTAAGAATGACATTAGAAATTATACTTAATTCTTGTAGTGCAAGCCAGAAGCTCAATGGCAGAACTGTATGCCAAATTAGCAACCATATCCTCTAGCAGACAAAAGACTTCACCATTAAAAATATGTCACAAACAAGCCACATCATCCAATGTAATGGTCATCTCATCAAATGACACGTGAAATGAAGTGATTTTCCTATGCATCTCTCACTAAAAAACAATGTCAAATTAAAGTTGATCATTCTTAACCTGCTGCAACTAATTGAACTTAAATTAGATGACTCGACTCAAAACTCCACCAATTGAGGTAAGAATAGTGAAGTAAATTTCATAGATTTTCTACCACGCAAATCAACCTTCAATGCACAACGTTCCTGCGCGCGCGCGCAAGCACACACATATATTAAATTAATTTACTTGTCTGAACCATAATATAGAAACAACATGATGTAAAACCCCTTAAGAATGGAGGTATCAAATGGTCCCTAAAAAAACATAGGTTGTTGCATTGGCTCCTAGTGCACTGTCTCTTCATGATGTAAAGCCTTCTCCTGGTGCACAATGTCTTCATGATACACGTACTCCTCAATCATTTCTTGTAGGCGTTGAGTTATTCGTGCAACATTAATCTCTCCATAATAATATAGATGATCTAATTCTTTATTTATCTGCTGCTCTATCAACTCTTAGAGGACGTAACACCCTCCCTTCTCAACCTCCACTTTTAGCCACAACACTAAAAGAATATATTATTATCTTAAAAGCTAATTAAAAAAAACCATAAATGTTTACCGTACATTTCAAAACTAAAATTTCTGAAATTTTAAATTTTAATTTTTGAAAGTTTCTGATGTATTATTATCTATGCACTGAAATATTTCAAAGTCAAATTTTTAAAATTTTCAAAATTTCATTATGTAATTTGTGTTTTACAATTTCCAAAATTTTCCTCCATCACTTGTTCTGAAAATTTGGATATTTTTTACAAAAATGCAGGATAATTATTTATTATATTAAGTTTCTATTAATGGAAATTCATCTATAATTATTATTTATTTATTTTTCTATTGATTTATAATATTTTTTTCAAATTTTTTTTCAATTTTTTTATTAAAAGTTACAAATATTTAAGTTACAACCTTATATAAAAATAAAAAGTTAAATTAAGTCTGCCGCCAAAAATTGGGAACACGCGTAAAAATAAAATAAAGTAACTTTCAATTGTTACGATGTCCAAATCACAACTTTGCTTTTACCATCAAAAACTAAAAACAAATGCCTTTCATATCCCCTTTCTGTTCCTTTTTAATAATTAATTATTACTTTCTTTACATATCTTTTAATTGGTTTTTGCTTCAAATTAGCGACTTCAATTCTAACCGTTTCATTTTTTTCAAAATATCAGCTCACTATCGTCCCAGATCCTCGTTTTTCATGTTTTCCAATCCATCCTTTCAAAATTTCTATTTCTATTACCTAAATTATTTAATAGATGCGTGAATATTGAAATAATAAGTCAATAATGTTACAATGTTTGATGCATCTCTTCTTCTTTAGTATTTCTCATGTATAAATAAGGATCTATTTGTTTTAATTTAATTCTCATCATCCTTAACATTTCTGACCAAAATTTCCAAAACTCTTGTCCTTGATATTGTTTCTACCATTGCTCATGCAAAGGAGTCTTGGGACATAGTTTTCAAAATTGCTTCATATATATATATATATTTTTTTTTTTTTTTGGCTTAATTGTACTTTTAGGTGTTTTTTCTTTTAACTTAATTTTAATAATTAAATTGTATTTTTAAAAATATTGTCACAATTATAATAATGATTTTTAAAAATATAAATTATATTTTTTAATTAAAAATAATATAATAATGAGTTTATTCCACATAAGCGTCTGCCACGTCACCCTTTTATTGACACATCATTAAAAAAATGACAACTCATCATGATTTGGACTCAAATTCTGTTTGGAGACTAAAACTGAAGACAAACAAAATGGGGGGACTACTTTCAATTTTCACCTATAATAGGGAAACCAAAAGTGTAATTAAGCCAATTTTTTTTTAAATTTCATATTTTTTGTATTCCTTATAATTTTTTGAGTTTTTTTTTTCAATATCCCTTTTTTCAAAATAAATTACCAATCTACTCCCTTTTCAAAAATATATATCAATATATCAATTTTTTTCTCCCTTACAAGTCGTATTTGTAAATGACGACTTTCTTTGGCGACTTCCTTAAAGATGTCTGTCCGCGATTGCAAAGACGAATTTCTTAAGCCATTTTTCAAAAAAAAAAATTCAATATTTTTTTTCAAATTAAAATATATATATAATTCATAATAATACATAAACACAAATTTTAAATTACATAGATTGACTAGAGTTGTTTGTAATATTTAGACAATGTTTTCGAATATGACTAGTTAATCGACATAGTTCACATTTTCTTGACACTTTTTCAATTTTTTTGCCGATACACCTCGTTATCATTTTTTTATACCGTTGGATATCAGGTTTGTTAGTAATATATACATAAAAAGAAATAAATTAACGTTTTAATATATTAGATCCATAACGGTCATATGGTCAATTTTTTATAACGAGTCGTCAAATTTCATATTATTTTATAATATAAAGAAAAAAAGATATTAATTGAAAAACTGTTAATAATGTACGAACTATGTCGGTTAACTGATCATTAGGGATGAGAATAGGTTAGGTCGTCCGTTAGAGGCATATGGCGTGACCTACTTATTGTCTGACATGGCCTAACCTATTTAATAAAAAGGTTTGACTCAGACTGTTTGTAAAACCTATTTATTTAAATAGGTCAGACTTAGGCTTATAAAAAAGCTTGTTAAGCCTGACAGACTGACTTACATATATTTTATTATTTGTTAATATTATTTTTTATTATTATATTAATAACATTATTTCCTATTTTAAATTCAATCAATTAGAAAATCACTCAGTAATGATTCCATATTCAGTAGTCGTTTCATATTCGATAACGATTTTATATTTGGTAGTCGTTCCATATTCGGTAGCCGTTCAATTAGTCGATCACTCAGTAGTCGTTCCATATTTGTTTAAGAGATAATAATGAGTGCGTTTTTTTCAGAAAAAGAAGATCTATTATTTGAAATCAAAAATTATTTTTTAGAGTTTAAAGGATGTTTGTTTCAGATTTTTTTAAAATTATTTTGTTAGAAAAATTATTTTTGTTTAATATATATAGATATATACGTTGATATTGGTACGTGGAGAACATCATGTGGTATTAGTAGAGCATTTAAATGTTTTAATGTGAATAAGACTTTTAAATAGACTTCCTGGTCATGCCAGACTTTTAAAAATGTCAAGCCAGACCGAAAAAAAAATCCTATGATAGGTCGTATGTCAGACTTAGGCCTAAAAAATAAATTGTAGGCCAGGTTCAGGTCTTTTAAAGCTTGGCTTGACCTGAGCTATTTTTACTCCTATTGGTCATACTCAAAAATATTGTTCAAATATTACAGCAACTCTAGTCAATCTATGTAATTTAATATTTGTGTTTATGTATTTTTATGAATTATATTAATTATATATATATATATATATATATATATATATTTTAATTTAAAAAAAATTGAATTTTTTTAAAAAAAATAGTTTAAGGAAGTCGTCTTTGCAAACACGAGTTTCCTTAAGAAAGTCGTCATCTGCAAAGACGACTTGTAAGAGAAAGAAAAAAAAAAGGATATTGATATATAATTTTGAAAAAGAAATATATTAACAATTTTTTTAAAAAAATGGGTTATTGAAAAAAAAAAGTCCCTGATTTTTCGTCTTTGTTCTATCTATAAAATTGCTATGTTATCACTACAAGAAAATATGAATTTTGTGAGGGCCAAAAGCCCTCACAAAGGTGGATTTTGTGAGGGCTTTTGGCAGCCACAAAGAAGCTGGTCACAAAATTTTGTGAGGGCTTTTGCTGTCACAAAGTGCCTGAAACAGGTTGGCATTTGTGAGGGCTTTTGCAGCCACAAAAGACAGGCATTTGTGAGGGCTTTTGCAGCCACAAAAGTCTGCCTTTGTGAGGGCATAGGCCGCCACAAAGGACAAGCTAAATTTGCTTGATTGGACCTTTGTGAGGGCATAGGCCGCCACAAAGGACAGGCTGAATTTGCCTGGACCTTTGTGAGGGATTTTGGCCGCCACAAATGTCAACGTAATTAAAAAATAATATATTTTGTGAGGGCTTAGGCCGCCACAAAATAATTCGTATTTAATAAATTAATTTTTAAATTCAAAATTAATAATTTATTATAATATTATATATAATAAATTAATATAAATATAATATTAAAATTTAAATTATAATTAAATTTAAATTTAAATTAAATTTAAAATATAATGTAATTATAAATTAAATTTAATATATAATAAACTAATCTTAATATAATTAAAAATTTAAAATAAAATATTTAAATTAAAATTAAAGATTAATAATTAAATTAATCATTAATTAAAATAATAAAATATTAATAATAAACTATTTAAATTAATAATAAAATATTTAAATATTTAAATATTTAAATTAATAATTATAATTATAATTAAACATTAATTTAAATTATAAAATAAAATTATAAAACTACATAAATAATATAATTTAAATGAAGCTTAAGAGTAATTTTGTGTAGAGAGAAGGAGGAGAGAATAGTTAGAATGAGGTTTTAGAGAGAAGTAGGATGTGAAAAAATGAAGGAGGAGGGGAGAAAAATATTCTACCTCTAGCCGCTCATACTCTATCTAGAAAGGAAAAAAATTGTTTTATGTAAATTTCTACACGAAGTTAAAGTTCCAGAAGGATACTCTTCAAACATTAAAAATTTGGTTTGTATGAAAGATCTCAAGTTAAAAGGTTTGAAGACCCATGATTGTCATATTCTAATGGAGCATTTGCTACCAATAGGTATACGTTCCATTTTACCTGAAAAAGTACGACTAGCCTTAACTAGATTATGTTTCTTCTTCAGGGAAATTTGTAGTAAAGTGATCGACCCTAAGAAATTACCGACATTGCAGAGGGAAATTGTTGTTACTTTGTGTGAGCTTGAAATGTATTTCCCACCCTCGTTTTTTGATATAATGGTTCACCTTACTGTTCATGTGGTTAAGGAGACATAACTTTGTGGGCCAGCTTATATGAGATGGATGTATCCGATAGAACGATATATGAAAATATTAAAAGGGTACGTAAAAAGTAGAAGTCGACCAGAAGGTTGTATTGCTGAACGGTACATTGTTGAAGAGGCTGCTGAATTTTGTACTGAATATATGTTCAATGTTGAATCCATAGGGCTTCCCATGTCTCGTCATTCGGAAAGAATATCAGGAGAAGGGATAATTGGAAGAAGACTACTGACTATATCAAGGACAGAATGGGAGCAGACACAATTGTATGTTCTGCACAATGATGATGGGGTTCAACCGTATGTTACAATACACATGGATCAGTTATCTCGTTTGAACATGAATAGGAATCAAAATTGGATAAATTGAGAGCACAATCGAAGTTTTATAACATGGTTAAAAAATCACATAAAGTCAAAGATTGATATAGACCCCAGATCAATTTCATAGAGATTGAGGTGAAGTAAAAATATCAATTATAAGGAAGGGGGGTTTGAATTATAATTGTCCCTTTTTAAAAAATTATGCTTTAAAAATAAGATCTCAGGTTAAGATTGATCTTTACAGTGATGAAGATCAATCTTTAAAACAGCAAGATCAATTTTACCAAAATGAAATATGATTGTAAAGCATAAAATAAATAGAGATAGAGATAGAGATCACACACAAGGATATATCCTGGTTCACCCAATCCGGGTTACGTCTAGTCCTCACAACCGTGAGATTTTTCACTAAGTGTTCAAACCAAGATCCTTCTTGGTTTTCATGGATCAATCTTGATCTTTACACAATTCCTACCCTTCTACCTAGAAAGGATTTCTACCTTACTGTTTGTAAAGACTTTAACAAGCTGTCTTTCAAACGTGAAAGGATTTTGCAACTTACTCAAGATTTGACAAAGCAACCTTGAGTTACAAAGTAGTGATTTTGAGGCTATTTAGAATTTGATATTTACTCAACTCTTGTCTGAGAAATATATTATGTGGATGGACATCTATTGTGAATGATTACAACACAGAAATTAAAACAAAACAGCAAGCTATAAGAAAAGGGATTGAGACACTTGAGTATGATAAAAAAGATTGATCTTTTGCTTGGTGTTGATTGTTGTGTTTTGTTCTTCTGTTTGCAGCTGTATTTATAGAGTTCCAGAAAGCTTAGGACATCTAATATGGCCATTGGAAAAGGACCAGCTGTCATAAAAGAGCTGTTGAGAAAATCTGTCATAACTTAAGATTGATCTGCTGCATCAAAAGATTGATCTGTTGCATCAAAAGATTGATCCAGGATTGATCTTTTGGTCTGTGATGAAACAGCTTGTTCCCTATGATCCGTGTCAGTATGTCAGCCTTGATTATGTCCTTTTCATTTGTGTGTGCAGGCTTTTGGATGGTTCAAATCATTAGTGTACTTCACTACTTGTAGCCTTGTACTTGCACTTTTAGAGCACTTTTCAAAAAAACGTTGTAAAAGGCTTAAGCCTTTTAGAGCGCTTTTCAAACAAGCGTTGTAAAAGGGTTTTATATATAACAGTAAGCGCTTTAGTTCCCTCTTCATTACGTAAACTTCACTATCATCTCAACCTTCATCGTTCTTATAAAAAAGCGTTGTAAAAGGGTTTTATATAAAAAAGCATTGTAAAAGGGTTTTATATATAACAGTAAGCGTTGTAAAAGGGTTTTATATATAACGAATAGCGACAAGATACCCAATCAGATCAACTGTTGGGTCGTCATATATTGTGGAAGGAAGCACGTGTAAATAAAGACGGAGTGGTTGACAATGAAAATGTCCAAAAAGTAATAGAACTTTGTGTAAGTATATTATCACTTTAATATTTTTTAATATTGTATTTTATCACTTGAATACTTTTTAATACTGTATTTTAAAAATGCTATTGAGTTTATTTTTTTAATCCTACATGTATTTTAGGAGACTATCGAACAAAGTTATGAAAATCAAGAGGGCAACAAGGATAGTTGCAGGGACATTCTGGGTAAAGTGTTTAATGTCCCTGAGTATTCCGGTCGAGTTAGGGGGAAATGATTTGGCGTAACTCCCAAAAGCTATTTTTCTTAAGAGAAGCGCCAAAAATCTTCCAATGAGGAAGTATTAGAGAAGCTCAAAATCCTTACAGAGCAAGTGGCACTTTGGGTGAAGACGAACAAAGACAAGCAACTCCCGGATCAGCTCCAACATAAAATACAAATGGAGAGTGAAACCACGAGTTGCAACGTTGGTCTCAAAAGTATTTCCGAGGTAATTAATTACTTACTTACTTATATAATTACTTATGTATTAAACCAACTTATATATTAACCGTACTTATGTTTTAACTATTGATTTAGGGTGTCACTCCATGCGTGCTATACTTGTCCTCCCCTACTCATCGGAAGGTGGGAAAAGGAAAATTGTACAATACTTTGGGAGAAGTATTGCACAATACTCCGATCCCTGCGGGCCATGTCAAAGTATCACCTGTTGTTGCTTTGGAACCAACTGCACCGTTGCCGATACCGGACAACGATGGAGATATGCAGTTATTGGGCGAAGCTATTGATAGTTACGTGGCATGGCCCACACATCTTGTTGCCCTCGATAAGGTATATTTAATTAATTGAAATGTATATTTAATTGATATGTATATTTAATTGCTGATTTTTTTCCGCTCCTAACTTTAATTTCACATTTATATTTAGATGCTGAAAAAGCCTAAAGGGAATGATAAAAAGATTCCCAGAAACGAATCAATTACATCTCCCGAAAAGGTTTATCATTTTTTCAGATTCAATAAACTAACATTTATCCTCATTTTTGTAGATATAATTAAATAAACCACCCGTACAGCCAAAAAAGCCAGCAAACCTCAAAAATTGGAGGGTAATAGAGCTGGCAAACTACAAAGGTTGTAGGGTAATAAAGCTGCCAAAGTTGCAGCAAGAAAACTGGATTGGGGAAAAGTTGCTGCTGCTGCTGCTCCTAAAATAAGTCAGCCATGTCTTGCTAAATACGGGGCGTGTCTTGACATCCAAGTAAAAAGGAACATGGGCAGCAACGACGATTCGCACATCATACTCATGACTAAAGATATATTCAGAGATGAGTATGATGAATTTCTCGAAAATGAGCACATTTGTGAACTTCTCAACCATAAGGAGCTTAGTGCTACTGTCATGAGCTTGTACATAAGGTAAAAAATACTTTTAATTGCATTTATTGGTAATTAATTAAATGTATTGGTAATTAATCTAGTTTAAAATTTTCATTGAAGGTTTTTGTATAAGAATGTTGTGTGCATGCACAAATTGTCAAATAAATACTCATTCTTGTCTCCGCATAAGCTGTCGATGTGCAAACTCGATCCAGTAAATGTAAAGAATTACATTGTAGATATGTTATTAGGAAATATAGAAAAGGATAAATTGTTCTTCGCACCATATAATTCAGGGTACATAATTATATATTATTTATTTATATCTTTTTTAATTGATGAGATTTTAATTTATTAGTTGTGTATAAACAAAATTGTTTAACCAAATTTTTGTTGTTGTAGGGCACATTGGGTGCTATTTGCAATCAATGTGGTCTCTGAAGTTATATACTATTTGGATCCCTTGCATGGCAATTACAACAATCACTCCGATATGAAGACTATGTTCGACACGTAAGTAATATTCATTTATTTCTTACATATGTATATAAATAATAAGTTTGTTAATGCTATAATAATCACATTTATTCATTCGATAGTGCCTTACAAGTTTTTCGAGCTCAAAGAGGTACTACAATGTCGAAACAAAAGTCTAATAACATCACATGGATCCCAATAAAGGTTTGAGATATATGCCTTTAAATTTTCATTTACAAATATATGTCTTTATGATTAATGCATAAATATTTTATTGATTTATATGTTTTACTTTACAGTGCCCTCGTTAAACAAATTACATCGACTGTGGGTACTACGTATTGCGATTCATGAAGGAGATTGTTGACAAGAATAAAACTATTATTCCAGAAACGGTACGGTATTTTCATTATATGATTTTCATATATAAATTATCTATATATTTGATACCAACTTAATATGTTCAATTTTTATATTGATGTACTTTGACAATTCCAATCCATCATATTCTGAGGAAGATCTAATGGAATTAAAGGAATAATGGTGTCAGTATCTGCTTGAAATGAAAATTATTTGATTTTCTGGGAAATAGCATGTTGCAAGCTAGGGATCTGAATATTATATGGTAGCTAGTTATATAATATATATTCTGTTAGTTAATTATATGTAAATAATCATAGGACACAATATATGAACATGTATATGAATATGTGTTGTTGTACAATATTGACTCAATGTATATGTAGTTAACTAGGTTGTAAATTAGGTTATGTATATGTATATGAATAGTTAATTAGGTTGTAAATTACAGAGTTAATAGTTATATGTTAATTAAGATACAGAGTTCTGTCCAATGTACATGTTAATTAAGTTACAGAGTTCTGTTTTTTGTCTACTGATTGTATTTGAATATATGTTTTGTTGTTGTGTGAACTGATTGTGAACTGATTATGGATCAAAATAATTTTGGATAAAAAGCTAAAAGACAGCGCTTTCTAAAAAAATGTTATAAAAAGCTAAAAAGCGCTTTTCAAAAATTTAATTTACAGCGCTTTTTTGAAAAAACGTGTAAAATATGCACCTATAATTCATATATTGGGTGCATATTTTACAGCGCTTATTTGAAAAAGCGCTGTAAAAGACGCACTCAATATATGAATTATATGTGCACATTTTACAGCACTTTTTAAAATAAGCGCTGTAAAATGTGCATAATAATGCATATTATGTGCACACATTTTACAATGTTTTTTTGAAAAAGTGTCGTAAAATGTGCATAACAAGCGCGCATTATATCTACATGTTTTATAGCGCTTTTTTAAAGCGATATTGTATCTTTTATAGCACTCGATTCTACAGCATTTTTTTTTATTTTGAAAAAGCGTTGTAAATTGATTTAAAAAAAAGCAGTAAAATCTTATTTTTCGCGTAGTGCTTAATTTTTTTAATTTGTCATCTCTTCTCTATATATAGCATTTTAACCCATACAAATTTTATAAAATCAATTATTGTATTGAAAATTTATATCATACTCATAATAAAATACAAAAAAAACAATATTAACTATATATAAGATCATATATCTACATATATTCCATTTTTATAATTTTCTATACGCAGAGATCGTTAAAATAATATAAAAAATATTGAACTGTTTACAAAGAATTCGTTAAGGTGATATAAAAATATTGAATTGATAAAATTTAATATCTGCAAATAGTATTAAATAAAGTAACTCAAAGCAAGAGTTGTAAACAGTGAAGTTAGACTAATTTAAACGAGGTGATCAATTTTTTTACAAATTATATATTAAAAATGTAGTACGTTGACATTATTTTAAAAGGTCAAGTTTATTTATAATTAAATCTATAATAACTAGTAGTATCTTTTTTAATATAAATAAATAAACTATTTACAAGAAATCCAACTTCAAATTTA
>JBBPBR010000006.1:40230247-40248642 GCA_037974775.1 Cicer pinnatifidum
AACCCAATAACTATGTTTTTACTTTTATATTTCGGAAATAATCATTCCATGAAAAGAAAAAAAAGAAAAAGTAATTTTGTTATTTATATGCATTATACTATTTTCTTTATATTTTATCATAAACATATTTAATATTCACTATTATTAGTAATAAAAATTA
Source organism: Cicer pinnatifidum (assembly GCA_037974775.1). NCBI lineage: Eukaryota > Viridiplantae > Streptophyta > Magnoliopsida > Fabales > Fabaceae > Cicer > Cicer pinnatifidum. The sequence continues at coordinate 40,230,408 of JBBPBR010000006.1, forward strand.
AAAAAATTATTTATTTATTTATTTATTTTATCGATATAATATTTAGTTATTATAATTATATAAATATTAATAAATAATTTTTTTAAATAGAAATTTATTTAATTATTAATTTAAAAATTAAATGTATCGATAAATGTCAACTTGATTTATATATTTTAGAAAAAATTTTATTCAAGAAATGTAAATCATTTTTATTTTTTTGTTAAAATATTTAATTGAGACCAAAATAAGAGACCAATCATAAAAATTAGAATAAATAAATAAATCAAAATTACATTTATGTTTTTTATTTGAGAATTTTTCAGGTAGAAATAAAATACCAAAAGTGCACCTGACGTAAAAAAATAAAGAAGTTAATTTAAGAATATTTTGGGTTGAAAAAAAGTAGAAAAAAAAAAACTTGAAAAAAGAGAGAAGGCACGCTATGCTGCCACGTGGAAAAACAGAGAGAAAGAAGAAAAGAAGCAGTTAATGGCAGTTAGAGCGGTGATGAGTTAGTTAAACATGGTCAAGTGGTGAAGCTCGTTAACTTAACCATGGTTAATCTCTCTCCATTTTCATGTGTCTCTGTCTTTTCTATATAAACCCCTCTCCCTCCCATTTCTCTTTGGCTCCATTTCCTTCTTCTTCTTCTTTCTTTTCTTACACACAACAAAACCAAAACAGAGAACAAGAAAACTTGAGAAGCTGAAATCAACAATGGAGTTACGGTTTCCAACACAGTTCGTTTTCACATTTCTTGTTATAACGTTGCTTTTGGCTTCTACCAATGCAATCGATCACAATGAATCAAGGTAAATTTGCGAAGAGAATGAAAATTTATGAAGCTTCAAGCTTCACGAGCTTTAAAATTCTCTCAAGTTTTTTTAGTTTTTTAGTTTTTTTAAGATTTTGATTTCTGATAACGAAAATGTGAGTGTGTTTTTGACATGGTGATAGTGTTATGGATGGAGAAGATAAATTGAAGATGCAGAGCTTGAAGAATTCGTCAATGGCGGAAAGGTTAGTGTGTGTTTAATGCTTCCTTTTTTGCTAGTAATTGCTACTACTGTTACTAGTGCGAGTTTTGGAGTTTCGTGACGGTTGAAATCGGAGTGTCCACGTGGCGTTAAGCTAAATACAACCGTTGGATTAGAATTATCTGAACTCGAACAAATGGGAACTGAATAAACAGTACTATTGCCGTCCTTCAGATCCGATCTGAAAAATCTGAGCCGTTTATTCTGTTGTGTTAGAAACTTAAATGCCCTGATTCTTACTTTTGTCATTAAGTGAATACAAATTTAAAACGGTGCCGTTTTAAAAAATTTTATTTTTGTGTACTGTAGTTAATTTTTCTTGTTTAAACATTTTCAGGTTAAGTGATTCTTTCAATGAGCATGCAGTTGATAATCCAGAAGAGATTGCTTCTATGGTCGATACGTAATAACTCTCTCTCTCTCTCTCTCTCTCTCTCTCTCTCTCTCTCTCTCTCTCTCTCTCTCTCTACTTCTGTTTATTTACATATATAAAAGGTGAGTTATTGTAATTGCTTTGTTTTTTAGTGATTATTGGTTCCTATCACATTTAATTCGTCATGTGCTTGGTAGATTAGTTTATATATTTTTCCCTGTATTGATGGTTAGTGATGAGGACTCACATGATCATAAACATTGTATATGGTCAGTAGATTCAGCACAGCTGACCCACTTGGATATAGTTTGTAAAGTTATCAATAACCGTCACATGGTTTTAAACTGTAATAACCATGGTGATACGCTGCAAACCTTTAAAAGTATTTTCGCAATTGCGATTTTTAATATGGCAGATAATTGCAATTAATTAAGGTTGACGTGGTTTCAATAGTACCTACATTGTGTGAGTGAGACAACTATGATGTTGCAACTGATATCAAAAGAAGAAATAACAATAAAAAGATGGCAGAGAGTGAATTCAACAGAGAGAGAGAGAGAGAGAGATAAAGAGATGTAGAGTGCTGTACACACTCTTGTATCAGAGCATCCAGATATATTTTTTTAAGATCTAATAGTAAATAATGATTGAGATGCAGGATAGAAGAAAAAAAACACCCATGATAGTTTGTTGTGATTCCTTCTTTTGAAATGACACATTATGCCGTTTCCATTCTTTCTTGAGAGTCAAAGTGGTCAATTTGAGTGTTACTACTTACCTGAAAAGCTACAATGCTGTTTCTTTTTTCACCTTCTTCCTTTGATAACAAGCAAAATTAAGTCGGTAACAACTTTCCATTGTTGAGCAGAGCTTTCACCCAAAATTTATGCCTTGTTTGTTAGTACAAGGATAAGATACTACTGATAGATCCATTTCATTAGAAATAATGAAATTCATAGGAAAATTCCTCATCTCAATAAATATCACAATGAAAAACGGCACTGCCTAAAAATTTAGAAATTATAATTGCTTGGGAACCACCCACCATTTTTTAAACTTTATTTTTCACCGACACACTTCAATAGTATTTTCAATGTTTATTTTTAGTACACATTACAGTAGCATTATTTTCCTAAAATATTGGTGTTTTAGAAATTCAAAGTATAATTTACCTATGTCTTAAGTTATACCTTGGTACAATTAAGATGATTTGTTTTAACAGACTGTTTTCAATGAAGTAATTATAATCTTTTTTGTTGAAAAATGAAAATTTGTATAAGAATTATTATAATAAATATAAAGGTATTTAGTGTCAATATATACCAATTAAATGACTTCATAATTGGTTAAGTAACAAAAGATTGAGTTAAATAAATTTTTAATCCTTATAAAATTATTATTTACAACTTTAGTCTCTTCATAGACTAAAATTAAAAAAAAAAAATATTTGTAAAAGCTAAAATATATTAAAAGAAATTTATAGAAACTAAAATTAAAATACAATAATTTTATAAAGAGTAAAAATTTATTTAACTATTTAAAATGCGAAAAGAGGGAGTAATATTTAAAATTCCCAATTTTGGTGACCTTTTATTCTTTGATGCCTTTCACACTGGTCACATTTGTATTTCTTTTTTACTCATGGCATTTTAAAACTTCAAATTAATTCTCCTATGGAAATATATAATTAATAAATATAATCTGGCTTTAATTAATTCTTCACGTTCTTAAGTTCCCCTTCATGGTGCAAATGAATCAACCGCCATGTTCTTTGCATATGAGAACATTTAAAAATTGAAGCCATAATATTTTACTTGCCAGCTTAACCACATGCTAATGTCGTGAGATCCGACCATTTCGGTCAAAATAAATTTCATGTATTTTTTATTTGATTTTCCTTATCCGAAAATTGCTTTTACAAGTACAAACATCTTTATCTACCTAAATCCAAGCTTTATGAATCATGACTTCAATCAAGTCATTTTTTGTTTTTTGTATACTTCTTTTCTGTTGTTGTTGATAGATTGTTTTATGTATACGTTAATTTAAAGTTCTTCCTTCACATTTCTTGTTTAGTGGTCCCTCCAAAACACATGTATTGGCGGAGATTTGGTGAAAGTTACTTTCTCCTAGGTCTATTTGGTTTACAAAAACTATAGAATACATTTTAATTATGGGCTCTTTGTTTATTATCTCCATTTCTAATTTTTTATTATATGAGATCTATCCCTTCTACTCAATCTAAGCTTAACTATGGCTGAGGGACACATCGTATAAGTCATATTCAGGGTAATAATTGCTTTGTTAATATCCTAATAATGAATTTGAAGATCCTCTTGGTGTTCAGACCAATGTTAGTTACCCCTTGTTCGTTTTTGTACCTTCCACATACATTTTTATGCAATTAGACATATTAAACTTCATTTAAATCACATACATAAATCTAACACATTACAGGTCGTTTACTGCTCGATGAAAATCAAAATCAGTACATTACTCTTCAATATTTGATCCAAAGAACAGTTGAAAATTAGTCGGTGAAAACTATATTGTGTGTTTCTGATTGCCGTAGGCCTCTTTATCTCTTACCGATAGAACTAAATACAATGTGTACCAAACCAGAGACTATTACGAATTCATGCAGTTCCGTGTCCCACATCATCCAACAAGGTGGGGGTAAGCCACATGAAGGATCTACCTTTCTCCAGCCTGTCAACAAGCACAAGCTCCAAACCATGCATCTATGGTTTAACCATAACAATTTCTAGACATATAGTTGTATTTTGTCTAATCTGCTATCTGACACATGTATGAGACCCCATGAACTTATTAAATGACCAAGATTCAGGAACTTAATGATAATGATATTAATAATAACGCTTTCACCACCGACACCACACAATACTAGACAGAAACTAGATTTTCCCCAACTTGGCATTTATTTCTAAGGAAGGTGCCAACTCTCGATATTCCGTATACACCGTATCATTCTATCCGTATCCATAATTGTAGACCCACATGACTGACTCACCAGCCTCACCCCTCATGAGACAACAATAATAATTGCACAGACTGAACAGTGCCTTCGCATATCAAACTGTTAAACATTGATTGCTTTTAAGTTTTACTACTAATTCACTTCTTCATATAATTTAATTATGAAAAATTAATGGGTAATTTAAGAGTAACCATTTTTTTTCATTAGAACTATGCAACTTCTAAAATTATTGGTATGTTAATATTAATGTAGTGTTTTATGTTAAACTTCCACTAATGTTGAATTGAGCTGAAATTAAAGAATTGTTAAATTATAAACAGGACAATACGCAATTACACGGAGAGAAGGAATCTGAATTTTTTCTCATGTGGGACTGGAAATCCAATTGATGACTGCTGGCGATGTGACAAGCGTTGGTACCTCCGGCGAAAGCGGTTATCCGATTGTGCCATTGGTTTTGGTCGCAATGCCATTGGTGGCCGCGACGGAAGATTCTACGTTGTGTCGAACCCAGGAGACGACAACCCTGTGAACCCAAAACCGGGAACTCTCCGTCACGCAGTAATTCAAGACAGGCCATTATGGATCGTGTTCAAGAGAGACATGGTGATCACTCTGAACCAAGAACTCATCATGAACAGCTTCAAGACCATTGATGGTCGTGGCGCCAATGTTCATATTGCCTTTGGAGCTTGCATTACTATTCAGTTTATCACCAATGTTATCATCCATGGTGTCCATATCCATGATTGCAAGCCAACTGGGAATGCTATGGTTCGTAGCTCCCCTTCCCATTTTGGATGGAGGACAATTGCTGATGGTGATGGCATTTCCATCTTTGGTTCAAGTCATATTTGGATTGATCACAACTCTCTTTCTAATTGCGCTGATGGACTTGTTGATGCTATTATGGGCTCCACTGCCATTACCATTTCTAATAACTATTTCACCCACCACAATGAGGTAAATCGTGATTAATTGATTATATTTACAAGTTCTTTATTTAAGATTGAAGAGATAATTAAAGACTTGATATTAATTGAGTTCAAAATTATACAGGTTATGCTCCTGGGTCACAGTGACTCATATGTCCGGGACAAGCAGATGCAAGTGACCATTGCATACAACCATTTTGGGGAGGGTCTTATCCAAAGGATGCCAAGGTAGCTAGTAGTAACATTTTATAGTTTTTTAATTTCTTTTTGGAGGTGGATCAGGTTTTTATAATTGTTCAATGCTGAGCCTTTTTGTTTTACAAGCTTAAGTTGAGCCTTGGACCTTCTTATTTGATGTTTTCTTTTGGGCTCTGGAAAGTCCATTTGGAAACTGACAATTTAGGATATGACAGGTCTATTGGATGGAAAAAAAGAGTTTCTTTTCCAATTTCCAAAATCACTTCAAAAGTACACATCCCAAAGTATACTTCCTTTTTGAAACATGGGTGGTGGAAAAAAGAAGCTCTCGAAAGAAATGAGAATTAGACCTCTTTCTGGCCCATTCCAAGTGTCTCAAGAAGGAGGGACCTCTGTTATGCTGAAGGATGTTATGGCTTCATAGAGTATCTGTCTAGTTCTTGCACTAACAATGGATTGTTTATCAATAATGCAGGTGCAGACATGGGTATTTCCACGTGGTAAACAATGACTATACCCACTGGGTGATGTATGCCATTGGAGGCAGCGCTGAACCCACAATTAACAGCCAAGGCAACAGATACCTTGCCCCTCTGAACCCTTTTGCTAAGGAGGTAACATTCTTGCAAGTGTAATGATGTTAGCAAAGGCAGTATGTTGATGATGATGATTTTGATAATGATAAACTTTTATTAAAAATTGGGAAATTTTATATGGACAGGTGACAAAGAGGGTGGATACAGGGGAAGGCATATGGAAAGGTTGGAATTGGAGGTCTGAGGGAGACCTTTTGCTAAATGGAGCCTTTTTCACTCCATCAGGAGCAGGAGCTGCAGCAAGCTATGCTAGAGCCTCAAGTTTGGGGGCCAAATCATCTTCTTTAGTTGGTACCTTAACTTCAAGTGCTGGTGTTCTTAACTGTCGCAGGGGTGGCATATGTTAATACCAAACACTATCAACAACCAAAGGATTAAAGAGAAAGACTCAAAGCAAACTGAAAACAAAAACAATAAAAAAGAAAACGAGAGAGAAAAGAAAAGTATAAAGGAACGGAAGAAAGAGAAGTTTCTTTTTTTCCTTCTTATTATTGAATTGTTATAGATGTATTGGATGAGTATGAGTATGCATGCACTTGCAGCAACTGTTGTTTAAACCCATTGTTTGTCTTGTCAACAGTTAGATATTGGGGGTAAAAATTGTACATTTTATGATAGCAATGATTGCTTACAAGTCATTTCCCAGTTTTGGAGATTGGCTTGTGCAAGAGATTTCCCTTTCATTTTCCAAGGGATCCAAAATCTATTTTAATCTCTTCCCCAGTAGTTTCTTTTTGTCTTCAGTATCAATATGTATGGTCTTTTGACTTTGTCGAATAGTACCTCTCGATTGTTTTTGTGTGCATTCATTTAGAAATCACTTGAATTGGCCCAAATGAATTGGGAAATAGGAATGTATTGATGAAATAGTTGGTATTCAAATCATATTTTATCATCTTATACTCTTGCCTTGTTTATGCTTTTCCATTTTCTAGAGATTAAGAGATACTATGCTTTGTTCATAATTCACATAAGTAGTTTTTATTAACAACATGCACAAAGACTCGTTTGTATTGAGTTCATTTAAAGGTACCCAGCCAAAATTTAGGCAACCCTACTACCCTCTCTTCTAACAAAAGTAAGCCCATTATCTACTTGCCAGTTCAATTCCATCACTCAAATCAACATATGAAAGAGTAGAAATAATATTGTTATTTACAAGGATAAACCAAATAACCAAATAATTTTTCTTTTTCAAGTATCAATAACACAATGTGTTGGAAACAATAAAAAATAACTATTTCAATAATACAACATATTTTCTCTCTACGTGTCCAAATAAATGACCAATTAGAAAATACAATTTCACATATCAACAATAATTGACAAAAAATTAAATGAGACAAAACACAACTTTTAACGTGGAAAAATTTACTTCAACTTGAGAGAATAAAAAATCATGGGATAATCTAGTAAAAATTTTCACTATAATGATTAATGGGTTTTCTTAGTAACATTAGGGAGATCAATCAACAAAGTAACAACCTTCACTAAAGTGAGTATTCAAAAATAACTCTCAGAGAAGGTAAAACTACTAAGACCATATATTAAAAAGAACAAGCTCAATGGTCGAAATAATATACTAAAATTGTAGATCAACTAGAGATAGTTTACTACACACCTATTATCAACACTAAAAGTCAATTTCTTCTTCACCTTTACTTGTTACCATGGCTCTTGTTCTTCTTCTACTGCCGTATGGTAACGTTTATTTTTCCAAAATAGGGATTTCAAATTCCTCTTTTTTCATTCACACGGGCCAAACTCAATAAACCACATATTTCCTTTTTTTTTTTTAATTATTTTTTTTTCTTTTCTTTCTTTAACAATACTACTACTACTAATAATAATAATAAAATTGATGGGTTCCACATAGGGAGTGAGTCCACCCAACGAATCTCCCCTTCACGACTCATGTTAGAAGGTGCTGCTCAAGCATGTAAGTCTTCTTTCTACAACATATCATTTTCAATACATGCAAGACGTTCATCATCACATATGAACCATTCTCATTGGTATGAATCTTTTAAATTAAAAATGACTTCATTTCCAATACATCTCATATATAATGATACTGCACCTCAATATGCTTCGACTTTGCATGAAAAATCGGATTCTTGCTGAGATTGATCGCATTCTAACTGTTGCAGGATAACAAAAATCTCTATTGCTTGAGGCTTAACTCATTTAGAAATTTCTTCATCCACAAGAGTTATTTGGAAGTTTCAATTGCTGCAATGTACTCAACTTCACAAGTAGATAAAGCAACACATTTTTGTAACCTTGATTACCAATACACAACTCCCTCTGCAAACACCGCCATATAACTATAAGTAGATTTTCTAGGATAAACACACTATGGAAGTGCTTATAAGGTATCTAAGAATCCACTTCACTGCTTGCCAATGAACTTTACCAGGAATAGGGAGAAATCGACTGCCAATTCCAATTGCATGAACAATATCTGACCTTATGCGTATCATAACATACATCAAACTGCCAACTACAGATGCATAAGAAACCTTCTCCATATCTTATTTATCTTTCTCACTTGTAGAATATTAATCAGAATTCAATTTGATATGAGTAGCAAGTGCAATACTAACAAATTTGCAATTTCTCATATTAAATATCTCTAACACTTTCTCAATGTAATTGTGTTGAGACAACCGCAATTTATTATTCTTCCTATCACAAGTAACTCTCATGGCCATAATTTTCTCTATAAGACTCAAGTCTTTCATTTCAAAAGACTTGTCCAAATCTTTCTTTAGATATTGAATCCTCTTAGCGTCATGACCAACAATCAACATGTCATCCTCATATAATAAGAGAATAATATAATCACCATTAGAGAATTTCTAGACAAACACACAATGGTCAGAAGTAGTTTTACCGTACTCATGTTTCTCCATGAAAGAATCAAATTTCTTGTACCATTGTCGAGGTGTTTGCTTGAGCCCATACAAGCTTTTCTTCAATTTACACACAAGTTGCTCTTTATCTTTGACTTTGAAACCCTCTGATTGCTCCATATAGATCTCTTCCTCCAAATCTCCATGAAGGAATGCAGGTTTCATACCAAATTGTTCAACTTCTAGTTTCAAAATAGCTAGGGATGACAACATAACACACACCCGTCCCGCTAATAATATTATTGTAATTTTTATATTTTATATACATGTACATATTGAATATACTTAATATTTTATTAAATATTTAAAATTATAATCTTATTTCTATAGAAAATAATTTTTAATTTTATTGTTGTCTAATAACAATTATTTTATTATATTAATTATAATAGGTATGATTTTTAAATTTATAATTTTATATATACGAATAAGTGCGCGTGTGGGTAGAGAAACCCGAGCCCCGTTGCGAACGGGAATGTGGGTCTAAATTTAATACATGTTATGAAACGGCTCGAGTGCGAGTTTTACTTGATTAGTCAGATGCCGGGGTGGAGGAGACAAAATCCGCTTCTATCCCGCCCCTTTGCCATGTCTAAAACTAGATGCTAACCCAAGAATAACCCATATAGAGGACATTTTCATCATCTACTTATATATCTCCCTCATCAACAAAAGTTTCTGCAGGGGGCTTAAGCGCAATATCAATGTAACTTATAAAATTTGATATATGTTTCTCAACATTAAAATCTTTAATAGTACGATCCTCAAGAAATATCACATCTCGACTTATGATAATTTTCTTATCAACTAGATCCCACAATCTATTACCAAATCATTCATCACCATAACTGACGAACACTCATTGTTTGGATTTATTATCAAACTTGAACCTCTCATCTCTTAGAATGTGAACAAAATATCTGCAACCAATAACTCTCAAATAATTGTAAGAGACATCTTTCTCTGTCCACACTATATTTAGAACATCACCATCAAGTGGAATAAAAGGAGAAAGATTTATCAAATCCACTGTAGTTTTAATTGCTTCACCCCAAAAGGATTTCGATAATTTTACATGAGAGGGCAAACATATGATTATGTCATTAATCATACAATTCATTCTCTCTGCAACACCATTATGTTGAGGTATCTTTAGAACTATTTTCTCAAGCACTACTACGTGTTCTCTACAATACTTTTCAAACGAACCTATGTATCACCACCGTTATCTGATCGAACATATTTCAATTTTCTTCCCTTTTCTCTTTCAACACTTGCATGATAATGCTTGAAGACTCCAAGTACTTGGTCTTTAAATTTCAAAGGAAAAGACCCACACTTTTCTTGAGTGATCGTCAATAAAAGTAACAAAATTCGTGCACCACCACGAGATTTACTATCCATCATGCAAACATCAGTATGAACTAAATCAAGAATATTTTGCCTCATATGAATACCAATATGATGAAAAGAAACTCTAAGTTTTTTTCCAGCAAAACAATGAGTGGAAGTTTTTAGGGATGTACCTTTCACAAGAAGAAGATATTTCTTCCCAAGTATGTTGAGTCATTTCTCACTCAAGTGACCAAGGTTCATATGCCATAAAGAAGAATATGCGTCTTCAATTGCATTCACTTATTCCTTACATAGCTTCACATACATCCTATAAAGAAAAGTGTAACTTTGCTCCTTTGAAACCATTAGAGTCCCTTTAGTGATTTTACATTTATTGTCGCGGCCTAAAATTTCGAGTGTTTCTCAAATTCAATGGAATCGCCACCAAAATTTATTTTAAAATAGGGAAAATATTGGGAAATCCTTAAAAATAGAGAAAAAAAAAAAATAAAAAAAATGGTATTTGAAATGGTTACCTACGACATCCGTTAAAAACGGTTACCTATAATTAATTGTGCAAGATTAATTTTAACTTAAGTATATTTATTTATTTTTATTATTAAATATGAATAACAATTATTACTATTTTTAAAATATAATTTTGAAATAAATATGTACTTAACAAATAAAAGGACAAGAGAAGAAATTTTTATTTATGTGCTTGACAAGAATGTGATCTTGCTCCTACGTATCTCCCGGTGCGATGGAGAAATCAAAACTACGTAGTTCTTGGTTAATGCAGATGTATTGATTGTTTTGAAAGAAAATTTGTTTTATGATAAAAAAAGGTTTGACGAAAAGAAAAAATAAAAGAGTTTGATTTTAATAAGTATTTTAAAATATGAGTTTTAAGACGATTAAGTTGTACAACTTGTGTCCAAAGACCCAAGAAGTAAAGAAGATGTCACATCTAATTTAATCCTCTTAAAAAAATATTTTATTTTTATTGAGTTTCAAAATCATCAAGTACTAAAAAAGGGTCACATCTAAATAAATCAAATTTTAAAAGTTAAATTCATATTTATTTATTTATAAAAATAAGTTTTTACAATTACCAAGTTGTATAAAATGGTTATACTACTCATGGATTAAAAGATATTATCTTTAGTTAACCTCTAATAATTTTTATTTATTAATTTATTTATGAGTTTTAATTTATTAATTTATCTATGAAGATAAGATTTAGAACCGTCAAGTTGTCGCAACTTGTATCCTAATAACTCAAAGATAAAAAATAAAATAAAAAATCACATTTAAATAAATAAATTTATGTCCTTTTTTATATTAATTTATTTAAAAAAAAGAAATAAAAATAGAAAATTAACGAGTTATACCACTTGTGTCTTAACAACTCACAATTCAAAGATTAAAAAGATGTCACATCTAAATAATCTTTAATGAAATATTTATTTATATTTTTATGAATTTTGATTTTTTTATCATGAAATAAATTAATTTTCAAATCATAAAAAGAAAATAAACTAAATGGGCTAAGTGTTAAATAAATGGCGATCATGTTGATTCCCAGAATAAAAACGCCATTGGCACTGGAGAGAAAGAAGGAATATCTAATAACAATATTGGAGATAAAGAAAAGCAAAGAAAGAAGGAGAAATAGATAGAAAGATACCGAGATAAGGTCGCCAGAAGGAGAAAAGAATCGACTGCTCCAAAAGACACCGCTTCCGACGACGATGGTGACAATATGAAGGTTTGAGTTTTTTCCTTTTGTCTAATCTTTTCGTTTTTAAACACAAATGGGATATTTGTTCAGTGTAATGTTTGCTCTTCTGATGAGTATTAATATATTTTTCTATCCATCATCTTATGTTTCGAAATATTCAAACTGAAAACCCCTTTTTTCTTGATCTCGCCTCTAACCCTCTTTTTTCTGCCCTTTGTCAAACTTAAAGAATATATATTTATAGAGTTTTTTTTATATGTTTAGCTGTTTTCTTGTATGTGCCTCTATTTCCAGATTCTAATTTGATGTTTCATTTTCTTTGCTCATCATCTGCATTTTTCTACACCTCTGATACCTTCATAATTTTAGCTTATTTTATTTTTATTTGAATATTTGCTGAGCTTTTATTTGTCCTTTAGTTTTTTTTTTTTTTAAACTAAAAATTTTGTCTCTTTGTTCTGCATAATGCGTATAAAGACTGACTTATAGATTATGTTTTTATGTTTCTCCAATTAGTTACAAAGTAAAGGCTAGTGCCTCAAACATGACACTGCATCAGAAATAGAAAGACAGCAACAACAACAAAACAGAGCCAAAAACAGGTTGACTTAATTTAGTCTGGTTTAAATTTTATTATAATTTAATTTGGTTTTATTTTTTATTTGTAATTTGACTTGATTTAATATTTATGGTTGCAATTTGATCGTAATTGTAAATTAAAATTATAATTTGATTTGATTTTAGAATTGTAATTAGATTTGAAATTGTAAATTTATGAGACATAAATAAATTATTTATTGTAATTATCTTTATTTCCTCTTTTAAATATATATTTCCTTTTTTTGATTTATTTTCCTTTTTTATTTATTTTTAATAAATTGGACAAAATTAGGGTACTACATTTATCACCACCACCAAAGTAAGTGTGATAACCTTCAATATCTAAGGCTTTCAACAAAATCAAATTGAGACGAATATCAGGAACATGTCTAACATTATTCAAATTAAGTTTGCAACCAATCCTATTTTTAACCCAAACATCTCCTATACCGATAAGTTTACATACTCATTCAGCTCCCATTTTTACCGTGCCATAATCACCAACACTATAAGATGAGAAGAAATCATACCTAGGAGTAACATGATATGAGACACCTGAATCAACAATCCAAGTTGAATCCTAGCATACAAGGTTTATGAAATTATCATTACAAACAATGTAGACATTATTAACAGTTGCAACTGTTGTTGTATCTTTATCATTTTTCTTCTCTTTGTCTTCATCTCTTTCCCTTGATTGATCTCTCTTAAGGAACCTGCAATTTCTTTTTATTCGATCTTCCTTACCACAATGATAACATATCATTTCTTTTCTAGTCCTCGACTTACTTCTTGACTTGCTACGAATTTCAAAGTTGTCGCGTATATAGAAGTTTCTAGATGGACTTGTCCCTGTGACTATGTAACTAGTGCTTCAGACGTTGAGGAAGAATCAATAAAACCACGTTTCTTTCTTCAAACTTCTTCATTCAACATGCTTTATTTAAGTGTTGACATTTTCAGTTTTCCATTTGGAGCTGAATTGGTCAACGTCACAACAAGGACTTCCCAATTATCAAGCAAATAACTCAACAATAACAATACTTGCAATGCATCATCTACTTTAATATCTACTGTTGTCAACTAATTCATTGTATTCTGAAAAATGCTCATATGCTCTGCCATTGAATCCTCATCTTTGTATTTCATATTCACCAGCTCCAAAAGTGTGTAACTAGCGCTTGACACATGTCCCTTTTCTACATGTTTCTTTTAACGAAAAGACGTGAATATTTCATGAATGTTCAAATTAAAAACACTCATGTCTACAACTATAATTTTAATTATAATCATGGTAAATAATTCTCATTTGAGTTAGATTAGTGTATTATCAATAAAAATTAAGCAAAAATCTTTTATTCATAAATGATTATGAATTCTCATTCTTATTTCATAGAATATAATTAATGATGCAAAGATGGGTTTTAGCTTATATATAAACAATTTGATTTAGTTTGTAGGAAATTTACTAGCATGCTTAATAAATGTGTATTTATTTTTTAATATGAAAATACCAACACACGTAAATAACAAAACTACAATTTAGAGCTTCTTAAAAATTATGGTAAAAAGAACTTGTAAATGTGAATGTTAAAAACATGTGTGTGCCTCAATTACACAATATCATGTTCAACTACTTTTTTTTCTTATTTCATTCAACTACCATTAATAGTAACATTTATTAAGAAATTACTTTAATAAAAATAGGATAATATAGTAAAACAAAGTCACTCATTGATTAGATGTTGGTATGAAAAATGAACGTGATATTTTGTCTAATTTAAAAAGAAATTTTTGGCTAATACTATATATATGTTAAAAATTTATGTAACATCTAAAAGAATAATCATTTAAAAATCATGTTTCAAAATTTGAATTTTTTTTAATAAATTAATAACATTAATGATGATGGAAAGGACCATTATAGAGCTTTCAGAACTCCAACATCAATCTGCCACCACTAATAGCAAAGATCTCAAATAAATGTCTATATATATTATTGAAAATGATGATGATATTAATAAGAACTAGTTGTTGTGAATTGAAAAGAAGGAAGTCCCGCATAGAAAGGATGATACACACTAGTAGTGTTTATAAGGTGGATGTATGACAATTGGGGTGTGTTCTAAAGGGTACCTAAATTTTATGAAGGAGGGAGAACACATACAAATAGACCGCAACACAAGTGCGTGTCGCCGTCGTCGTCCGTTTGATTAGGCATGGACTAACTGTGTATTGTTTTTTGATATAAAAAAAAATTAAAAAATTATTTTTATAAATGTGTGCGTTGTTCTCTCATTGATACGGTGTACACATGGTCTGCCTTCCAATTAGTCACAAATCAGTTCATTGGCCAATAAAAAACCTAGAAAAATTTGAAGTGCACGTTTCTATGGATCTTGTATGATGGATCACATTTTTTTCTCTCATTCAATTGCAGATTTCCTCTACAAATAGAGGGTTCTACTCACTTAGAAAACCACACCAAAAGTTCTCAGAAATCTGAGACTTTTATCTATTTTTCCCTATTTTTTTCTTCTTCTATTTCTTTATAACAGTCATAGTACCATATTACGAGGGTCACTATTTGACTGCCATATTGATGGTGTAATTCTAGAACGATTTTTTACGGTGCATTAGAATTTCGATACATCGTATCTGAGTTGTTTTATCTTTGAGACTTCGTGATTGATAGTTTGTCTTGCACAATTTGGCTAGTGGTGCAAAACGTCTTAAAGAGAACGACTTAGTACGCAACTCAACCCAATAATATTTTCGGTGACATAAATTAATTTTTAAACAATTTTCAAAAATCAAAATAACAATTTTAAGACGTTTCCTCATGCAATGTCTATCGGCGAAATTACTGGGACAAATTCTTCTACTTCTGATTTCAACAAATCATTTTGGTTTGAGGGATGTCACTTTAAACGATGGCAACAAAAAATGTTATTTTTCTTAACCATGATAAAGGTTTCCAACGTTCTAAAAGATGACATTCTAGTTGTTTTCCAAAAATGAATTAACTCAATGGGAACATAATGATTACTTATGTAAGAATTATATTGCTAAATAGGTTCGGGATGCTCTAAAGAAGGTCATATGGAAAACAAGTGTAAGAGCAAGCCAAACCCTTCTCAACGAACTAACTTTACATAAGAACAATTTATTGTTATGATAATTGAAATCAACATTGTTGATGGATCAAATGGATGGTGGATAGACATCGGTGCCTCACGTCATGTCTGTTATGATCGTGCTATGTTTATAAATTACACTGTTGCTGAAGATAAGAACGTGTTGTTGGGAGATTCCCACACCACCAATGTTGTTGGTATTGGAGATGTGGAATTAATAATCACCTCTCGAAAGACCTTAATTCAGAAATAAGGAACAATCTGGTTACTGGGTTTCTACTTCATAAGGCAGGCTTTACTCAATCTATAGGGGCAGATTTGTACACCATTTCTAAAAATGGTATATTTGTCTTATTTTCAAACTTGGGGTTGTTTGGTTTATATAAGAATCATCGTTCCCAAGTGAATTAAACTTGCCAGTAGAGCCTATGAATGTGTATTCATAGGGTATGCAATAAACAACAAAGTGTATAGGTTTTATTACCTAAATGCAAAAGTGATCGTAGAGTCAAATGATGTTGACTTCTAGGAAATAAATTCTCTTTCAAATTAAGAAATAGTGGGGGCAGCGGACCAAATCACATTCCTGTAACAAAAAGCACTGAAAGCAACAAATAAAGAGAAACAAAAACTTGAAGATGTAAGAGAGTCAGAGTTGCTAAATATTATGGACCCGGATATACAATTTATACTTTCGAAGAGGATCATGCAAATCTTACATAGCTTTGTTATCATTGGATGCATATTTATGGCAAATACAAGCCACACCTTGTAACGACATGTTTTAGACAAATAGAAAATATAGATTTCTTTGACACCTTTTCACCGGTCACTAGAATTACATCCATTAGGGTACTCATTTCTCTAGCAGCTATTCATAACTTGGTGATACACCAAATGAATGTCAAAACAACTTTTTTAAATTGTGATCTAGAAAAAGAAATCTATATGGAACAATATGAAGGTTTTGTAATTCATTGACAATAAGACAAGGTCTATAAGTTAAATAAATCTTTGTACGGTCTTAAACAAACTCCTAAGCAATGACATGAAAAGTTTGATAACTTGATTATATCCAATGAATGTATGACAAAGGTTCAAGTTAGGAGACATCTTTGTTTATGCACGATCTTATAGAAACGTTTGACGTTATTTTAGAAACTTTTTTTTTTTTAAGTGGGAGACTGTTGGAAATGATGATAATATTAATGAGAGCTATTTGGTGTGAATTGAAAAAAGGAAGTCCACATAGTAGGGATGACACACATTATTAGTTTTTATAAGGTGAATGTATGATAATTGTGGTGTGCTCCAAGGAGTACTCCAATTTTGTGAAGGAGAAATAACACATGCAAATAGACTACTACACACGCGCATGTGCGATCGTTGTTGTCTATCGAGCCAGGTTAGAGCCAAGTTAGGTCGGGGCTGGACTTAGGCTAAATAGTGTATTATTTCTTAACATCCAAAAAAATTATTTATATTTTTCTCTCATTAATATGGTGTACTCGTGTTTATCCTCCAATGAGTCACGAATCAATTCATCCTTTGTTCTTTCGACTCTAATTCAATTATAAAATTATAACTTAATAATACATCAAATAGTGAAGTACTTATTGTTAATTAAAATAATATATTATAATAACATTGAATAACTAAAATATTTACATTGTCCCCACTACTTTTGTACTTTTAGTGTTGGAAAATGTCAAACAAAAACTTGGCCAATCAACAAATTACATGCGCTGCTCTATTATTATACATACAGTCCAGCGTATCCATGCGCATGCAAGCAAAAATACTAGTGAATATGGGGTCGGTTAGGTATAGATATTTTTTTAAAGGCAAATACTAGTCTATTAATTTAATTTTAATTATTTTTTAAAATTAATTATTTATTAAATTTTAAGTAACACTTTAATTATTTATATATTAAAATATTAATAATATTATTATTTTTTACAAATTCAAAAAATTTATCATCATTTTCAAACAAAATTTAGAAAATTAGTAATCATCTTGAACAAAATTCATATTTTCATTAAATTCATAACTCAAATATTCAAATAAATTCATATTTTCATCTCCAACAACAACAACATATAATTCATCAAATTAGGAACTTACATTTTAAGATTTAGGTTAGATATTTAATTAAGAAAAAGATAAGAAGAATAAGATAATGGCATGGTGGTTTGGAGATCAAACCTTAAAGTCTGAATTCTTTATTTAATGGATTTTATATTATTAAAGATGAAAATATAAATTTAGTTATTTGAATATTTGAGTTGCAGATTTGATTAGTATATGATTTTTTTTGAAATTGATAATAAATTTCCTGGGTTTTGTTTGTAGATGATGATGAATTTTTTGAGTTTTGTAAAA
>JBBPBR010000006.1:40272978-40286298 GCA_037974775.1 Cicer pinnatifidum
ATATAATTTTTTATACAAAATTAAATGAAATTTTTATGAATATTTTATGAATTGTAATTATGTTTTTGACTGCATCAAGAAAATTAAATAAAATCAATTACTATCTTTTTACTACATCTAGATAATTAAATGCAATCAACCACTATATCATTATATTTAATCCCGTTATTACTCCCCTATCTCGAAACTCTCTAACAAATATTGATTCTAATAATTCTACAAAAATGCGAGTTTACTCTCCATTGATGATGTTTGAATTTAAATGTAAGTAATTAGCACTACATTGATTAAATTTTTTATAATCTATTGTAGTCCTAGAACATTTAACTCGTTAATAGAGTGAGATTGTTGTTATTCTCGACCCTCATAATAGATAAAACCTTGAAGTTTTATGTAACACCAATCACTCTCACACAACAAAACATAAACTTCAATATTATCTTATATTTTAAAGGTTTTTTCTATGTTACATTTGAAGTGACGTGAATAACTTACTCAACATCCAATGATAATTGCCAATAATCAATTATTTTGTGAGTACGACTTTCACATTTTTACAAAGGCAACCGTTAAGCACAATCCAGGTTGAAATTTCATAGTTGTATAAGTGATTATATTTTGATTTCAATAACAATAGGGACTACCTAAATGCAAAGAGTTATAGGGTAAAAAGAAAGAAACAAAGAAAATTACAGCATACACTAGATCATAATGCATTTACCCCCACATTAATATAATAAAAAAAGAAAGGAAACACAGTAAAATTCCAATAGTTTTTGATTAAACAACAAGTTGAAAATTCATATCTCAAAATGGAGTAATACTTCCACTTCTTGTCTCAGTAGGACTATATAAAGCAGACCTATTCCTTGGTCTATTCTCCTCCAATTGTCTCACAACTTCATCCATACTTGGTCTAACTGATGCAACAGGTGCACAACATCCCATTGCTAGCTTCAATGCTTGAACTAACCCATCTTCCATTGGACTTCTTATCCCTTTCAACAATTCCACATCAAACACTTCCATTGTCGTCTCCTCCAAAACCGCCACTTTCACTATCGACGGTAAATCCACGTACTCGCCGCTTCTTCCGTTCTTGCCAGGTTTCTTGCCGATTAAGATTTCCAAAAGTAGTATACCGAACGCATAAACGTCGGTCCGAGAGTTGCATTTCTTCATTCTTTGAAGCTCTGGTGCCTTGTAGCCGTCGGTCTTGGCAACTGCCACCATTTCGTCGGCTATGGATGGGATCATTAGTTTGTCGAGGCCGAAATCAGTCAGCCTGGCTACGAAGAAGTCGTCGACAAGTACGTTCTTGGATCTTACGTTTGCATGAGTGATGGGAACGTCGAGTCCTGTGTGAAGATATGCTAGTCCTCTTGCTATACCTAATGCAATCTTGTGTCTCCTAGCCCAATTTAACACTGGTTTTCCTGCTTTAATTTCTGTAGAAAATCAAAATAACAACATAATGATCAATTGCAAGCAACAATGTTGATGTTCAAATCACTAAAACCTAACAGATACTCAAGTTCATGGGTGCCACATCGAGATTCAAACCACGAATCGGAAGTCCAAATTTTTGAATTGTTAATTGAATCTGATTATAAATCGTGCAATATATTACCAATAAAAATATGGCAATTTTAAGTAAAAACAACATATATGAATCTCAAAATAATTCAAGATTCAAGTCATAAATCAAACAGCAAAAGAAAAGTGGTTAGTTATAGAAAGTTGACAAAAAGGTGGCCATCTACAATAAGTTTATGTAGTAATTCATCCTAGTAAATCGGGATTCATTGGAGTGAATTGGGATTCATCATAATGAATCAGGATTCAAGATGAGATTCATACCCAAATAAATACACACTAAAGATTTGTGTCAATTTAGTTCAGTTTTGTATTGTATCAAGATATAACTCGCATGTATCGTAACATTTTGATAACCATGTTCAAGTTCACTCATTCAAAATTTCATTATCATCTAACCCTTGTTTGATCTCCAAGAAAGTTAAACACATCACAGCAGGATATATATTCATAATGGGGACACCACTTATAGCCTTCACATATATATTCATGATGTGCCTCAATTGCGTCCGATACGCGGTTGCAAAGACATCATAAACCATGGTTGTTTAGGTATCTGCACTGCAAGTGTTGTTTCTTTTTTCCTTAAGCAAAATAGTTATCAGCACTTTTATTCAAGTTTTCATTCAAAGGGTTACTGCAGTTTTCAGTTTGAAGAAATATTAATCAAATCAGACACTAACAAACTACAAAAAGAATTTCAATATGGAATTAATCAAATCATGTGAGTGCAAGATAAAAACCAATAAAATGAAAAATGCAATAAGAGAGGGTTAAAGTATTGAACAAACCATGCAAAAGATCATGAAGAGTTCTGAGAGGCAAATAGTCATAAATAAGCAACTTCTCCCCTCTTTTCCCTTGATAAAAAGCTCTCAAAGGAATCAAATTCTCATGTCTAATTTTCCCCAACTGCTTTATAACCGATAAACACGAATTCCTATCCTTGCAAGTACCTTCCCTCAACAACCTCAAAGCAATTGTTCCACCATCAGCAAGTTTTGCCTTATAAGCTGTTCCATAACATGTCTTCTCCATAACTTGTCCGGTCGCATTCAACACATCATCTAATGTCAAATTCTCACCACCAGGGAATAACATAAGCTTCCCTTCACCACCACCACCGCCACCGTTTTCTTCATCTTCTTCTAATTCATCATTCAACTCATCTTCACTCTCACCACTTCCTTTTTTCTTCTTGTTTTGCATATAACCAATCAACAATGAAGCCAAAACAACAGCACCTGTCATAAGACTAATAACAATACCAGCAACAGCACCAGAACTCAATGATGAAGAATTCTTAACACAACTTGGCAAAGGTGAACCACACAAATCAGGACTATTCCCTTCAAAAGCATCAACACCAAATTTTGATCCATCAAACAAAGGCAAAACCCCACTAAAGTTATTGTGAGAAAGATTCAATTTTTCTAGCCTAAGAACAGTTAAACCCTGTGGAATTGTACCAGTGAACATGTTCTCACCTAAATCAAGCTCTTTTAACCCACCAAAATTTGTAACAAAAATAGGGAAATCACCAGAAAATTTGTTGCTACCCAAATCAAGAAACTGCAAAAATTTACAAGATGAGTTAGGCAATGCAGGTTCTGAAACAGACCCTGAAAGTGAATTACCATGAATCTTAAGAGAAACAAGTTTGTCACACAAGTTCCAAATAGAAGGTGGAATTTCACCACTCAAAACATTGTGACTCAAATCAATGTCTAAAAGAGAAGAAGCATAGCCAAGTTCAAGAGGAATGGTTCCACTCAATGAATTGATGTTAAGGTAAAGACTTTGAAGCATAGGGAACTGACCAATCTCTCTAGGGAGAGAACCAGAGAGATTTGCTGAAGGGAGCTGGAGAGAGAACAAGTGCAAAAAAGGGTCTTTGAAAAGTGAAAGATTGGTCCATTGTGGTGAAGACAAATCATTGCATGAAAGAGATGAACCATTTGTGAATACCCATTTGAGTCCTCTCCATTGACAAAGTGGTGTTGAAGTGTTCCATGATGATAAAACAAGGTTTTCAGTGTTGCCTTGAAGTAAAGGTTTGATTTTTATCAAGAGAAGTTCAACATCAGAGGAAGTAGAAGGAGATAAAGATTTTGTAGAGGCTTTGATGAAGAAGAAGAAGATGAAGATGGGAATGTAGAGAGAAAAAGGGTTTTTGAGAGAAGCCATGAAGTAGTAGAGAGAGAGAGAGAGAGAAGGGAAAGTAAAGTAAATGTTAAGTGAAGGAATTGAGAAGTTCAAAGAGAGAAAGAGAGTGTTCTGTTCTCTTTTGTGGGAAAGCTGACACAGTGTTGACTATGAGTATAAGGAGGAACAAGGTTTCTCAAGTGTCTTCCACACTCATAATTCAACGGTCATGATTCCATTATACTAATACTAGTATACTACTACTCTATTGCAAGTTTGCAACAAATCATATGCACATATTTTCATTCAATAATGTTTGATTTTCTTGTTTTTTTTCCTCAAACCAATGTTACTCTTTCACTTGGAGCAACACTTATTTGGTCACCAACACAAACTTTTATTATTTAAACACACACAAAACTATACATCATTTTACTATTTTAATAATAATAATATTAATAAAATTAATTATTTTCTATTTGTCCCACAGTATATATTATTCTAGCATTTCTTTTCCCTATTTTATATGTTGTTTTATAATATTCTTGAAGTATTAATGTTCATTTTTTTTTGTTTCTAAATTTTTTGCTTAGCATGTGAATATTTTTACTCTATCTCATTCGCACAACTGTCTATTAAAGATGATAAAATATCTATCAAGATTTTATAAGATGAATTATCAAAAGGCAATAAAAGTTCTAATTAGCTAATAAATTTTAGTTTTTCTCAAAATTCTTATGAAGTTCATGTCATAGAAAATCCTACTAGGGAGTTTCACAGGCTCGTGTTTGATTACTTAGTTATGTAAGAACATTCATTTGGTTTCTTAATTTTTTTCTTTTTCTTTGGACTTTGCCCTCTATCTATGTACAACAAAAAAATAATTCACAAGTTTAAACAAGAGTTCGTTTATGGTGAATTTATCTATACTAGAACAAATTTTAATATGAATTACATCTACCATAAATCAATATTTAAAAAAATATTTAAAACTTCAACGACTGTAGACGTTGTCTCATTAAACTAGATGTTAATGATTATTTTCATTTTCATTATTGATATAATGGCTTAAATGATATTGACTTGATAAAAATATGGAAAAATAAATAAATATTTCTCATTAAATTAACATCAATCAAGTCAACATTCATAAAGATGAAGAGAGTCGTGAATTATCACTTTTGAAAAATATTGTCGATTATCGTAAAATTTTACAATAATTTTTAAGTATTTATCCATGAATGACCACTAACAAAGATGGTCCACCGTATAACTAATAAAGGGAATGCATAACTTAGATAATAAAGACGTGAAATTTTGATCTTATAATGTTTAATTTTATAGGAAAAATAAAATGAAGATTTGTTTTTCATTTCTAAATCAAACAAATTATAAAATGTTTATAAAATAAATTAAAATAGTAATTAATTATTAATCATCTATTATACTATTCTTTCAAATTTTTTAAAATATCAAATATATGTAAAAATATAGATATAGTCCTCTAAAATTTAACCCCCAATTAAACATGCACTTAGTAAAGCAACATTTTTTTTTACAAATAACGACATACGTTTTTCATATGCAACAAATAAGAGATCAAATTCTCCACTAAATAACTAAGAGATTCAAGCATGTAACGTAAAAATATAAGAATTCCTTAAAGGGAATTGTTCGACCAAGTATATTCCCAAATTTTAATTTTAATTGTTTAATATGCATTGAGTCAAAAAGAAATCCAATGATGAAAAAAGAAATTAATGGCTAACGAATCTCTCGACAATATTTTAAG
Source organism: Cicer pinnatifidum (assembly GCA_037974775.1). Taxonomy (NCBI): domain Eukaryota; kingdom Viridiplantae; phylum Streptophyta; class Magnoliopsida; order Fabales; family Fabaceae; genus Cicer; species Cicer pinnatifidum. The sequence continues at coordinate 40,278,512 of JBBPBR010000006.1, forward strand.
CTATTTTATTTATGACAAAGGACAATTTTTAAGCTATTAAAAATGATGTTTTGGACAGTTGGGATATTCAATGATTTGCCTCTTTTGCTTTTACAAGTCTTATGTTATTATTTATTTATTTTGTCTCTGCACGCTTACTTTTGTAAAATGGCCTACAAGTTTAATATTGGCACTTTGCAATCTTTGAGAATGAAGGTAAGGTTTTCTATGCAGACCGCTACTACACTCTTCATTATCATTTCAAGGTAGATATATATTGTGGACCAACAATAACATAGGGTTCTCTCAGATCAATGTTTCTTAGTAAAAATATATATCTATGTTTCTATCACCATACACGTGTCAACCATGGTTTCTGATTGAACTTGATGAAGTTATTGAGTAATTTGATGAGTTGGGAAATGGCTTAAATGGGTGTGTATTTGTGCAACTTGAGGCACGGTGTCAGTCCAGTGATAAGTGGGTCTTTCTCGCTACTGATTGAATCATGAGTAGGGTTGGACCTTGGGTCGGTTCGGGCCCAAAATCAATAATCGGCTCAAACCATGGGTGAGGCACACTAATCCAATATAGTTCGTTTAATATTTCAGTTTGAACGGGTTACGGGTTAACAAATTATTGTGTAAAATGTATGGGTTGATTTAGTTTGGAGCAATTAATGGACTATAAAATATATTTGGCCGAACTAAATTTTTATTTTATTTTTATGTGAAAACCAATTTTGACCCAGATTTCTGTATCTATTTTGGAAATAATTATTAGACACATTTTATAAACTTTGAATTTGGAGTTCATTTGTACATATTTGGTATTTTTCTATTGAAGAGCCATTTAGGCTATCAAGTCTCAGCTACAAACTCAAATTTTCATATTACATACTAATATCAAATTTAAGCATACACAACTTACTCAAGAGAATATTTTTACTGACATACAAGTCCCAATAAAAATATTCAACAATATGAATGTATCTTGAGAAACAATTTAAGTTATAAAAATCACACACTAACGAAATGTTTAAGTTTTAATTTGAATGGTGTCATGAAACGACACTGATTGTTTCAAATGACTCTATGACATGACAATATTTCAAATCAACACAAATTTTAGAGATGGATATCCTGATAAATTAGTTTGAACAAATTTTAGAAATGAACATCCTGGTATTTCAAATCAACACAAGTTTTATCATCAGCTTGTAATCTTTCTTGTACATCCTGATAAATCAACAACAAATGCAAGTCAATAGAAATTATTGATAATAATGAGGATATAAAATAACATTGAACAAACTAAACATAATCATCTTACTTTTCTCCTCCATGCTTAATGAATGATTATACAAGTTGCTACCACAATTGTTGAAATAGCTTGGAATTGAACCTGTTATAAACAAAAATCAAATTTTAATAAAACACAAATGAGGAAATAATTAAAAAAAAAAACATAACAAAGAAAAATAATAACAATGGCACTCCATCAAACAGAATAGAGAAGTTCATAATTCTTACCACATCAACCATAAATCAATAATAACAATGACACCTCAAACATCAAGACAGTGCAGATTAATTTGAATTGGAAACACCTAACACAAAATTAACACCACAAACCAATTATGTTTGCTTGATTGAATAATTACTAAGTAACAAGTATTTAATAAATGTATATAATCATCATAAAACTTAATTTTAAACAACAAATAATTATGTGCATACCTGTAATGTATTTGCTCAGGTCTACAAGGTGATCTTCCTTTGACCATAATAATGAGTCTAGAATATGAAGGTATGTGTCTCTCTTGCTCCCTACATGTCAATCAAATGATTGATAAAATGACTCAAATATTTAAAAAAAACAATAAGACAACACCAACATTAAAATTTGACACTAAATTGAAATATATTTGGATTTACCAATATAGACAAAATTAACATCATCAAACTAAAACAACACATTTAATAAAGACTAAAACAACAACATCAACGCTTCACAAAATAAATTAAAAAAGTCAGACCTGCCATTATGTCATACACAACAATATCAACATAAAAAGCAACATCAATAATAAATTAAAAGTAAAAATCCATATACTTCGTAAAATATGGCGTCAACGTTGCCATTATGTCATAGAGTCAAATGCAGTGAGTCTAAAGTGTGATCCAAAATATTCAAAAAAGTCAGACCTGAAATAGTTGGAACTTATTAATTAGTACAAAAATAAAAATTGAATTCTCATTTCAAAAATTTCAAATTAGAAACAAGTAAAGAGTTGGGAATGACATACATCGGAAGTTGCATTTCCTAGTGACATAACTTGGAACTCTATAAAATAAAAACATCACAATTTATTAGATATATACATTTTTATGAATTAAAGTTAATTAAATATACATGAATAATTTTACCTGCTATAGTTTCTTCAGAAAGTTCGACCTCTTCCATGAGATTCAAGTCTTTGAAATAGGTGAAGGAAGGTTTCAACCAATTTTGAGTACAAATTAAGACCTCTGCCATTTCTGGTTTTAGAGAGCTCCAGAAGGTTTCTGTTACTCTACCCCCATTGCTGAAAGCACTTTCAAATGCAACCGTAGAGACCGATATGGCTAGAATATCTTTAGCTATTAAGGATAAAACTGGATACTGAGCTGAATTATGTTTCCACCAAGATAGGATATCAAATTTATCACTCATTTTTGCACATTTACTAGCAAGATACCCCTCGAGCTCATTTTGTTGGCCAATTGCATCTTTTTTTTTTTAAAGGACTTCAAATGTTTGTGCCCTTGCCAGTTGAGAAAGATTGATAGCAGCAACAAATGTTTCATCATTAGAAACATTTTCACCAGCATTTGGATTTGGTTGAGATGAATTGTGTTTTAGGTCATAAGCCTTCTTATACCAATTATACAGATTAGTTAAATTGTCTTTTATAGAGATGAGCAACTTTTTAGAAAATGTTTCTTTAGTTGCATACATATCCTTAAAACACCATTCAACATATTTTAACTTATAACGCGGATCAAAAACTACCCCAAAATACAACAATTGATTTATTTTTTCTACGTTTCCCCAATACTTTTCATATTTTTCCATCATATCCACACTCACATTAGCAAAAATAGTATTTAAATTTAAAGAAGCAAAATCTAGTCCACAATAGATTGCAGACATTTGGTAAAAAGTTGTATGAATACTCACATGTTGTGAGGTAGAAAACACTCTTGTTGCCTCATAAAATAACTTCAAAAAAGTTGCAAAAGCCTGAGCAATATCCCAATCAAAACTACTTGGGGGACCAGCGTCTCCAAAAAACTCCTTGTAACTAGAATCCTCGTCTTCAAGTTTTTCAAAGGCTACTTGAAACTTCTCAGTAGCCTCCAACATCAAGTAAGTTGAGTACCATCTAGTGGAAACATCAAGAGAAACCAATTTTTTACAAGAAATTCTAGCAAATTCTATACATTCCTTAAACTTGGCAGTCCTGTGAGGCAAGGACTTAACAAACCTAATAGCATTCCTAATGGCAGAGACGGACAAGTGTTTCTCTGTCAAATCGTCATTTACAACTAAATTTAAAATATGTGCACAACACCTCATATGGAAAAATTCACCATCTCCCATCAACCCATTCATATTTTTTTAACTTTTTTCGTTAAAAGTGTCACTGCTACATCATTAGATGATGCATTATCAACCGTTATTGATGACACATTTCGAATTCCCCAATCCTTTAAAACTTCTATCTTTTTACCTACAGTTACACCCTTGTGGTTTGGTATAATTGTGAAGCTAATTATTCTTTTTTGATGATCCCATTCATTATCAACAAAATATGATGTAAGAGTCAAGTAATTAAGGTTTTGAATTGATGTCCAACAGTCAGTAGTAAGGGCCACCCTATTGCAATCATACTTAAAGAAAGCTTTCAACTTAAGTTTTTCATCCAAATACAACTGAAAGCAATCTCTAGCTATTGTACGCCTAGATGGAATGGTAAATTGGCGCTGCAATGTTATACACAAGTATTTCAATCATTCACCCTCAATCGCCTTAAATGGTTGTTCATCTAACACCACAAAAACAGACACTACCCTATGACATGCTTGAAGGTTAAACCTATTAACGTGTTTGTTCATGTTAGTGGTACCATGAGATTTAGAGTCACAAAATACCTCTTGTGGCAGTGTTTACACGCTACAATATCAACATCACAATCAGGTGCTCTGTTGAAATGTTCCCAACAGTTTGATGACTGCCTAGGCCCACTTGCATTAGGTTTTCTCTTCTTTTTTTTTCTCGGGTATTATCCAATAAAGATCCAACAACATTTGTTATTGTTGCTGCTGTACCATATTCATTATTGTTGATATTTTGAGTAGGTACATTTTGACTAGGTTGGTCCATCACTGAAATAATGAATGAGCCTTAATCAATAAATATCAACCACATTAACGTTCAATATTTAAAGGGTTGTAAGTTATTATTTAAGAGATTGTATTAAGATTTAAGGATTGTTACAAAAATTTAAGTGGTGGTGGAGGTAAAAATATAATATAATTTATTTATTGCATTGTTATTGTAAAATATTTTACAAATTCTAATGATTTATAAGGGTGTCTAATATGAACTTCTCAATAAATATGTAACAGTTGACCTTTATTATTGTTAACAAAAATGAATTTTAAAATAATAAAAAATAAACAATGAATATAATATTTTTTAGGCTTAATTGCAGTTTTGGTTCCCCTATTTTAGCTGAATCGCGAAAGTAGTCCCCCCATTTTGTTTCTCCCCAGTTTTGGTCCCCCAAGCAGAATTTTGGTCCAAAACTTCATGAAATTTTATTTTTTTTACATTTATTTAAGTCATACCATGCCTCAAAATCTCATTTTTAACAATTTCACCTGAAATATATAATCATAAATGTTGTAATACGGCTTTAAAAAAAATGAAATTTCATCAAATTTTGGACCAAAATTCTGTTTGGGGACCAAAATTGGGGAGAAACAAATTGGGGGGACTACTTTGGCGATTCAACTAAAATAGGGGGACCAAAACTTCAATTAAACCTATTTTTTATAAAAAATTATTAAAATGCATTATTTTGCAACATCACATTATTTTATAAATTTAAAAATGCATAACTTGTTATGATGTAGCCATATATACATACTTGGATTTGAAGCATACATAAAATAACTTAACATAATGAGAACAAAAAAATAATAAACACATAAATATGCCCTCCTAATATTGGTTGTGACTGGAAAATGGTTGTTCTGAAAGCGCCTATGTCATTAGAATTTGTTTGTGGCCATGGTTCTCTACTACTGATCATAATTTAAAATAGAAAAAAAATTAGCATCAGTTCAATCACTTCTATATTTATACCAAATAATGTATAAACTATTTCTTGTTGACATGTGCAAACTGATAAGTACTCTTTCAGGATTATCAAATAAGTTCAATTACTTTTGTATCTATACCAAATAAGTTCAATCACTTTTGTATCTATACCAAATAATGTAAAACTTATAGAGAGTTCAAACACTACAACAACATATATGCTTTTCAGGATTAATTGAACTTTGAACTTTTCTATTAGTACTCTTTCATGTCCCTCAAGTCACTAACATAGTTTTATATTTGGGAAAAAAATAGATATAGTTGATATGCATGATATGATAACTGATAAAACCCACCAAAAGTGAGTAAAGCTTGGTTCAGGGCTTAGATGCTCTTAGTGCATTAAAATGCACCACTTAAACAAATGTATTATAATTTCTTATTTTCAGGATTTGAATTGAAGTTTCTCTGTTTGCTGATAAAAACTGATGGTCTTGTTATCTTTTCTGTTTGTGACTTTTGCATAAAGAGAAAGTAAAAAATTGAAATACTTGGACATGCAAACTACTAATATTGTGACCAGAAATAGATATGATCTATTCCATCATGGTTCCTATAATTTTGTGGTCAGAAACAACCAAGGGTTCCTATAATTTTCTTCATATTTTTTTCTGTTTATTTTGTCTTTATAAATAGTTATAGTAGGTCAACGAATGGAGTTCAACAATCAAACCTATAACAAAAATAAAACTTCAACAAAAATTAAAATAGGACAAAAATCATAATACAAAAAAAAAATCATAATACACAAAAAAATCATAAATCCAAAACAGATTTAAAAATGGAGTTCAACAATCAAACCCATAACAAAAATAAAATTTCAACAAAAATTAAAATAGGAGAAAAATCATAATACAAAAAAAAAATCATAATACACAAAAAATTCATAAATCCAAAACAGATTTAAAACAAACCAAGAACAAAACAAAACTTCAACAAATTTAAAATGTAAAAAAAATTCCTAAACACAAAAGAAAATCAAAAACTCAGAATACCATTATACAATAAATACTAACCTTAGTGACGAAAAATGATGGAGATCGCGTGATGGATGATGGATGTGCGGCAAAGACGGTGGTAGCTAGGGTTTCTTAGCGAATGTTCAGTTGAGTCATGAGTGAGGGTGAAAGTTATTAGGGTTACTCTAAATGAATGAAGAGAGAGACAAAAGTAGAGAGTGATGGGTGAGATTTGGATGAAATTTAAGGTTAATGTGAAATTTGATGGGTGAGGTTTGAGTTTTGGGCTGGTGTTATTGGGCCGGCCTAGTATAGCTTTTAATTTTTAATATATTGGATCGGGCGGGTTCGGACACCCGCGGTCAAAATATTATAAACTGAACCCGCCTATTTAAAACTATGTGGACCCACATAAATTGGCTCGTGAACCCATTAACCCGTCTTTGTCTGCCCAATATTAAATTTGGGCCGCTGGTGGTTTAGTTATTTTCGGGCCACGGGTTTGTGTTCAGCCCTAATCATGAGGGGTGTATTAGACTATTACATTGAACTAAAAACAAATATATAAATTAAAATTATATTTTCATTTAAAATTTTAAGATATTGAGTATTACGTGTTTTTATCAGTATTATGTGATTTATTATCCATTTTTTCATTAAATGTGAGACTTTTATTAGCACATGATATATCAATAATATTTCTCTCAAATGTGTGCTCATCCATTCATCTGAGTATGTTATCATCAAATGGAACATTTTTCATTCACATGTATTGCACCATCGTTAGTGACACATCAACGAGACATGTCGTATAACCACCATTGTAAGAAAACTTGGCTCTCATACGACTCTTGAGTCATGAGAAGAATTTGAGATATTCTTACATCGAATTGAGAGCAAAAAGACAAGTAAATTATACTACATCTTCACCAAATTTTTTAAAATATTGAATATATATAAATCCTCTCACTTGTATATTGTCTATTATCCAAATGACTCTTACTTACACTTAATATACTGATGCTCCAAACATAAAACAAAAGATAAATTATTTGAATAAATTGAATGCGTGGATGATAAAGGAAAAAAGAAATTAATCTCAAAATAAGTATAACATTGTACTCAATCCGTCAACAATGATTGTAATATTTAAGAATTTGTTTCAAAAAGACAATATTTTTTTTAAATAATAAAATTCTAGTTATAATATAATGTTATTTTGTTCAATTGTATCTTTGAATTGTTATTATATGCATTACTACTAATTTCTTATTCTCTTACATTGAATTTATGATAATCCAATGTTTATTACTTTTAATCCACTATCATCTAATGTTTAATAAAGATATTTTCTCTTCTACTTATTTATTTATTTATTTATTATTATTATTATTATTATTATTATTATTATCTTTTCTT
>JBBPBR010000006.1:40300396-40322930 GCA_037974775.1 Cicer pinnatifidum
ATTAATTATTTATCATCTCATTTCATACTTGAAATAATATTTAAATTTCATAATATTAAATTAAATAAACTCATAGTCATTGTGATTTTTGTAATTTTTTTTATATTTAAAATTCTTTTCTTTTATTTAAATTAGTAATTTTCATACATATTTAATTTTCTTTCATGATTTATCTATGATTTCGTCGTTTGTACACGAGATTGTGTTGTCTTTCGTCTTGTAGAATATAAATCCTCTATTTACTTTTTCTAATATTTGTAATAATACTTTTTACTTATTAATAAAATATTACTTTTCTCTAAAAAATGAGAGGGATAAGAAATTTATATTCCAAATAAAAAAATAAACTAAGATACCCTTCGCATTAGGCGCTATCGTTCAATTTTACTCATATGGCTGCAAATATTAAGGGAAAAAGGAACAATTAATATTAATAATGATATCTGTGTATTTATAATTTTTCTATATCTATTTAACATTTTATTTTATCTCTCAAAATGTCACAAAGAATTTTGTTAACTAAACCATGAAACAGGGGACAGCGACCTTATCCTAGTGGTTACGCATAATTACTTCTCAAAGCAAATTATTTTAAATTATGGAACATATAAAAAAGTAAAGCCATGTATATAGGTTGAATAAAGTAAATCATCAATGAACAAAACAACATATTTCAACATTTTCCAGTTATATAAACAAGAAAAATAAAATCAGCCAGTCTAGCGGAATAAATTAATCTTCCACTCTATGACAAAGTGCGGTGCAGTTTTATTTTCGATTGAGAAAGTTATTTATATTTAAAGTTCAATAATTTTGAAACATAATTCTTTTCAATGAAGATAAATGTAAAAAATAATATCAAAAATATATTTTATTTATTGTTCAAATTGATTTGTCATTATGTCCTGAAGATGTAAGAAGATGTAAATTACTAGAATTTTTCTGTAGAAATCTAATCTACTTAAGTTCGATAAGCTATAAAGCATAATAATAATTAATATGTTTTTGGACCTAATATGTACTAACAAATAAGAATTAATAAGATTTCAATATTTTGTTGAGTCATCATACACCAAGAACACTAAATTTATACATTATCTTTGTAGACTAATTTGTGAACATAGTCAAGCGAGATCAAAGTCCATAAAACCAACAATAGCAATCTAAAGAAAAAAAACAAAAAAAATAGACAATTTGTGATGAAACTTATATAACAAAGACAAATTATCCTAGGATGAAAAACATATAAAATGTGTGATAGTAAATTGAACCATTAAATATGGTTTCTTTCATGTAACAATTTTATTTTTTTTAAGTTGACGCATATGCTTACAAAGCAATTCTAATAATCATGAAACAGCTATATCTAGGGGAATCTGCTTTGAATGAAAACTTTGAAAACAAAGAGCAAAATGCCAGAAAGCAATGCTAGCACTATTTCAAATTAAAGAAGCAGCTCGATTATCAACAAAAAATATACATATATATAAATAGTGCAGGCCATATTAGTGACTAATGTTTGAGGAAAACAATGCAATAACACATGGGGTGTATGAGCTATAGTTTTAGTGTCAAACAAGGCTTGCATGATTCAATGCTGCAGAAAATATTTAATACAATATGGCAAAAGAACAGAACCCCGAGGCAGAGGTGGTGGTGGTATTGGTTCTCACTCCAAAATCTTATAAAAATAAAATTAATAAAAATTTATTGTCATCTTTTTTTGCTTCACAACAAAGCAAGTACTTCATGCCCTCATGTCATGTGTCCTAATCTTATCACTTGGATTGAAACTGACTTTATCTAACAAAATGAATTTGTAAGACTTCTATTATTTATAAATATTTTTTCAAATTATTATATATTATTTAGTAGGATTCTAGGATGAGAAGTGGTGTTTTAGTTAAATGTGACGGTCGTTGTTCCAAACTACTTGACGGAAGCGGTATAGATATACACGCTTCGAGTGTTCTGTTACACTAGATTCCTCTAAGGTTTTGAGAATGATTTTGTTATATATGATCATCATAGAGGAGTATATGTGATTCTCTTATTGCCCTATGATGTGAAAAATGTGTCATTTTAATTATAGAATGATGATTACCATCTAGTGGTTATAATCACGATTGAATTGTCGTGTGGCTCAAGGTGCGAACATAAGTGAACTATCGTGGTCTACACATCACTGAATTTCCTTTTCCACCATCTAAATGCTAAGATTGAGGGTCTAAACGAGTTATCATAGACATCGATTCAGATCCTTTTATAGAACGTAATATATCCTGATTTTGAGAAACTTCTATGTTAGTGTTAGTCGGATAAAATTAATCTGAAGTGGCTTGATTTATCTGATGAACTTGGATTATGACATCTTAAGTTCGACTCAAAATAATATTTAATATAAAACTTTTAATATTTATTTGAAATATTTTTTATCTCAAATTATTTATACTTTAAGATATTGAGAAAATTTTAGTTCCATATTTTCAAGAGTACCCTTATTTACTTATGTCTTAACTTTCTTATATTAATGACTAGTTCTTCACCTCAACTCCTTGTCTCCTACTACAGCAAAAGTATTTTAGTCAAAATAAAGATTTATTTGTTCAAAAATGAGTAATCGATGACTCTCTTAAGTTGTGGGAGTATAGGTCTTATTTCATTTTACTTATTGAGTCCTTATAAAAAATTGCAAAATACATGAAGGCAAAAAATCAAATGTATGGATGACTAGTCGAGAATGTGGTCCCCCAAAGTAGAATATGAGCTACCACATTTACTTCTTACCTAATGATCTTAGAGTTCTTGGCATTAATAAAAATCTCCCTACATTATTCCAAAAGGATTCCAAATTCTGACACATTCAAAGAGTTGCTGCTCAATACATGCACTACCATCCTTTATAAGTCATTGTGGTGGAAATGTCACTTGCTTATAGAGATGAATGTGTTCATAGACATTTTGTTTTTCCACTCAATAAATATTGTTGAAGTAGTATTTATTAAATGATTTACACACAAACACACAAACACAATGAAAAAAAGCAAGAGTTGATATATATATATATATGGTTGAGTTTTTCATGCAAAAATTGGTAATGTGAATGTCGAGGCAAGTCTTGAGCAACCACAACCAGAACAAGCAGCAAATGTCAAGCCACACTCTCTATCTTCTTCTTCTTCTTCTGTTCACACTTCTTCTCCCACTTTCCTTTGGTTCAAATGATGAACTCAACACCTTACTCTCATGGATAAATAGTTCAACCAAACTTCCTTCACCTCTAGACTCAAATCCATGCAAATGGTCATTCATAAAATGCTCTCAACAAAACCATGTAACAGAAATAAACATACAATCACTTCAACTAGCACTTCCTTTCCCTCCCAACATTTCATCACTTTCCAATCTTCAAAAGCTTGTCATTTCAGGTTCCAACCTCACTGGCACAATCTCACCTGACATTGCTAACTGTCCTCATCTCACACTCATTGATCTTAGCTCCAATAGTCTTGTTGGTGAAATTCCTTCAACTATTGGAAACTTAAAAAATCTTCAAGTTTTAGCCTTAAACTCTAACCAACTCAATGGAAAAATTCCAATTCAGCTTTGTGATTGTGTTAACCTCAAAACCCTAGACATTTTTGATAATAACCTTAGTGGAACCCTTCCAAATGAACTTGGAAAGCTTTCAAATCTTCAAGTTATAAGAGCTGGTGGAAACAAAGACATTGTAGGGAAGATTCCTTATGAATTAGGTGAATGCATGAATTTAACAGTGTTAGGACTTGCTGACACTAAAATCTCTGGTTCATTACCTTCTTCATTAGGTAAACTAAGTATGCTTCAAACAATTTCAATTTATAGTACTTTACTTTCTGGTCAAATTCCTTCAGAAATTGGTAACTGTTCTGAGCTTGTGAATTTGTTTTTGTATGAGAATGATCTTTCTGGTTCATTGCCAAAAGAATTAGGTAAGCTTTATAAGCTTGAAAGAATGCTTCTTTGGCAAAATAGTTTTGTTGGTAGAATACCTAATGAGATTGGAAACTGTACTAGCTTGAAGATTCTTGATTTGTCTTTGAATTATTTCTCTGGTGAAATGCCTCAAAGTTTGGGGGAGCTTCAAAATCTTGAAGAGCTTATGTTGAGTAATAATAATATCTCCGGTTCAATACCGGCTTCTGTTTCGAATCTTTCGAATTTGATACAGTTGCAGTTAGATACAAATGAGATATCCGGTTTGATTCCTTCTGTGTTTGGAAAGTTGAATAAGTTAACAGTTTTTTTTGCTTGGCAGAACAAGCTTGAAGGTAGTATTCCATCAGAATTGGGAGATTGTAGAAGCCTTGAAGCTTTGGATTTGTCTTATAACTCACTCAATGATACTTTACCTTCAGGTCTTTTTAAGCTTCAGAATTTAACTAAGCTTTTGTTGATTTCTAATGAAATCTCAGGTTTTATTCCTCCTGAGATAGGTAACTGTAGTTCGCTTATTCGACTCCGGCTTGTAAACAACAGAATCATCGGTGAGATACCGAAGGAAATAGGCTTTCTTAATAACCTTAGTTTCCTTGATCTGTCTCAAAATCGTCTTACCGGATCAGTTCCTCTAGAGATTGGAAAATGTAAAGAACTTCAAATGTTGAATCTAAGTAATAACTCTCTTTCTGGTGTTTTGCCTAGTTATTTGTCTTCTCTTACAATGCTTGAGGTTTTGGATGTTTCAATGAATAACTTTTCTGGTGAAGTTCCAATGCGTATTGGTGAACTTGGTTCACTTCTTAGAGTTATTCTAAGTAAAAACTCTTTCTATGGTTCAATTCCTTCTTCACTTGGAAAATGTTCAGGTATTCAGCTTTTAGACCTTAGCAGCAACATGTTCTCAGGGAAAATTCCTTCAGAACTTTTTCAAATTGAAGCACTTGATATTGCTTTGAATTTGAGTCATAATTCATTATCTGGTGTGATTCCACCAGAGATTTCAGCTCTTAACAAGCTTTCTGTTCTAGACCTTTCCCATAACATGTTTGAAGGTGATTTGATGGTGTTTGCAAGCCTTGAAAATCTTGTTTCTTTGAACATTTCATACAACAGATTCAGTGGTTATTTACCAGACAACAGGTTGTTTCATCAACTAGCAACAACCGATTTGGATGGAAATCAAGGTTTGTGTCCTAATGGTCATCATGATAATTCATGTTTCATTGAAAATGCTGCAATGGGAAAAATGCTGAATGGTTCAAATTCTAAGAGGTCAGAGATGATCAAAGTGGCTATTGGATTGCTCAGTTCCTTGACTGTTGCAATGGCAATCTTTGGAGTCATTACGGTGTTTCGAGCGAGGAATATCGTTCGAGATGATAACGATTCTGAGATGGGAGGTGGAGGTTCATGGCCTTGGCAGTTCACACCATTTCAAAAGGTGAACTTTTGTGTGGAGCAAATTTTAAAGTGTTTGGTGGAATCCAATGTAATAGGAAAAGGGTGTTCGGGGATAGTTTATCGCGCAGAAATGGAAAATGGCGATGTCATTGCTGTGAAAAGACTATGGCCAACAACAATGGCAGCCACTGCAAGATATGATCATAATCAAAGTGACAAGTTAGCAGTTAATGGAGGAGTTCGCGATTCATTTTCAGCCGAGGTAAAAACTCTCGGTTCGATCCGACACAAGAACATTGTGAGGTTCTTAGGTTGCTGTTGGAACAGAAACACAAGACTTCTTATGTATGATTACATGCCAAATGGGAGTCTAGGAAGTTTACTTCACGAAAGAAGTGGTAATTGCTTGGAGTGGAACATCAGATTCAGGATAATACTAGGAGCAGCTCAAGGTTTAGCTTATTTGCACCATGATTGTGCTCCTCCTATTGTTCATAGAGACATTAAGGCCAACAACATCCTCATAGGCCCTGAATTTGAACCTTACATAGCTGATTTTGGACTTGCAAAGCTTGTTGATGATGGAGATTTTGCAAGATCTTCTAGTACTCTAGCTGGTTCTTATGGTTACATAGCTCCTGGTTAGTACTACTCTTCCAAATTTTAATATTTACTTTTATCATGCATACAAATTTCTAAAACAGTTTTATCAATATGTCCAAATGAGGGTGATGTTTGGTTGTAAACTATTTGTTGTAAATATGTTTTATCTCACTGTTACATACTAACATCTTTCCATTCATTTCTACTTTTTCTGCATGTTAATATCTGAAGAGTATGGCTACATGATGAAGATAACAGAGAAAAGTGATGTATACAGCTATGGTATAGTTGTATTAGAAGTACTAACAGGGAAGCAACCAATTGATCCAACAATACCTGATGGACTTCACATAGTTGATTGGGTTAGACACAAAAGAGGTGGGGTTGAAGTGCTAGATGAAACCTTAAAAGCAAGACCAGAATCTGAAATAGAAGAGATGCTGCAAACATTAGGTGTGGCTTTGCTATGTGTAAACTCAAGATCAGATGATAGACCAACAATGAAAGATGTGGTGGCAATGATGAAAGAGATTAAACAAGAGAGAGATGAATGTGTGAAAGTTTTTGATGCATCTTCTACAAATGATGAATCAGTGGAAGTGATGAAACATTCATGCACAACAAGTAGCAGCAACACAAATATGCATTTACATTACTCTCCTCATAGTTCTATAACATTAAAGTAACTTTGAAATAGTCAATAATAGCAATGTGTGACTAGGCAACTAGATTTTTCTTTGCAAGAGTGGTTTGATTTCTATCCAATTGTCATTACTTCAGCTTCATAGATATGGTTTGATTGTGTATAAGCATATTTAGTCTTAATAATTGAGACAATTGAAGTAATCTTTTTTCATTATGTTTATTACTAATCAAAGAGGGATATTATAATTTATATACCTTGAAATATGTAACAAGCTTATGCAATGCTTCAACTTGTGACAAATTTAATTTGACCATGGAACAAGTAATTTTCTGATTGTGAAACGTCACGTGATAAACTTGATTATTTGTTGATGTGATAAACTTGATTATTTGTCACATAAATAGCACATTGATTTATCATAGTACAATTGAACTTGATTTTGTTCAACATTCAACTCCTTCACTAGTCTTATAAGTCATAAAGTCTATTTGGCAACCTCAACTACTTTCATGTAGTGCACTTTTGTTGTACATTAGCCACAATAGATTAAACTGAAGATTTCTAACAAATAGATTCTTTTACAAGAGTGAAGACATATCCTGTTGTAGAACTCTTGTCATCCATATCACCAACATAGTTTGACGGAGGGATTGCCTAGTATGCTGCCTAATAGGAACTCAAATTTAGAAAGAAAAACAAATTGTGTTGATACTCGTTAAATTAAAACACTTGATGGCCTAGAGTCTCAACATAGCTACAATTAGAGTGTAGCTATGTATAATGTTTTAGTTGAATGTTTAAGTGGGACTGAAACTGTGTTGAAAGAGAGAAAGGTAGATTTACAAACACACATAACAGGTTACACAATTGTCCTACAAGTATATATTTTTTTTATCATCTTCAATCTTGTGTTTTCTTTAAATTACAATATATTATTAAATATATTAATATTTGTTGTAGATCAGGACGTTCAAACACTTGTCCTTGGGTCAAACATCTGTTCTCAAGTTTCGATTCCTGAGATTTTTGAATTGGTCAATCTTTCAATGTCATAACAAAACAATATTAAAATGATTTCAAAATAATATAGTAAACATTTATATTATTTGCTTGTATAACTTGTTTATTAATATGTGTATTTCAATTGTTTTACGTTTTGACAGATAATTGATGAGTTAACTACAACAAATGAAGAGTTTGAATTTGACATGGCGAATGAAACATTGCATGAACAAGAAAATTAGACTGTGCATTATGTTGATTATCAATGATTGTTGGCGGAGAATAGGTAATCCCAAGAGAAGATTTCAATTCTTGAGGGTGAGGTAAAATGGTTGAAAGAAGAATTATGTAAATGTCAGCCAATGCACAAATCCAATCATGAGTTTGTGGGAGGTTCTCCAACAAGAGCTTGTCAATGATCCCTCTCTACTTCGTATGTTGATTTTGACGGTATGGATATTAAATTTTTTTTGTCAATCAAATATTCATGTAATTAGATTTGTTAATAACATACTATTGAAATTTTATATACAGGTGATCTGAGAGTTAGTACCTCTTTTAAGGATGAAGTCGCATAAAATATTGTTGATTAAGTAATAAATTGTATATGTTGTGGTGTTGTATTTTTTCTATGATATAATTTTAATACATTTGTCAACAGGTGAACTTAACGTGACTAGTTCAACAAAACCAACATCAAACATAATTACGAGAATGAAAGATAATCTAAGGAATTGAGTTAAAAGTGTAGTCAATTAAAATCTGCTTGTGAATTTGAATGAAAAGAAGAAGAAGAAAAAAGGTTTTGTAAAGTGTGTTGTTGCCATATTTTGAGTTTGTTAAACATTTTATATAAGGATGTAAAACATGCAAAACATGAATGACATTTTATCACAAAGTTGTACTAATTCATGACAAAAGATCCATGAATGACATATTACTTTCAACCTAAACAACAACATATAAAAATATAAAATACAACATACATAAGTTCGACAAACAATATAATAATTCATCAACAAGTATATAGGTTATCATCAACTAATACATATGTTATTGTTAATAAGTACATAAGTTATCTTAATAAACTCATAAACAACCACACACTCCGCCATAAATTCAGACATTAGTTAACATGATCTTATGACAACCACGGACTAATGTATTACTTTCGAGAGTTTCAATAGATGATTCTATACAGATGTTACTTTCATTCTGATTGCTCACTATTTCAATATTTCCCTCCTACATATTTCAATAAACAAAAAAATTAAAAAATTAAGATAGTACACATTTGAAAAAACAAAAAAGAAATATTTTAATATAATATATACATGATAGATACATAATTTTTTGACGGAAAAACTTATAAAGGTATTATCTTTGTCATGGCTTTGTTCAGTTTGCTTCATTGACCTCTTAACAATTTATTCAACTTCATATATTTTCCTTTTTTGATGGAGCACGACCTTTACGCAAAGGACAACAGACTTCATTAGACTTTGTTATTTGTAGCATCCATGGTGAACACATTAGAATTAAATTGATATAATATTTCATAGTGCCTTATTTGCATCTTTACATTTTGTTGCTACTTCAACAACTTCATAGAAATGCTTACATAATTTGTCAAATCTATCCATTTGTGGTTTCAATTCGGTCACACCATAGTTGCTCTTAATATATGAATGTTTCCTTTTAATAATTTTTTCCACTTTGTTAAGATATACTTCTCTAGCACATTTTTAACTCTACCTTGAGTACAAACATATAATACATGGCGATACAAAATACCTTTATAAACTCAAACAAAGAGCATTCACAATTGACATCATTATTTTCTCAATTAATCCAAACTTTCAAAACATATTATTTTGGTCTATCTCCAACTGACACATCCTCCAACACATGGTATGTAGCAAAACAACCCTCCACAGTATTCAATGAAGCAGCACAATTCATTTTAGATCTAAATTTTGTTTGAACTTCCTTAAATTTGGCACGAGTTTATTCACCTTGGAATTATTTTTCAATGAACGAGTTTGACCCACAATAAATTGTAGTATCCATCGAATTAAAATATGTTTCAAATTCTTTTTTTACTCGACTTTTGAGAGCATTATCATATTGTTTTACAAATTGATTTAAGTTTGTCATTGAATTGATATAACCATCAAAGAAAGAATGTACACTCTCACTTCCCTACGTAGTTGACATACATGTCCAAAAATATTTTCCTTGCAAGATCGGTTCCCATCTATGATGCTCGTTATACAATACATTCAACCAATTATTTTGTTGAAGTTCAAATTTGTCGATGCAATAACACAATTTTTCTTCAAATACCTCTTTTGTGATTGTGTCATAACCCGCTTTTTTCATTGCAGATTTGATCTTTTTATATTCACTATATTGACTGAGCTTTTCAATAATTTCTTTTTTTTGTATTATATGCCATTAACACCACCTATGACGAGTTATAGGGAAGACTAACCCAATGACATTTTTCATTGTCTTGCATTGGTCAGTCATGATATCCACAAAGACCTTTCCTAGTATACAACGAAGCCATGATTTGAAAAGTCATACAAATGAATTTGTGTCTTCTCCTAACAACAATCCACATCCAAGTAATGTTGATTGACCATGGTGATTTGAAAAGTCAAATATGTTGTGTCAAAAGTCACAACATCTCCAAAGTATTCATAAGTAGCTCTACTTATTGCATCGGTCAAAAACACATTCCTTACGTGAAAATTCTTATGCAAATATATGTTATAGAAGAAATCTGAATTTTGTTCTCCTGTTTGGCAGAAATAGCTTATCAAGAACTTTTCATCACCTTCTTTTCCTATTGCATATCGTTCCTTATTAACATAATTTCTCACATCTCTTTCGCAAAATGGTACATCTTCATTCCCTCATGCATCTTTAACAAGAGACTGAAAAATATTGTTGATCCTCACTACTACATCATCATTGATTTGGATTTTTCGCCTCACATACAAATTAATTTTCTTATTAGCTTTGAACAATCTTGCCTTTGGAGAAATCGTCTCATGAATATGACCAGGTTCAAATTTTCTAATATACCACAATCCACCTTCATCCAACTTAATAACAAATTTTGACGGGACAATTATTTACTTCAGTTGGGAGTGTTTTTTTATTGTACACGAAACTTTTGACACTTTAGACCCATCTCTTTAGCATGATAAAATCTTCCTACCATTTTCTTGAAGATCTAATCTTCCACCCAAAATCTTTTCTCGAATCATAATCTTCATGAAATGATTTGACTTCATCTAAACAAGAAAAACACATCATCATTGTAGGCTCCCAACATGTGTTATCATCATTAAGGTTTTCAACTCCGATACATTCATCCTCAATACCACAACAAGAAAACAAGGTATTTGTGAGGGCCAAAAGCCCTCACAAAGGGGAAGAAGCAGCCACAAAGTGGGATTTTGTGAGGGCTTTTGGCAGCCACAAATAAGCTGGTCACAAAGTTTTGTGAGGGCTTTTGCAGCTACAAAGTGTCTGAAACATGTTGGCATTTGTGAGGGATTTTGCAGCCACAAAATGCTGCATTTGTGAGGGCCTTTGCAGCCACAAAAACCTGGCTTTGTCGGGGCATAGGCCGCCATAAAGGACACACTGATTTTTTATGAATGGACCTTTGTGAGGGCCCAGACCGCCACAAACTCCCTCCTTTGTGAGGGCTTAGGCCGCCACAAACACCATGCTTATTAAAAAATTATATATTTTGTGAGGGCTTAGGCCGCCACAAAATATTACGTATTTAATAAATTAATTTTTAAATTCAAAATTAATAGTTTATTATAATATTATATATAATAAATTAATATAAATATAATATTAAAATTTAAATTTAAATTATAATTATAATTAAATTATAATTAAATTAAAATTTAAATTAAATTTAAAATATAATATAATTATAAATATAATTTAATATATAATAAACTAATCTTAATATAATTAAAAATTTAAAATAAAATATTTAAATTAAAATTAAAGATTAATAATTAAATTAAAGATTAATTTAAATAATAAAATATTAATAATAAAATATTTAAATTAATAATAAAATATTTAAATTATTAATAATAAAATATTTAAATATTTAAATTAATAATTATAATTATAATTAAATATTAATTTAAATTATAAATAAATTAAAATTAAATATTAAAATTAAATATTAAATATTAAAATAAATATTATATATAAAAATATAATATTAATAATAATTAAAGCTAACTAGCAATTACCACAAAATCAAATAAAACATGCATTCCAAAATTAATAAATAATGTCTTACAAACCCAAAATTAACAAATAATATCTTACAAACCCAAAATTAAACACACAATAATGTCATACAACTCTAAAATAAATTATGAAATTCTTCAAATCACATCAATCCTCATAATAATTCCTCTGATCAGCTCCACTCCCACCATCATTATTTCCTGCATTAATACCCGACGAAAGAAGTCCCTCAAAAGTATTATTAATTTGTGTTGGAGGAGACATCATGCTTTGAAATTGAATTTCATCTTCAATGGCACCACCACTAGTCGAAGGAGGAGCCCTAGCTGATTGAGGTTGATTTAAATCTGGTCTGATCAACCCAGCTGTTGGCATAGTTGGTCGGTATGCAGTTTGATGATCTGGTTGAGGTTGAGGAAGTTGATGTGAAGATGACGGAGCATACTGATAATTATGAAAATATTGTTGTTGTTGAAACATTGGCTGCTGCTGTTGCTGGAAGGCAAAGTTCGAAGGATCCTGGTGTTGCTGTTGGAAATTTAGAGGCAGTTGTTGCTGCTGGGAGTATTGAGAGTAATTTTGTTGTTGCTAGAAAAGTGGTTGTTGATACAAGTATTGAGGCCGAGGCGGGAACTGCTGATGAAAGACAGGAGGAAATGAAAATTGTTGTTGTTGAAATTGCTGTTGCTGCTGAAACTGCTGTTGTTGCTCTTGAAACTTCTGTTTCCATTCCTCATTCAATTTATCAATTGCGGCTTGTATCAGCTGATGTGTCCTTTCTTCTTGCTCACTTGTCCATTGCTCCTTTAACTGGTCAAGATTGTCTATCGACGGACGATGAGATCGATCCGTACTAGCATAAGAAGAAGACGTCTCAGTCTGAATATAGCCGGTTGGACCTTTCACAAAGGTTGATGATAAATTACCGGCACCCAGCACACGCCCTTTGTACTTGCCACCACTGATGTTCATAAAACTTGAGGTCTCATATTGTTTCCGTTGCACTGGACCAGCTCGCATAGCAGGAGGAAGAGTAGCTTGATGATCATCCCATTCTTTCATGACTTGTTGAAGTTGTTCCTATATTAAAAATAAAAAAATTAAAAATTAAAATAGTTAATAATTAATATATAATAATTTAAAGGTGTAATTAATATATAATAATCAATATATAATAATTACCTGAATCATTTTTGATAATTCATCAATATACTCATTTGCTTGAGGATTAACGTGAAGATAGCGATGTATCTCAGTCTGAGTGACCTCCCTTCCAAGTTGATTTTCCTAAAATATATATTAAATTAATGTCAAGTTTATAAGTTGGTGAAATGTGATGATTAATTGAATATAAATTAATAGATATATATTATAAATAATAATTAATTACCATATAATATTTAATTTCTACGGCAGACATGGAACCTTCCTTATGAGTATTGGTACCCCTCTCAGATGCTCTATTAATTTTTGTTTTTTCTCTCTTCTGTTTGTAAGCATATGTGTTCCACTTCCTCCACAAAGCAGTCCAAACATTTTCACCAATCCAATTAGCCCGTTTTTTCTCGCCCTTATTACGTGTGTAAGACAACATAGATGAGAGACGCTTTGAAAAGCGATGGTCAAATGAAGCCAAAACTGCGGCATCATGCTCTCTTTTCCAAGTACATTTAGTCTGTTGTTTGTTTAAATATAAAAAAATATTAAAAATATAATTCAATTAAGCAATCAAATGTATGACCAGACAAGCAAAAACTTTGTCGCTTGGCCAGAAAATCGGAAAGTCCCTACCAGCATGATGACCAGAAAAGCAAAAAACTGATAAAGCATGTGGATGACGTATAACACTATCAGTAGCGTTTCTTCCGTTAACTGGTGATAATGTTTCATTGTTGAAATAATGAGAACAAAAGTGTGTTGTTTCACGGTGTAGGTAAGATGAACAAATTGAGCCCTCAACTCTAGCTTTCTTTTTCACCGACCGTTTTGAATAACCCATGAACCTATAATATACAAAGAGATGTATAATAAGCTCCATGTATATATAACTTGAAGTACATTGAAAATCAAGTATATATATATATATATATATATATATATATATATATATATATATATATATATATATATATATATATATATATATATATATATATATATATATATCAATACTTATAACACAAAATAATAATTAATATCATCAATTTTAATAATGTTTTTTTAAAATCAATAACTTTGGCATATATGTCAATTAGGGGATTATATATTAATTAATTTACAAACAATATAATAAATTATTAATCAAGACTATATCATTATACAAACCTATATAAAATTTTAAATAATGTTTTTTTAATAATCAAGACTAATAATCAAGACTTATTTATAACAAAAAATAATAATATCATCAATTTTAATAATATATTTTTAAATAATAATTATATTAAAACCAATATATTTTAACCGTGTTTGAAACTTTAATTTGTCATATATTATGTAAACAACATCATTCCTATTTTTTTAAAAATAAATTTATAAAACTAATCTAAATATATATATTACTAATCTATATTTTAAAAATAATATATATATATATATATATATATATATATTTACTAATCTAAATTTAAAATATATAAAATACTAACTTGATGTCGAGTAGCGTCTGACTTCAAGCTTTCACTCACGTATGATGCTTGCAAGTCTTCGAAATAATTAACAACCACTGTAAAAAAAATTCAATAATATTAATTACTTATATCAAATAAAAAAATAAAATTATAAAACTACATATATAATATAATTTATACTTACCAAAATTAAATCTAGCTTGATGAAATATGTTATGTAGAGAGAAGGTGGAGAAAATAGTTAGAATGAGGTTTTAGAGTGAAGTTGGATGTGAAAAAATGAAGGAGGAGTGGAGAAATATATATAGGGTATGCTTGACCCTTTGTGGCGGCCAAAGCAGCCACAATGCCAACGGCTATAAGGATTTTGTGGCGGCCTGGGCGGCCAGAAATGCCAATGGATATAATGCCTTTTGTGGCGGCATTTGCCGCCAGAAAGGCTAACGGTACATTACACTTGTGACGGCCTGAGCGGCCAGAAAATCCAGCTGTATTGGGCCTCCTTTGTGGCGGCCTTTGCAGCCACAAATGTCACGTACGCTTTCCTTTGTGACGGCCTATGCAGCCACAAATGCACTGGTCACGTCAGTCCTTTGTGACGGATTTGGCCCTCACAAAATTGATTTTTTGTGGCTGTAAAAGCCCACACAAAATCCTTAAATATTTAACTGGATTTTGTGGATGCCTAAGCCCTCACAAAATCCCAACGTTGTGATTTTGTGAGGGCTTAGGCAACCACAAAATCCAGTTAAATATTTAAAATTTTGTGAGGGTTTTTTCAGCCACAAATAAAGACCAATTTAATTTTTGGCATTTGTGAGGGCTTTTTCGGTCACTAATTTGTGAGGGTTTTATTCGGCCACAAAATATTTATAAAATTGACTACAAAATAGTGTTTTTCTTGTAGTGTACACAGTTCATGAAATTTCAATTGAAGGTGCAAGTGTCACACAAAAACTACAAAAATAACTCAATTCAATCATTAACCACTGTATGCACTTTATTAACCAACAATAAACACACAATTAACCACATAATATGAAATGTGTTAGACCTATCAACAATATAGAGAGTGATGAAACTTAACAATTTAAATTTGGTTAACATCATTATTAAACAATGATGAAACTTAATATTTAGACAAAAAATAATTTACATGATTGATTAACAATTCACAACCCTAATATTTCGACAAAAATAATTCATTAACAACCTATTGCACTTCATTATCTGTTCAGACTATTAACCAGAAACAAAAACGTGTCAAACCTACCAATTTTTTTCAATAACACTAAGTAAATTTAGTAATAATAAGACACCTTAAAAAGACCCAAAAAAACAAAGATTCAGACCTAAGAAAAATAATGTAGTAAATCAATAATCAAATCAAAATATACCAAAAACACTCACAAGTTGTTCCAAGACTAGTGTCTAAAAAAACAACACATTCTTAAAGTAAACAAGTTAAAGTAATCAAGACAAGCAAACAATCTCATCAATAAATGAAAGATAAGATTTGAAACTCAACATTGTGGAGAAAGAAGGAAATGAGAAATTACATTGCAAGGGAGGAGATCATAAGGTTGCTCAAGTTACATCATTACAAATTTGTTTGTTTTTTTCTTCCCGATTCCTCTTCATCTTCCTTCAAAATCATGATGTTTCTCTCTAATTCAATATTTAACCAAAATCAAAACTAAATAAGGAAATAAAAAGAATAATGAGGAATTAGGGAATACAATGAAGTTGAGTGCATGTATTTTGTTTTTGTAGAGAAAGATAAAAAATAGAATTGAAAAAAGGAAAGAAAAAGGGAAAATGAAAGAAAAGACATGGAAAGTGAAAGAAAAGAGAGTCTGAAGGCCACATATGTATGTACAATATATACTTATATAATATTTGTGTCTAAAATTGTCTTCATATATCATTCCTCTTCTTACAGATCTACTACAAAGAAGTTCAACAATATTCTACTCTACGTCGGGTTAAATAACCAATTTTTCTCTCTGTTGTTTTTTATAAAAACTAGCAAAATATTATGGCATGCACGGATAACGCATAATTAATTTTCATATTAAAATATATATTAAAATTTAAAAATATTAAAGAATTATTATGAAATATTATCAAAATTTAAATGAAATTTATTTGATAAAAATATTTTATTTTACACTTTTAATTAAAATATTCATACACATATACTCTTATATATACCCTCATTCTTTCTATGTAGAATTTTATTCAAATTTTAATATAGAAGATATTCAAGGTACACCTTACTAATAATATATATTTATTTTTTAATTAATTGACATGATACATTTAATAATTTATCAATGATAAATAGGTGTCTCGTGTTGGTTTATAGTGTTCAAATAATAGGATTCCATGTTAAATCGTTCAAGGTATCGATTCAACTTTTAAGGTTCAACTGTGGTCAAACTGGTGATGATAAAATAATTTTTTTAATCTTTTAATATAATATATGTAACAACCCTTTAATTAAAATCTATTAAAATAAAGATTTTAGAAATGTTAACGTATTAATTTAAGACTAAGGAATTTTAATTAAAATAAGAGTGGATAGAAGAGAGGTAATATGGAAAAATGTCCAAAGAACAATAAGGAGATTTTTCCTCCATTTTTCCTCATTTATTCCTTTCCAGGGAAAAAACACTCTTAGATCTTTCGATTCTCTATTTTTTATGTTTTGAACTTTAGAGAAACCTTTCATTGGTATTTTTTGTCACCTCTCCCAAATCCTCCATTTCTCCTTCTTTCTTTAAAAGCTTCAAAAACATTAGGTTACTAAACTTCATAAGACTAACCTTGACCCATTGCATGCGCAAGTTCAACCCTCAACTTTCAATAATCAACTAAATCATATTGAAGAGAAGACAAGCAACAACAAGAAAAAACTCTAAAACAATCGGCGCAATATGTGAAAATTGAAGAGGTTAAAGAGATATTCATGATAGTATACAGTACTAATAAAATACATATTTTTCTTTTAACCAATTTTTTTATTAACACACAAGATTAATTTTTGTATGTGTATATTCTATATATAAATTATTATAAATGTATCATAATTTTCGTCAAAATTTGATCTAGAAAATTCACAAAAGACATAATAATAATAATAATAATAATAATAATAATAATAATAATAATAATAATAATAATAATAATAATAATAATAATAATAAATAATAATAATAATAATAATAAAGGCATAAATTTTATTTAACTAATTAATTAATAAAAATATCACATTTTAATCAATTGACTAGACTAAATATTTATTTTATTTCGTATATGATTTCAACATAAAATTATAACTAATGTATTATATATAATATTTGTTAAATTTTATGTAGAAAACTTTATCATGTCTCAAAATATAGTTATGGTGTTTCTCATAAAATTCGAACCAAATCTACTTATCATACAATTATCAATCAAAATTAGTCGAAGATAAAAAACTGAAATTTATGAATAAGTATTCTTATATGAAAAGTATCCTTTTTTCTCTCAATACATTTTCATCTATTGTAAGTTTACTTATTTTTTGTTTCAATAGGTTAACAAAAAAATTGTTTCACCAGCTTATATACAACAACAAAAAATAACTTAAAAATTATTAAATATTGATCACGTTTATAAAAAAAAAATGTAACATGTCAACATCGACCATATAGGCATACAATAACCCCGCATTAGACATAAAATAATTTATTGTTTAAGAAATAAATAAAAATTCTTGAATTATTGTTTCATTTGCATCATGCATGGTTTCCTATGAACTTCAAAATCCACGTTACAAAATGGACATCACAACAAAGTTACATATATATATACATCCATCCATACATCATTTTCACAACAATTTGCAATTAAATTCCAAAACAAATATTTATATTTAACACAACAGATCCTTGTGAGCCCCGTGTGTGTTCAGAGTCACTTTTATTTATTCTACTATATATTTAAATTTAAATATAAATATATATATTATACATTCATACTATATCTCTCACATATATTAATAATAATATTAATTTAGTATCTTTTCATTTTTTCTCTTTGGTGAAGATTGCGTGCCATTATTAGCCACTGCTGTTCCAGCTGAATTTGTTGCATTATTCCCATGCTGGTTTTTATGTGATTTTCCTGCTTTCTTTGCCTCTGGTTTTGCCCCTTGTTGTTGCCTCACTTTCACTCCTCTTATCATCTGTGTATCACAAATTATATTCCCACCAATTCATTCCTCAACTTTTTTTATAACCAAAAATATTGCATAATAATAATAATTATTCTATAAACTATTATAGAATTTTATATATTAAAGAAAAAATTTCAGTGTCTGACACGTGTCAATGTCATAACTGATACATAAAATTATATTCAATCATTTTTATTTTATAAATAAAATTATTGGAGTCATCACATGAAATTGACTCTTACAATTTGGATAGCTGGATTGAGTGCGGACAACTCATGTTCTCATTAAATTGGATAAGAAATTCAAACATGGAATTTGAACAAAATAATCTCAATCCAATTGTCCAAACTGTTACTAAGTAATTATTTAAAAGAAAATAAAATAAAATAAAAAAGTAAGAAGGATCTTACAAATTTGCCACACTTCACATCAGAATAAATCACTATGAAATCTCCCTCTTGTAGTCCATTAGCTTTCACAAAATCACCTGCAAAATAAAATTAATTAATGAATAAATAAAATAAAATTGTGAAAAACAAAACAAAAAAAGAAACCAATGAATAAGCAAGAATAACCCACCAGTGTTCTCAAGCAAATACATCCTGCTTTTATTGTTTGGCCAATATCTGATGCTCCAAGAAAGAAATAATCCAAAAATGCAAATTTTAGTCTCAATGTATCATAAACATAAAAAAATCAAAAATAAAAATTTAACAATAACAAAAATACAATAGACAAATTTGTTCATGAAATTTCGCTTACCTATAACGCATATTCCAAACTCTAGAAGTTCCAATGTCTTCCATTGTAATTGAAATTCCATCTCTTGCCTCAAGTTCTGGCAAATGTGTTTCTGCTTCTTTCTGTTCAAGTTTTTGCACTCAAAATTATTAATTATGAATCAATAAAAAAAAACTAACCCATCTAAATATAATTAATAAGAGAAATAAATAATAAATAATTACTTTTGGTAAAACAATTCTCCCCAAACTTCCAACATCACTTTGCTTCAACACCTTTTGTAGAAGGAACCTCAAGTTCTTCTCAGGCTTCCAACCCTATCAATCAATACATCATTATTATTCATAAAGCAAGAGCTAAAATTATCTTTATTTTTTACTTAACATGAGATTATATACACAAATTCAAACACAAACACAATATCAACTTTTAATTTTGATTCATTGTTAGTGTAAAGTCTCACAAATCATTTTATGTGACTTTTAAAATTATTGTTATTTAAATCTAATATTTTTAATTATTTGACAGTGCGTAATATTTTTAATAATCCAACAATTATAATTGACCAATCAATAAATGATTTATCAAATAGGATCCTCTAGCTACACCTGGTTTCAAGTGCACCATAAAATATTTTTCTTGATCTACTACGAGTTGCACCATAAAATAGTCTATAAAAGATTCAGAGTCTTAATTTACATGCAAACTAAATCTATAACATATGATATTTGCATGCACATACAATTGTAATGATCAAACATAATAGATCATATGATAAATAATTTTACACTAATTTGATAAAATTAAGGTCCACCAACCTGTCTCCTATCAGACGATGCATTTCGACCCTGATGACAATTCTGCGCCTGCATGGTGGACCGCTCGACCGGAACCTGGGGAGGCGGTGGCTCAGCTGGAACAACAGGTGCCAAGGAAGCTCCCCCACCAGCAGCCATAGTTTGCCAATACATCCAGTTAGGTGGATTTCCATGCGAACCAGCGGCAGCTACAAGATTGGTGCAATTATCACCCCCTAATCTTCCAAGTGGATCAGAACCTTGATGATTATTGAGAAGATGTTGATTATTATTATTATTATTATGATTCCTATGATGAGACATAAACCTTCTTTGCCTTGCCATTCTTTTCTTCCTAGCTTCTTTTGTAGCAGAAGGACCTAACCTCATTAACCTATCACCAGGTCCATGAAAAAACTGATAAGGATATTGGTTTCCATACCCTCCAAAACTCACACCATGTTGCAGCATATTATTGTTGTTGTTGTTGTTATTATTCTCTCCAAATGATTGATTGTAGTGTGATGCTGCTGCAATAGTGAATTGAGAACCACCCCATGAATTATTTGATTCCAACATGTGTTGAAATTCATTAGTAACATGTTGTTGGTTATAAGGGTTATTTGAAACAGAACCATTTGTGTAAGGGTCACTACCAACATATCCAACCATTGGTTGTGATGAAAATTGTGGTGGATTTACAATGAGAGGTGTTTGATCTATAAGCCATTGTGTTTGGTTGAAACAAGTGTTTGTTGATTCAGGTGCAAATGTGTTTTGGTTTTGACATGGATCTTGAAATTGTTGCTGTTGAGGAACAAGAACATTTGAAAGCATTGTTGTGTTGTTCTGTTTGTGTCTTTTGTTTTGAAGATGACTTGTTTGAACCCATTCAAGAATAAGTTTCAACAATTGTTTCATCCCTTCTTTTCCACCACCTAATCTCCTTGCAGCACTTTCAATTGTTGATTTCTTAAGCTTCACATTCCTCAAATCATTAGCTGATACACTATCTTTATTAGATTTAAGCCACTCCAAAAAAACCATACTCATCTCATCATTTACACCATCAAATCCACTTTCTTCTTCACCTTGAATCTCATCTTCATTATTTACAATATCACAAACAAAAACATTATTCTCTTCTTCAACCCCTTGTTGTTGTTGTTCTTTAGTTTCACTATCATTCACTACCATTGCATGTTCATGATGATATTCTCCTTGATGTTGTGGTTGCACTTGTAGTTGTTGTTGTTCTTGTGTGAAATCAACTAAAGGGTTATCTTCATTTTGAAAAATAGAAGAAGGGTCAAAAAATTCATTTGCTTCTAAAAGCTCCATGTAACCAAAAGTGTCCATAATAACATCATCCATGCAATCATTGGTAGAAAGACCAATATTATTATTCTCATGTTGCTGTTGTTGTTGTTGAGAAATCTCCATAGAAGCTGTTGATGACAAAGTATTTGCATGACCATGATGATGATCTAACAATGAAACATCATTTTGATGCATGTTATTGTCATAACCATGGTTCTTCATTTTGTTTCCATCTTCTGATTTCAAAAGAGCCCAAGAAGCAGCAGAGGAAGAAGAAGCAGAGGAAGAAGAAGAGGTTGTTGTTGTTGTTGTTGAACATGCAATGGTTTTCAATGGTGTAGAAGATGAAGATGAAGAAGATGATGATGACATGCATGGAAAATCAGGTAAAGGAGGGAAATCAGCATAAAACATAGATGCATCATCATTCATACCTAAAAGATGATCAACTTGATCATTAGTAGTATTATTAAGCCACATCTCTCTCTCAGAAACTTGCACTAAATTTTCTTCTTCTTCTACAGTTCCAATTCCAAAACCAACTTGTTCTGTATCATTCACCAACTTTGCATGCAGATCTTCAAACTCAACTCCACAGTCCATATCAAAGATCTAATCTTTTTACAAAAACTTCCTTCAAGTTTTAAACTTTCCAAAATCCTCCTCTTCAAAATTATTCTCTGCTTGTTTATGGTGTATGGTTTTTTGGTATATGGTACTGTTTGAAAGAGGAGAGAGAAAATAGATAAAGAAAAAATGGATAATTTTTCTTTTTTTTTTTTTCTTTCTTCTTTTGGGTGTGTACTTATCAGTACATAATGGAAAAGATCTGATGTATTGTGTAGTTGTAACCAATTAAGGAAGCAAAAGATGATAAGATTCTTTCAAA
>JBBPBR010000006.1:40373912-40402000 GCA_037974775.1 Cicer pinnatifidum
TAAAAATTATTAAGATATGATTTAACATTAAAATAAATGATTTCTTATAAATAGTTTAATTATGTATATTGAAAAGACATCAGTAGTCAATTTATCATAGATTTAATTATCGATGAATTTGACTTCTTAAAATTTCATTGAACTCAACTTTTTTAAATATTCATCGTCAGCTTTTATTTCTTTTATTGTTGC
This sequence comes from Cicer pinnatifidum, assembly GCA_037974775.1. Taxonomy (NCBI): domain Eukaryota; kingdom Viridiplantae; phylum Streptophyta; class Magnoliopsida; order Fabales; family Fabaceae; genus Cicer; species Cicer pinnatifidum. Next base: position 40,374,105 of record JBBPBR010000006.1, read on the forward strand.
TTTAATTAATATTTTATGTCAGCACATATTATTGTGAATTTTTTCACTTATTGGTTACGTTTATTTTATTAATTTTTAAAATATATTTATTTTTTATATTTATCTATAATGAGAAAAACTTCAGACTGGTCTTTGGCTCTTTGGACACAAGTCATATTAGTCGCTGAGAAAAAATATTACTAAAATGAATCAATTGCATAAAGGGAACATATTAGTTCTTCTTTTAATTAAGTTTGATCCAAGTTGGATTTTTTTTTTATTTTTTATTTTTTATGTCAAGTAACGGTGGTGATGAGGTGCTAGTTATCTATATCACAATATTAAAAATAGTTGATGTGTAAATATTTAGTTTATAAAATATATATAATATTTAATTTTAAAATAAAAAAAAAAACAATTTTTAGAGAAACTAATTTGGTCAAAAAATATTTATACATAAAGAATTTTTAACAATGTAGTAGATAATTGACATGTTATCCCCGTTACTTAGGGCTGTGCAAAAAAACCGGTTTTCAGGTCCTAATCCATAACCGGATCCAAAACCATTTTAAAAATCCGATTAAGATAATATGGATATAAACCAATTTATTTATAACCGGTTGGATAACCATCCATATTTTATTTTTGGATTTGGATTTAAACCGGATTTTATCCACCCAACTCCCAAATTCCATGCCCATAGGTCCACTTTTTTAAAAAAGAATCGATTTTCTTTTTCGATTTCAATATTTTTACCGATAAATAATTTTTGATTTTTTTTCTATAAATTTTTTTTGATTTTTTTCTATAAATTTTTTTTATTTTTTTTCAATAAAAAATGTTCAATTTTTTTTTTTGATAAAAAAATGTCCGATTTTTTTTTATAAAAAGTTTTCGATTTTTTTTGATAAAAATTTCTTATTAAACCTCTATTATTAAGCCCCCTATCAAAATAATTTTTTTTAAGATTTCGGTCCATTATTTTAGGGGCTTAAGGGAGGGGACTTTGGGGTGTTTTAGGCCCCCAATGTTTTGTTAATTTTAAATTTTTTTTTTAAAAAAACATTTTATCCAAAAAAAATTATCGAAAAATAATCAGAATTTTTTATCGAAAAAAATCAGATATTTTTTATCTTTGGAGGGGCCAAAAAATTTAATAATTTAGAAAGCCCCTAAACTAAAAGCCCTCTAAAATTTTGTGGGCTTAGAGGCCCACAGGCCCACTTTTTTTAAAAAAGAATCGATTTTTTTTTTAAATAAAGTTTTTCAATTTTTTCACCGATAAAAATTTTTCGATAAAAAATTTTTGATTTTTTTTCGATAAAAAATGTTCGATTTTTTTTTTTTCGATAAAAAATGTTCGATTTTTTTTACCGAAAAAATATCGAATATTTTTTATCGAAAAAAAATCAAACATTTTTTATCGAAAAAAAATCGAACATTTTTTATCGAAAAAAAATCAAAAATTTTTTATCGAAAAAAAATCGAACATTTTTTATCAAAAAAAATCAAAAATTTTTTATCGAAAATAATCGGACATTTTTTATCGAAAAAAATCGAAAAATTTTTATCGGTGAAAAAATTGAAAAACTTTATTTTTTAAAAAAAATCGATTCTTTTTTTAAAAAAGTGGGCTGTGGGCCCTCTAAGCCCACAAAATTTTAGAGGGCTTTTAGTTTAGGGGCTTTCTAAATTATTAAATTTTTTGGCCCCTCCAAAATGTGGGTTGGGGCCAATAATTAGAGGGCTTGTCAAATTTGAGAAAAAATCGATTTTAAAATTGGTTGCATAAAAACAACCGGTTATTTAACCATAACCAGTTTTACAATTGGTTTTATAACCGATTTTAAACCAAATAATGAATTTGGTTATAAATCCAAATCCGTATATTGATTTTTAAATGGATGTGATTTGTTTTTTTTTTTAAACCAACAATGCAAAGCCTACCGTTACTTGACACTTCAATTAAAAAATTAGTCAAAAATAATTTAAACTTAATAGAAGACTAATATGTCTCCTTTATACAATTGTTTAAGTCTAATTTTAGTATTAATTTTTCTGGATGACTAAAATAGTCTGCTTCCAAAATATTAAATTAAAAGATATCTAATTACACTTCATGATCCAAAAGGTATGCATGGCTTAAATGACAATGAGTTAATATTAGTGAAATAGTCCTTTGAGCATATACGGCAATGGCATCCTATGAAGCATCTTACGGACTTATTCCAATACTCCGTCTTTAAACCCAAAAATTGCATATCAAATATTCTTCAATTCATCAATTTATATAAAGTTCATTATTCTATGTATAATCATGAATAATTGCTTTTATATTATAATACATAGTTATTTTGAAACAAATGAAACACACAAACAAGCACGTGTAAATATGAAGAAAAAGCAACAAGGTCTCTTATTTTAAATTATTTTGGAATAAAGTCGTTATTCCCTGCAAAAAAGCTTATGATTAAGATCGAATTTCAAATTAAATTTTAAAAATTTTTAAGTCTAAAAATTGATTTAGACTAAAGTGAAACAACCTAATAAACAAAATTTATTAAATGATTGTTTAAAAATAATTTTATATTAATTATCTTGCACTAAAATCCACTTAAAAGTCTCAAAATGGTTCGTACATGGTTGTTATTCGTCACAACACTATAGAAAAGAGCACAAAAAGAGCAAGAGGAAAAAGAGGTTAATTAGAATTTGATGCACAAACAAGAACTAAAATCATTCCTCGTATTCAAATTACTGGAAAACCGCCATTGTGTCGAATGTCAATCATTTTTTGTTGTTGTCAAAAATTGTCGAAAATGGTCTTCTTATATTTTTGTTAAATGTTTTCTTATGCACATCATAAACTTCTTAATGCATGTCGTGAATAACAAATTATCTTTGTTTATTTTTGTCAGAGACTAAAAAAAATCTTTTTGAATAAGTGACTAATTTATTCTGTATATGTTTTGTAAATGATCTAAATATTCCTTTAATCTTAATTCAATGTAGACATACATTGAACATTATTGTCTAAAATTGAGATAACCTATGAGAAAAAAATAACTATAAAGCCATGGTAAAGATCAGAAAAAGAGAGATTGGATGCATCTAATCAAATCAAAATGTTCCGTAATGGACTCAAATTAATGAATGTATTGACTAACTTTAGTCCTAGAGAAAAATATATGGTTCACAAGATATAGCAATTTTTAAGCATATGTGACACACTACCTTTTTCAAAGTGCGCTGTCGTGTTCCTCATTAAAAAAAAAAAAAACAAAAACAAATATAGCTTCAATTATTTGCGTCCCTTTCAATTAAATAATAAACTAGTTATTTTTGTTTTGATGCTGTCAATCTTTCAATTATATATGCGATCTAAGACTTGTAATGGAAAATAGTTGAATGTTTTTATGTGGATTTTGGAGGCCGTAAATTTTGTTTTATATTATATGCTTTTGCATGGAATGAATATGCATGTCAATGGATGCTTGCGTGAGCAAGCACTAAATCTGAATATGTTTGGTAAGGAATGTTTATCCATTTTCCCGTACATTAAGAAATATGCAATAAATTGAAGAAGGCAGACTAATATTTAGTTTGATAAATTGATTCCACATAAATGTCGAGCAGTTATGGTTGAATACGGTTTATAGATAGTATTAAGTGGGTGGTTTGATCCAATTGATTATTGTGGAGTAATTGAGCAGTGTGGGAGATAATAGTTTTTTGTGACATGGTCATGGATATTATTGTAATATGAACTTTATTGTTACTATTTAAGTACAACATGTACTATGCAAATCCTTATTCGTTTATCTAATAAAAGGGGACTATAGCTGTTTTGTAGTCGAAGATGTATGTATCATTTGTCGAACTTCGTTGCCGAACGTCTTGAGCCGTATTTACAATTTCTCTCTTTATTCTTTTAAGATCGTGTTATTGTTCTAACAATTGACATCAAATGACAAGTAACTCTAATGCAAAATTCGAGGTGGCAAGGTTCACGTGTCAAACAACTTCTCATTATGGAAAAGAAGGATTAAGGATTTGTTGGCACATCAAAATCTTCAAAAGGCGTTGCGTGAGGAGAAATTGACAAATATGGCAGAAGTCGATTGACAAAGATGAAGAATTAGGTCGTAAGGATAATTCATTTGTGTGTATCATCGAAACAAAAGAAATCCTAGACTATGTGCATTACAATGTGTGGGGACCTAATAAAGAGTCATCTATTAGTTTTCTATGTATTTTATGACTTTTACACATGTTTTTTCACGTAAAATTTGAGTGTATTTCTCAAATATAAATATGAAATTCTTGTCAAGTTCATGGTATGGAAAGTAGAGGTTGAGATTAGATGGGTTGAAAAATTAAGTATTTGCAAACAAATAATTGGAAAGAGTACGTCGACTCAAATTTTTTAGAAATTTTGTGCATAACACGATATTTAGAGACATTTTCAGTTGGAAAGTTATCACAATAGAATGCTGGAGCAGAAAAAATGAGCAAGTCTATAATTGAAAGGGCAAGATGTCCCCCGGTTAAATGTTTGATTCTCTTAGGGTTTCTAGGCATATGAAATTAACATGGTGTGTTATCTTATCAACATGTCACGACGAGCTTCATTGGAAGAGAAAGTTGCATACGAGGTATGGATAGACAATCCTGTAAATCTTGACAATTTAAGAATTTTTAGGTGTCCAACTTATGTGCATATATCCAATGAAGATAGATCTAAACTTGATCTAAAGTCGAAGAAGTATGTTTTCATTGGTTACGCAAAAGGTGTGAAAGGGTTCAAGCTATAGGATGTAGTTTGCCCTTAGTCAAGTTTGCAAGTTTATGTCCAACATTGGGATTTTCAGGTACTTCTAGGGTACAACAGATGATGGTATCGTATTTAGCAATAAACAAGGTGATCATTCAGTTGTAGGATATGTTGATTCTGATAATTCAAGTGATATAGATGATAGAAGGTCTACAACAGGATGTGTCTTTATCCTTACAAGAGGACCTATTTGTTGGAACTCATCAGCTTAATTCAAAGTGGCTAGCAGAGTACATTGAAGTAGTTGAAGTTGCTAAATAGGCTTTGTGGCTTATAATATTAGTAAAGGAATTGGGTGTTGAGTAAGTTGGAGTTCGACTACATTGTGATAGTTAGAGTGCCATTAATTTGACAAAGAATTGAGTGTATCATGCTATAACCAAACATATTGATGTGAGGTTTCAGAGAGTTAGTTTCATTCAAAGAGTTACTTGCATTTGGACAAATATTACTTGAAAAAGTTCATACTTCATACAATGCAGCTAAAATGTTGATCAAGTCAATCACTAGTGATAAGTTCAAGCATTGCTTGGATTTGTTACATGTTTCTCATTGTTAAGCAAAAGTTGTACACCAATTGTCTGGATGTGAATGTTATGCAATAAATCTTCATAGGAGTTTAATATTCGTCAAGGTGGAGATTGAAGAGTATGGCTTATAGGTGTATAAAGTGAACGACTTGGCTTAACTAATTATTGTGTGGACAATTGGGGGTTGCAGGGGGCAATAGCTCCCCGTGGTATGGTTCAGGGATATTATTGTAATATGAACATTATTATCATTATTTAAATGCAACTTGTACTCTATAAATCCTAATTTATTCATCTAATAAAAGAGAATTGTAAATACTAAACACTACAACATTCTCTCTATAGAAAATATATTTTTAATTTTATTATTTTATAAAGCTCAGTTATATGTTGAGCACTCTGTAAAAGGGTTGTTTGGATTAGAACCAGAAATAAAGTTGGAGCAGTCTTCTAGGGTGTTAAATGGTGTTGCAGAAATTGATGTTGTTGATGATGAAAATGTTAGTGATAGTCACAATAGTGAAGTTGAAGTTGATGATGTGAAGTTTGATGATAGTGAGAATGAGAGAACACTTGGCTTGGATGATGGTTTTGGTGTTGATAATACAATACGTGATTCTTCTGTTGGATCATATAATGTTGAAATCCATGGTTTAAACCATGGTAAACCGTATAGTATGAAGACTACTACAAATAGGTCCATTCCGAATAAAACAACTAAGAACATGGACATTGTTCCTATGTCAGACAATTATAATTCAAATATAGTGAAGAGCTAGATAGTAGTGACCTTGATTCAAATTCAAAAAAAAAAAAAAAAAAAAAAAGGGATCAAAGTATGATAGTTTAGGGTGGAAAAGCTAAACAAGAATTACAAGTTCAAATTGAGATTAGAGTTTAGATCATTTGTTGAGTTTAAAGATGCAATTAGAGAATGGTCTATGTTAAATGGGAAAGGTGATATACAAAGCTAAATGTGGGGTCTTAGCACTTGTAAGTAAAGTGGGGAATAGTCACACTTTTAGAATAAAGAAATGATGCGGTGATCACACATGTGGCCGGGTTTTGAATAATAGATCTGCAAATTCTTAATGGATTGCTAAGTTTGTGGCGAATAAGTTGAGCAGTTGTGACAATATGCAGATTTGTGAGACCATTTCTGATACTAAAAGGACATATTCTATAGGTATAACAACAAGAAGAACATGGAAGGCTAAACACTTGACATTGTAGAAGGTGATGCTGCAAAATATTATACCTTGTTGTGGAGGTATTCTGCAGAGGTGAGGAGGGCAAATGTTGGAAACACTTGTAAGATGAATATTGATTGTTCATGTCCAACACATTAACCACGATTTAGTAGTTTTATTTTTGCTTTGATGGCTGTAAAAAAGGGTATTTGAGAGGTTGTAGACCTTTTATTGGGGTGGATGGATGTCATCTAAAGACAAAGTATGAAGTAACACTTCTAATTGTTGTTAGTAGGGACCCAAATGCTCAATACTTTCCCTTACCTTTTGGGGTGGTTGAAAGTGTAACTAAGGAGTTTTGGAGATTGTTTTGTATGGTGATGAGATCCTATTATTGTGTCCTAACATTGTTGAAATTTTAAGGGAAAGAGATTGAGTTGTGTGAGGGAAAATAAGGATTGTTGGTTGATGAAGATGATGATGAAATTCACTTTTTAGGTTTGTGGTGTTGAATACGATTTAATTAATAAATAAAAATAAAAATACAATTTATTGCATTTCATTAGAGACATTAACTACTAAAAATAAAGTTTTTGGATATTGCAGGGATGAAATACAAAAAAAATATTTTTCAAATACTAAAATTGAAAAATGTTATATTTATATGAACCAAAAACTATTTTCCTTTGTCAATTAACATTTTTGCAACGTCTATTTAACGTTAAGAATTAAAAATAACTTTTTTTATATTATAAGAATACAAACAGAAAAATAAATTACGAGGACTAAAATTAAAAAAATTATATTTATAGAGACAAAAACATATTTAAAATTTTTTAATTGGTTTAACTATTTCAACCACTACTTTAATATATCTATAGTTTTCCTAATTTAAAATTTTTAACTTTCTTATTTTGTTCATGATAGGATCTATGGTACTATATAACATTGATGATCCAAATCCAAAAAATCCACGGAGAACAACTCTTTGGATGCGAGAAAAAGTTACTGAGGGAGTATCCAAACATTGGCTTTGTGGATTAAGAGCATGCATTACATACAGAAAATTGGTGGTTCTAATAAAGTTTGAAAATGAAATTACTTTGAGATAGCATTCACAAATATGGTAACCTATCATCTATGATTGCAACGCTTATTACGTCAAATTATTGTCTTCCTGATTCGCGGTCCTTGTAGTGGAAAAATCTCTTTCAACAATATAAGATGCTGATCCAACTTTGTAGCACAATTCACCTATTATAACATGAGCTAAACCCTTTTAAACCCTTTTGGTTGATCATCATGATCTTGTCTTGTTCATGCATTATGATTCTCACAATTTTTAGGTGAGTGCAGAGTATATCCTTTAAAGTCAAAGCTAACACAAATTTTATATTGTTGACCGGTATTTAAAAAGTATCTAAAATTTTAATGATACTTTTAAAAAATATAAATTTATAATTCTTTTATTTTTATGATTGAAAAATATGATATAATTTATGTTAGTTCGACGAATTGAGAGTTTTAAATGATACATTTAAAAAAAAAATTGATATCAATATTGTCTCGGTCGTAAAATCCAAGATATATGTTAATTGACACTTTTGAAGAATTTCGGCAATCGTCGAGTGACATTTAAACAATGATCTATGGAGGACCACTATTGTAGCATCCACCCAAAACTAATATTTCGATATTTCGATGTAATAAAATAAATTTAAGAGACTAATTTCTATACACATGTTTAAGTGAACTTTATTAAATTTTAGTTGGGTCTTAATCTTATTTAGTCAAATGTTTGACTTTTAACACACCTCATCACACTTAAGATTGGACATAGACTATAATACTATTTAAAAAATTAATTAGACCTAACTTAACTCTTATAAAAACCTATTTGTAAAGTGAGTACTATCAATCACTTAAACTCTATTTGGTAAGACATAAAAACGAGTTTATAACTTATAAGCTATAAATTTATTTGGTAACAATCATTTATGAATTTATAGTTTATAGTGTTCTTTTTTTATAAGCTAACTCAAGTAGCTTATAGTTTATCATTTTCTCTTTCAGTTTTAACGTTATTATTGTAACAAAAATTCTTTCTTATCCTTTGTAATTTATTTGTTATAATTTAAAACAAATATTTTAAAAATTTAAAATAAAGGAAATAAATAATTTATATAATTTAAAATTTAAAATAATTTTAAAATATAATCACTTCAAGTAAATAATTTTAAATATTTTATTTAATATAGTTTAAAATAAATAAAGTAGTTAAATAAATAAAAAATGCATCCAATTAATAAATAATTTATTTATTATAATTTTAAATTATTTATAAAAAATTAAATGTTAAAATAATTAATATTTTGAAGTAGATAATATATTTATTTAATTTAATTTAAAATAAATAAAATAGATAAATAAATTAAAAAAAATATAAATATCAGATTGATAAATTTTAAGTTATTACTTTAAAAATATTTTAAACATTAAAGGATAAAATTTATTTTTAATTAAGAATATTTTGTATGTCATTTTATATTTTCAAACTAATTGAACCACTAATTTTATTAAACATTCAATTACCTCAACAACTATCAACTATAATTTTTAATGTTATTAACTAATTTTACCAAACAAAAATTTACTAAATATATTTTTAGGTATCCGTCAACCTTTCCAGGTGCACCATGTTATTTATATATGGTCCCAATAGTTGCACATAATTTCATAGACATCTTGAGTTTAGCTTTCAACTATACATTCTTTCATGTAAGAATAACAATGTCATGAGCCACTTCAGAATGGATATAAAATCTTGACACCGCGTCCCTCTCAAATGGATTTAACTTTAGTGTCTCAGTTGATTCACCATAATCTTGGTATTTAGAATGCTCAACTTGTGAACTCTTGAGAGGAAATGGCTTCTTTCCAAGTCTCCTCTACTTTCATGGAAACACAAATTTAGAACAAATTGTGGCATCGTAGAACTGTTCCCTAACATGTTAGTCTGAGTTGGAAGATCCTCCACGATGATGTTGCTATGAATAGAATTCACTAAGAGGGGTATCCTCATTGACCCCATATGCCCTAGATGCAATTTGGAAGAGGAAGACATTGATCATGTGTTTTGCAGATGTCCTTCGACGTAAGTTTGGTTACATTCTCATTTACGAAAGGGTGTAAACTCCCTCGAAAGAATCTCAATTACACTTGCAATCTCAACTATTTTTGGTAAAACATGATACAAACAAAAGAGATTTCAGTGCAAATGATGGGTCTCTAAGAAAATAACCCAAACTTACACTAAAATTAGTAATCATAAGCACTCTGATGATACTTTCAACAATAGAACAAATATCTGTACTTTAACTAATGTGAAATTGTTGTCTAAACACTTGTTACCAGCTTTCCAAAACAAGTGATTCAATTCAACAAAATAATTGGTTGATTGAAAATCACAAATTTCCTTTTAACTAAAAAATAAAAAGGAAAATTGCTAACCCCTTAGTTTTTTCTAGTAATCTATTGTAAATCATATCCTTTACTATCTATACCGGCAGTTGCAACATACATTAACAACAGCAGCACCAAAAACCTAGCTGTCAGTTACCATGTATATTCACTCACAATGGTCTCTAAATACCTAACAACTCAAGAAGCTCTGCAGCTTTCCGATTGGCCCTTTCCGAACCATTTTCCGCCAATTCCAAGAGAGGATTGATCACTCCAAGTGAAGCAACAGTTGACAGGTGTAGTGGATCTCCACGACAGATGTGCACAAGCACTGAAGTTGCATTCTCTTTGTTCCTAGAAGATCCATTAATGATCATTTCCACTAAAGTGGGAATAGCATTCATAGATCCAATTGCTGCTCTTCCATCAGGGTGGGTAACTAACATCGCCATGATTGTCAATGCCTCGTCCCTCATCTGTCCATCCGGTTCCGTTAACATTTCTATTAACTTGGGCACAATACCAGCCTTAATAGCACGTCCTTTGTTAGTTTGGTAAAAACACAAATTGAATAGTGCTGCGGCAGCATCGACCTTTCCTCTTTGACTTCCTTCGCACAAGAGAGTAACTAGCGCCTGGATTGCTCCAGATGCACCAATTACAACTTTGTTCTCGTTTGCTGCCGAGAGGCTGAAAAAGGTGGCTGCTGCATTTTCACGAGCTACCATACTACCATTTTCTAGCACGTGAAGGATCCCCGCCACAGCCTCAGAAGCCATAATGCACTCTTTGTTATCCTCGTAGATAGATAGGTTGAGAAGAGCAGTAACCGCATTCTCCTGGATGCCGACATCAGACACAAAGAGGAGATCAACAAGGAGAGGTATAGCACCAGCTTCAGCAATCAACTTTCGATTTAGACTATCATGTTTGGCAAGAAGGCGGAATTCCCCTGCAGTAAAACGAAGATAAAGACACTCAATTTTCGTAAAACGTCGTTAGGAGACGCAAGAATGACGGTTTGAAAGATCTCAACAAAAGTATATTCTCAAATTATAAGGATTTTAAAAGGACAACAACAAAATCCCTTTTACTACAAAATTAAGATCCCTTAATTGGAAGAATGGAACGCAGTCGACAAGTGGATCCAATTTCATAGGTTATGTTCACTTTACAGCAGTAGCACTCAACAGAGCCAGCAATCTTACCCATCAAAGACCACAATGGCACAATCTACTGCTTGCAAACCCCTCCTTCCTTTAACTAACCACAATACCCTTCAATATGCCTTTTTTTAGCATTAATAAATTTACTAAAACCCTAAATTTATTCTAGGTTTAATTACTCTGTAAATCCCTGCACTATTTGGGGATATTTAAATAGTTCCCTGAACTAAAAAAGTTTGAAATTTGATCACTAAATTTGTATATAGGTCCCTAGATTAAAAATATTTTAATTAGACCCTAAACATTTAAATAATTTGTTATCAGATCCCTGAATGTAGGACCCAAATACAATTATTTTTTAAAGTTTAGGGACCTAATTATAAGTTATTTAAAAGTTCAGAGACTCGATTAAAATAATTTTAGTCTAGGGGTCTATTTTTCTGACAAATACAGAGACTCAATTACAAACTTTTTTAGCTCAGAGACCTTTTGAAAAAATTTCAAATAGCTCAAGGACCTACAGAATAATTAATCTTTAAACATATATCTATTAAATCCAAATCATTCTATTGTCCTATAATGAATGAAAGAGGGATTCTGGTTCCAGTTATTTGGAGAAAAGAAGCGATCATTGTGCGATCACAGACTGCATTAAAAATATAACTAGCAAACTATCTCGAGCAAAATTGAGTTTGTTCTTTTTCTTTCACACCCAGTGATTGTATGTATGTGCATGCAAGAGAGAAAGAAAGATAGAGAAGTTTGTTTGGAACAATGCTCACCAGCTGCACTACGCTGATCCTCAATGTCAAGGGAAGCAAGTTTCCTCATTAAGGTATCAAGATCTACAAATTCAGAAGAGCCGTCTGATGTTTCCTTACAGAGCCGCAAGTTTCCTAACCTTTTAGGTGGTTCCACTCCATTTGCCTCACACCAATTTGATATCAGGCTGTATAAAACATGGTTAGGTATGAGAATGGGGCTGGAAAGAATCTGCTGAGTGATGGGACATGTTCCATGCCCTGAATCAAGCCATTTCTTTATGCAAGCGCGTTCATATGTCTGCAGAAAGGGTGAAATATAATAGGATTAGAAAGTTTTTAAATATGAAGAAGTTCTAAACAATATCATATAAGTCTCTTCAAGTATTACAAAAATTGATTTCTACAAAGCATTGCTATCGACCACCTAAGACTAGGGGCAGTGCCGCCTCTCCCTCAATTTTTCCTATATCCTCCCTCAAACTCAAACGATACATATCTTCAAGTGACACATGGTTATTTTTACTTAATTGTATTGGGGAAAAGCTAACATTTTAACGATTCAAATGTAGAAATTTTGTCTTGGAACTTGTGTTTTCAACTCTTTAAAAATTCAAAGATTGTGTTTTTCAATTAAAAAAATCTACTTTTGGTATCTTAACATCTGCCCTTAAGGCACATGTTAGCATGACCCATTGTATTAAAGTATTGTAGTTTGGAAAGCAACTATAATTAAAAAATAATTAATGATATGAGCCTTGATCACAGACACGTCGACAAACTAATACTAAAATGTTGTGTAGCAAGTAACAGTTGATACTATCAGTGATTCGATATTACACAATATTAACAAATTTTTATTGAATAATATAGCAATAAATAAAGCCAAAAATCAACTTACCAAATTTTCTACAAAAAACACTTTCCAACAACAATTACAAATACAAGATTAATAGTAGCAGATAACCCTCAAAATATCTTTTTCTTTTCTGTCTTCATAGTTCACTTTATTCAAGTTCTAACTCCTTGTTCTAAGGTACTAGAATCTTCACATAATTTTTTTCAAGAGATATGTTCTTCTTACAGATTTTTACAGAGCATCATTTTTTGTTATTCATTGCAGTTTAACACATACAATTTAAATCCAAAGGATCATGTTAGCTTAACAATGCAAAAGAAACAAAACCAAAAGGTGCTTGTAAACTACTATTAGAATATTAGAAAATATGTTATTATATTTGATATTATAGAGTATCTAGAGTTATTTCCTAAGACCAATTTATAATTATAGAGATATCTTGTTACTTAATTAGAATTGAGTCTATGTATCTCTATAAAGAGAGAATACTATTGAGTCTTTTGTATTAAGTTAGCATAAAACTAGAATCAATAACATTCAAGATTTGACTATTTCTCTCCTCCTTTTATCTAAAATCCCACAACTTCAAAAACTACCATTTAGAAAAATCTCACAAGTCACACCATACAACAACAATGGTTATTTATTTTCACATACCAATTACTGAGGGAAATAAAAACTAATTATTGAGAAAATAATTAAGCGACTAATTTTCAGGTACAAACCTGCCCAGTGGAAATGATAACAGGATCTTTCATTAGCTCAAGAGATATTGGGCAGCGAAATTCCTCCGGCATAACAGGTAACTGACAATTTAACTTCACGCATGGCTCGTCAATATGTGGAGGTAAATCCACACTCGACAAAACAGCAATGTTTTCAGATTCCTTCAACATAAAATCTTCAATTTTTTTCAGCACCGTCGACAATCCCTGCGTGCTTTTATCAAAACAACCATCCCCATCAACAATCATCTTATGTAGAGCAAGTGACTCTTGTTTGATATCCTCCACACTCACAAATTGTAGCTTCTCACAGATTAAACGTAGTGCAGAGTGTTCAGTATTCACATCACAGTTCTGGTTATAGATAGACAGCAGGTGCTCATAAAGTTCAAGGCCAGGTGGATCAAAATGCTCTTTGGCCCTTCTAAACTGAGCAGTCACTAGTGCAACCTGATGACAATAGAAGCAGAAAAACAATACCTTCAAATTCAAGAAATGATAACAACAGACAAATTGGAAATCAAGGACTTGTTTATTTTTGAGAAAACGTTTCACGTGTTCATTTTTTTTATTTCAAAATTGTCATCTTATTTTCTTTTATTATCAAATTCCACAGGACATGATGCATTGATTGTTAAGGTTTGCGGTGTCATTGCTCTCCTTATAGTGATGCCTTTGCACACTTTCTGTGTTTAAAAAAAGAATGACCTGATGTGTTATGAACCACACTTACACTTTATTTCATTGTACATAAAATCATGAAATTTGTGTTTCAATTTTTAACAATATATGAAAATGAAATGCTGCTTCATTGTACTTTTAGTTCGTCGGGTATCATGATTGTCAATTTTGGTACCCTGGGTTTCAATTGTGTGAATTGGGTCCCCCAACCATCCAAATTGCTACACTGAGGTCTCTCCCCAGGTGTTTTTCATTCCATTTCATATAGTTGAAATACACATATGTGCTCTAACCCCTCTTTAATTCACTATCTCTGCAGTTGAAGGAAGCACAGGTTGTGCATATAGCCCTAACCTAATTGTGATGCCTTTATAATTTTCATGTGCATTCAAATTGTCGATGTGTGTGTGGTGTCCTTTTTGACCATGTCAACATGCCATGTTCAACCAAGTCAACGCATATTGGTCACATAGACTCTCCCAACATTAATTTAAACAGTTAATCAACAGAGGGACATAATGGTGACAATAGAATCGGTGACCCGATTTGCACAATTGCCATCTAAGTGACCAAATTTGCCCAATCGTGATACCTAGCACATTACAAGTGCAATTAAGCCTAGAAGAAAACAGCAGATCTCACACATTTCAATGTAAAAGTGTACTATGCTGTGTGGCACCAACAGTTCATATTAAAGGCATGTCTAGTGTTTCATGTGTGTCAAATGTCAATGACCGTCATAAATACATCACTAACACATCTTATTACATTCAACCACTTCTATTTTTTTAAACCATTACTGGAATATACATATTAGTAACAATATCAATATATGATGTATTCATCAATGTTTCATAAGTACTAATAAGCAAATAAAATATTCACCTGCTCCTTGAGCTCCTCAGAAATATCTAGTTTGTCACAGGAAATCTCGCTTATAGCTTGTTCAAAATGAGAAGCTACATCATTGAATTTGCACCTAATTTTCTCTCTTTCCAATATCTACATTTGAAAATTGAAATCAACAACAAAACCAATCAGAAAAAACAAACTCCGAATATATACTACCTCTATTAATTATTTATTTACTGATATACCACTAAATATGCTACATTTGCAATTTGTAATAAATACTGAAAATTTTAACTAATTCTCTCTCCTAAAAGATAAACTTTTAAAAAAACACAATATTAACTGTGAACAAATTTATATTCAATAATATTGTCTATCATGAAAACAATAGGATAAAAAAAAAGTGATTAATTGAAATTTAAAATATAAAGTAATTTTGGAACGAATAATAATAATAATAATAATAATAATAATAATAATAATAATAATAATAATAATAATAATAATAATAATAATAATAAAATAAATAAATAAAAAGCTGCATTGAATACCATGTAGAGCTGGCTTGGTTGGGAGCAAAAAAGGAGCAATTCTTTGGCGGAGAGAAAGACTTGTTGGAGAGAAACGAGAGCGTCGTAGGGCACAGAAAGGACGTCGTTAAGGAGGTGTTGAAAGAGAGGAATGAGGAAAGTGATCCTACGGCTGAGATCCAAGCATTGTGTTTTGATGAGAGAATTAAAGGTGGAGATTTGAGAGATTTGGTTGGAAATGTTGATGAGGTTGTGAAGGAGAATATTGGAAGCATTGGTTTCCGCCATTCACATTCGCATGAAGAGTTGTGTGTGTTTACTGTGTTCTGTAGTTTCGGTTGAGAGAAGAAATAATTAAAGAAGGGAAAGCGACACAATTTTGCAGCTGTCAATTGGGTGGGTCCCACTCATATATATATATAACAGGTTCGGGTTGGTCTCCGTCTTGGTCTACCAATCAGATATCTGGGCCCAAAACTCTCGTATTTATTAATTCTTTTCTATGTTACATTTAAGACTCTTAAATTTTGTTTTACGGAATGCTGATTAATTATTCTCCCATATTATATATCTTTTATTTTTTCTTAAACTAGCATGCCGTGCCACCTACGGAAAATCTTAATTTTTGTATAATTTTTTAAATATTATTAATAATATTTTTTGAAATATTCTAAATGCGTATTTATATAAATAGCAAATGTATAAAGTAATTGGTTGTTTAATTGTTTCTTTTTTACGAATGGTTTTTAAATTGTTGATTACACAATATGATTATTGTTAAGTTATCGATCACAAACATTCAATGTAGATAATAATCATTTATCAACATTAAAAATAGAAATATAGTAAACAGATATATAAAGTATGGTTAAGTTAAGAAAATAATTTTAATTATTGTTCCATAATAATATTAAAGTTTGTTGTATAAACGACAAAATTAGTGTTATTTACTATATTAATAATATATTATTAAAATAAACAAATACTCTATTGTAATTCTATAATATTAGTCTATTCAAAAATAAAATTTATTGATTAGTCACAGTTACAATAGTCGTAGTTAGATATTCAAATTTGCTACAGTTGTCATTGATATTGCGCATTTGGTTTTAGTTAGATTATTTTTCAACTTCCACCTTAAATTTTTTTCCTCTTATCATAGTTAAAATTACGTTATCCACTATAAATTTAATAGTGACTAATTGTAAAATTAGCTGTAGCTAAATTTTGGCAATGCCCCCTATCCCACATTCGTGTGAATTGCGACACAAAAATTTATCTATGATTTTAGATATTATTATCCACAGTTATAAATGTGGCTAAACACTAAATTTTTTGTTTACAAGATAAGATAATTTTGTAGGATTAAAAAATATAATTTTATTTTAGAGAAATTAAAACATATTTAATCCAATATTTTATAACTCTTTTTAAGAGTTTTAAAATATAAAAATATACAATAAATTTATATTTGAAATAAAATATATAAAAACACTTCATTTATTTTATTAATATATACAGATTAATTTTTTTTAATAAATGCAAAAAAAAATTATTCAACATTTGAGATTTAAAATAATCATATCATCTATTGTTCTTGCATCCACATATTATACAACTTATATTTTTTACTTGTGGTACACACAGTTTATATTACAAAATATAAATTTAATTTTTCTTTCTAATGAATGATAATATCTCTCAATAAACTTCTTCTAAAATAAATTATAAGTAAAAAAATTCAAACGCATCTAATTAACCTTATATCAATATTTTTTTGGGTGAATTCAAGCACTTTCGTAAAGTAATAATTTAATACTAATAGTACTGAATGTAATTATTCCAAAAAAAAAAATAGTATTGAATGTAATTAGTAAATTAAATTGTTTGAAAATATTATATTCTATGTTAATATTAATTATTTTCATATATATCTATTTATCTTTTATAAATTAAGGATATTTTTATGTGCTAATTTTTTATCAGAAATCTTAAAATTGAATATCTATTATTATTATTATTATTATTATTATTATTATTATTATTATTATTATTATTATTATTATTATTATTATTATTATTATTATTATTATTATTATTATCATTATTTAAATTAATTAAAAATAAAAATTGCAAACTTGGAATTGGAAGGAATTTGGATGTATATTGTGTTGCCATGCACTTGTAAATTTGATTGTTTCTTTTGTTTTGGTATAGACAACGTTGATATTGGCTGTGATGCATGGAAAGACTGATTGTGTTGAGAAGCTCATTCATGGTGGAGAAAGTGTATGCTATGCTTTTATTTATTTGTTGATATTTGTTCATGTTGAATCATTTAGACTAATGGTAATTTTGAGTTAGGGTGATGATAAATCGATAATGGTATGTGATTTTTATGTTTCAGATATTGATGTTCGATTCTATTCGACAAAGTACTTGCTTGCACTATGCTGCTTATTATTGTCATTCAGAGTGTCTTAAGGCTATTCTTTCTGCTCTTCATTTCACAACTGTTGCAGATTCTTGGTTAGAATCTCTCTCGCCCACACACTCACTTACACAGATCCTGAGTCCTGACACACTAGATTTAATTATGCTCAAGTAGCAGATTCTAAAAAAATGTAATGAATTATAACAATTGATTGAAAATTTAAGGTTCAAAATATGGTGAAATGTATGTATAAATATAATAAATTATAAATTGTTTAATACAATTTTCAATGTGTTTTAGTTTGGTTCATGATTATTAGCAGAGGTCGTTAGGATGAAGAGAAACGTATTCCACTCCAACTTACTAAATTTAATAAGATTCTTAATGATTTGGAAAATTTAGAATTCAAGTTAGATGATGAAGACAAAGCTCTAATTTTGCTTAGAGCCCTGTCAAGTTCATTTGAACATTTCAAAGATGTTATCATATTTGGAAGAGAACAAACAATTACTCTTGAAGAAGTGCATGCTTCCATCTGGACAAAGAAAAATTATAAAAGACTTGAGATCAAGAATGATAATCATGTTGAAAGTCTGACTGTGACCACAAGAAGAACTAACAAGAAATAATCAACTGCACATATGCATAGGTCAAATTCAAAATCAAAATATTAAGGGAAGTATAAATGCTTCCATTGTCACAAGAAGGGACATTTCAAGAAGGATTTCCCTGAAAGAAATGAATCAATAAACTCTCAAGATTCAGGAAATGTTGCACTTGTTGATGCTGGTTATGAATCTATAGAGGCACTGATGATTTCAAATTCTAAAGGTGAAAAGAATTGGGTATTCGACTCAGGTTGTACTTTCCACATGTGTCAAAGAAAGGGTTATTTTGAATCAATAGATCTTCGTGATGGTGGAGTCGTTCTGCTTAGCAACAACAAATCATGTAAAGTCCAAGGCAAAGGAACATGTTTAGAATGTTCAACGGCAAGGATATATTGCTGAAAGATGTAAGGTACATACCTGAATTAAAAAGAAATTCAATTTATGTTGGCATGTTCGACATTTTAGGATATTCCACAAACATAAAGAATGGTATCATGACTATTACGAATAAAGATGATATCATTGTTAAAGGCATTAAAAGGAATGACTTGTACATTTTAGATGGTTCTACCATAATTGCACAAGCTTCTTTTGCTAGCTTTAATATGCATTCATCTACTAGAATATGGCATATAAGGTTAGGACATGTTAGTGAAATAAGTTTAATTGAGTTATTAAAACAAAATTTGCTTAATGGTGATAAAATTGAACAAATTGGAATTTTGTGATCATTGTATTCTAGGAAAGTCTAAGAGGGGATGTTTTGGTGTTAGTCAACACAATACCTCTAGACCTTTTGAATATGCTCATTCTGATTTGTGAGGTCCTTCAAATACAAAGACTCATACTGGTTGTTCTTATTTCTTAATCACCATTGGTGATTATTCTAGGAAAGTATAGATCTATGTCATTAAAAATAAAATGACACTTTTATGAAATTTAAAGAATGACATATGCAAATTGGAACTCAAAAGGAATTTAAGTTGAAATGGCCTGGAGTATCTTTCAGAGTAGTTTAATAATAATTGCAGGACTTAGGTATTCAAAGACATAAAACAGTTGCGGGCACCCCTCAACAAAATGGCACTGCTGAAAGGATGAACATAACAATCTTAGAAAGGGACAGATGTATGATCTTGAGTGCAAGGCTGCCTAAAACATTCTAGGGAGAAGCTGCAATTACAGGAGTGTATATCATCATTAATATTCTTCATCAGCTATTGGATTTAAGACACTAATTGAGATGTGGAATGGCAAACCTGCTAACTACTTAAATTTGAAGGTATTTGGTTCCTTAGCATTTGCTCACACAAGGCAAGATAAATTGGATCCTAGAGCAATCAAATATGTTTTCATTGGATATCCTAAAGGAATAAAAGGTTACAAGTTGTAGAGGATTGACCAAGGTGTGCCTAAGTGCATCATATCAAGAGATGTAGTGTTTGATAAAACAAGAATGACCATGATTGACAAAGAACATTCTTTGTTTCAGTTATGTAGAAACGAATAATATTATCCATTTCAGTACTATAGAAATGAAGAACATTGTAGAAACAAAGAACATTCTTCATTTAACAATGCTTCAGACAACAATATTGAGAGTGTTCAAATTGAGGTGAATTCACCTGAAGATCAAGAGATTAATCATGAAGACATAACTGATACATCACTTGATGATAATTGATGACTCTTCATCATATGCATTTTTTTTATTGTTTTTAGTCTTATTTATCTTTTATTCATTAGTTAATTTAAGGATTTATTTGATATATTTTGTTAATTTTATTTCTTTGATTTAATGAAATGTTTATGTTCTTATTTCATTGATTAAGTAGAGATTTTTCGGAGTTTTGTGGTGTTACTTTGTTTTAGTGCAGTGCTGAATTTTGGTGAGAAATCAACATGACATATGGGGAGTATTTCAGCCATATATGGAGTTGTAGATGTCCAATTGGAGTCAAAACAAGTGAAATCGAAAGCTAAGATCCATAGCTACAACATTCATGAAGACTTTGGAACCAAATTCAAACACGAGAGAGGAGCAAAATGCAGTATACGTCAGAAAGCAGATGTTGTGCGCCTGAAGTGCAACAAATGCGCCTGAAGCGCATTTCTTGCCTTTCAACACTGCCAGTGGGTGCCTGAAGCGCGTTTTCTGCGCCTGAGGCGCATTTCTTGCCTTTCAGCACAGCCAGTGCGCGCCTGAAGTGCGTTTTCTGCGCCTGGGGCGCATGGACACGACATCATTCATTAAAAACACAATTTTTCACTTTTTAGGGATCTTTTTGACTATTGGGAAGTGGGGAGACTTGTGTTCTAGCATAGAAACTCAAAGACAAACGTTTCTAACATTATTGGAGCAGTTTTATCAAGAATCATTCATGAATCTTTCTTGTAATTCTTCTCTAATCTCTATCTTTTATATATCTGTCATGAGTAACTAAACTCTATTTGTTATGGATGAGTGTAACCAGATGAAACCCTTATTTTTCTGATTTGATCTCTGGTTATATGAATGAGTTTATTGAATTATTTTTCTCATCTCTATGCTTAATGTTTTTTATTGCTTGATCAACATTAAAATGTTATATGATTTGTATTTTGAAACGGAAGTGGACTTTACGAATGCTTGAGATGAGAAATTCATGAATTTGTAGTCTAGGGATAAATACATGTCATGAAACCAACTAAATTAGTTGCAAAGGCAATAGTTTAACAAGAGAATTCTTGTACGGTAATGCTTAATTCTAATATTAAATCTACTAAGGAATTAGGGGTTACTTTGGAATTAAAGATTTTGTCACTAAGACATTAGGGAAAGAATAAATAAGAGAATTAGATAATAATTCAATAAAGAAATTCAGTAACTAGGGTCAAATTAGGCACCAAGGTTGAATTTTAAGTGAAACTCATCCCTGACATTTTTCTCATTATAAAGGATCAATTTTATTACCATTGTTAATTTTAAATATTATTTCAATCAATTTGGGAACCTTTTGTTCAATTGTAGTAATTAAATATAATTCAATAGTAAAACGCAATCCTTGAGTTTGACACTCGATACTACTATTTTATTATTACTTGCAACGATTCAGTACACTTGCTGAAACGCTATCAATAATGTTGCAACATAACCAAATTTGACCAATTACAACTTGGTAAGGGATAGAGAAAGAATGGTTATCAAACCTCCAATCAGATACTGTTAAACAGATTTAATTTGTTATGTTTTAAGTGTTGTTGAAGATCTTCAAATAGTTTAATCAAATAATTACAAGGAAGCAATTAACAGTAAAGACAAGGAAGCTTGAATGATAGCTATGAATGAAGAAATGCAGCCATTAGAAAGGGGCCAAACCTGAACTTTGGTTGAGAGTAATAAGAGTCAAAGGTTAATTGGATCAAAATGAGTGTTCAAAGGAATGGAAGACATTCAAAGACATGTGAATATAAGGTTCAAAGCAAGTTCAAGTGCCAAATGATTGCAACTAATGAGAATCATTTTGATGCCTTCACCAAATCACTTACACAAATTAAGTTCAATCATTGTTTGGACATAGTTGGCTTCAACAAAAAAGTAAAGTTGAGGCAATGGCAGCAAGAACAATATTTGAGTTATTATCATATTGAGTCAAGGTGGAGAATTGTGAATATGTACCTCAAATCATCTAACTAAAGATGGTTAAGCTTTAGTGGTTGTTATAACTACATTTGGCCAAATTAGTTATGATAGGTGGTTATAGTTAGTTTGCTCTTGTATATTATAACTAAACTTGTAAAGTTGTAGCAGCAAGGGAGTTGATGTATGTAATAGCTGGAAAACTGAGTTATAGAGGTTTATGCAATTCATGATTCATAGAAATTCAGATAAGAGATAAAAATAAAAAAAATAAAAAAAGGAAAAAGAGAGATTGAGTGAAAATGCTAGTATTACTGGTTCAGAAACAGTGATAGATATTAGGTGATCAATCTTGAGAAGGTCTTAATATTGTAAAGTTCAATTAACAATAGTGAATTAATCTTGCTTGTTTGCTCGTGACGTAAGTCTCATCAATTGAGACTGAACACATAAAGATCTAGGTGTCATTCTTCTCCTATCTTTCTTTAATTTTCGTTTACTTTGATTTTGAAAACTGGTTTTCAAAACTGCAGAAAGGAGAACGATAAACAATCTATGTTTTCTGATTTTTCAGTTTTGTTCAAGAACGTTCTCTGTTTTCAGCAGAAAACAAAGAACATTGGTTAATTCTTGTTTTAGATCCCAAATAAATGTTTTAACACTAAATGAATTGTTGAATGATTTTTTTGTCAAGAGATATTTCTATTAGTGTTAACAATTATAAATAATTATACAATAGTTTCAAAATATAAAGACACCTAGAAAGCAATTCAACTTTGTACATGTTGAGGTATCTTTGATTTTGTGCGTATATATTACTATAATTATAATTTTTGTACTCTCTAACTTTTTAATGATAATTATGTCATTATATCATTGTATCATTGCTCATGCATTAATGTATTTATGTAGAAACATATATAGTATATGAAATGAATAATTTTGTTTTCAAATTCCGTTTGAATTTGTTTCGTGACGATTGTCCAACCATCACTATATGATTAGAGCTGTCAATTTCTTAGGCCCCAACCCACGTATTGAAGGGGCCAAAAAATGTTATAAAAAAAGGCCTCCTTAAAAACAAGCCCCTAATGTAAAAAAAACCCCAAAATTACATGGGTCTAGAGGGTCCCTAGGCCCACTTAAAAAATCAATTATTTTTTTGAAATAAAAAATATTTCAATTTTTTTTTTATGTTTTGTTTTTTGATTTTTTTTTTCAACTTTTTTTTTTCAATTTTTTTCCTTCTAATTTTTATGTTAAAAATAATATATTTTAGTGTCTAAAAGAGAAATAATATAAACAAATAAATTCACAATTACTAGTTGATTTATGAATTCTAATACCATAATACTATATCACCAAAGTGATGAATAAAAACAAAACAAACATTCAAAAGTATATGCAAAAAGAATGAAGCAATAACGATGAAATTATGTAGTTTGTCAACGAGGCAAAGAGGGTATATGCGTAACATTAATGCGTGCGATTAAGCAATGTAACCACAAACCTTGATGGGTAAATGACTTCAGAAGATCAACAGTGACGGTGGCCTGAACACAAATCAATGGTGAAGAGAATGAGAATCCACCGTGACGGTGGTCGGAACCAAACTAACAGAGGAGGAAACTAAATGCGCTGTTTTGATTTAGGGTTTCATTGTTTACGTGATTCTGATTTCTGAAGTGGAAAGTGGAAACCGTAAAAAAATGAAAACAAAAAAGGGGGCCATAAGGCCCTTCGGCCCAGGTCCACAAAAACTAAGAAAAAGGGGGTTGGGGCAAAAAAAAAAAATCATTAAGGGGGCTCAAAATTTGGTGCCTAATAAAAAATTTAATGAAGGGGGCCTTGTGATTATAGGCTTTTTTGACAGGTCTATATATGATCATGATTTAGACAACAGTTTGGAATCTGTTTAACTTTCGTATTTCTGTAATCTAATGTGTCATTTATTTTTGTATTCAAATATGAAAAAAAAACTTCATTTCATATTATTAATGGAAGCTATATTTTTTATTGTTGTCATAAATAACTGAAGACAGTGTAGAACAAAATAGAATGCAAAATATAACATTTTAATAATATCTTAAAAATTTAACTACCAAATAGAAGAATCTCCTGAAACAAAATATATATATATATATATATATATATTCCAAAACCATATAGCACTAGCACTAGCACTAGCACCAGCAGTGACACCATACCGACACAAGTGGTATCATATAATAACTTCAATTTTCTTAAATTGTTACTCATGTCTATGTGTTGTCTATGTGTTATTTTCGTGTCTGGTGCTAGTGTTACCTACACTAACTAGAGAAAACTATTGGTGTTACATACATGATTCCTTTTGTAACTACTTGCAGCTTTTCTCTCAGCTTCAAGGTAATGGCGAAGAGAACGAGTATCATTACCACTCACTGCATCAGTACTTAGATTTGAACAAAGTGAAAACAACCTGCAAGGCTTCAATTTGTGACTCTTCTTATTGTCTTTTGAGTGATCCATCACTCTTCCACTGCTTGATCTCCTTGAGAGTTGTAGGAAGCTAGATATACGAATGAGGCTGCCTAGTGTAATGTTATTGTCATGGAGGAATGATCCAGTGGACTATACAAACCAATATGTCAAGTGAGTTAGGCAAAATACTGCATTAATATAATTATAAACATGTAGAATATATTCCAAATTTCAATTGATATCTATTAACATGAGATTTAGCTCGTGGCCACGAGGTGTCTGTTCAATGGTAAAAATGTGACTTTGTGATCAGGGGCGTAGTTTTATTTTTTTGAAAATAGTCGTAACTCGTAACACTGAGATTTATTACTTTACCCTTTAAAGTGAATTGTTCATCTTAGATAATTCAAACATAATTGTAAAAAAAAGAATTAATAAAAAATAGTTACTACGTCAATGTAAAAAAAGTATTATTGCTTCTATCTTACACTTCTCATGGGTTGTTAACTAAACATTAAGAATATTTTTTCAAACATCTTTTATTGAAGACTTTAACTTTCAACAAAGCATTATTTGAATTGATGAAAATAAAACAAACATATACTAAAAAATAGAAATTAAAGTAAAACTAACGTCACATTCTGTGTAACAATGATGTTCTGTACATGCTCTGGACCCCATTGGAGCCAAGCAATTATGTAGTATTTTTGTTGTTTACATGCCAAAGAAAAGAAGGATCCAAAAGAGTGTGACATGAATAAATATCAAATCTTTATGAAAATGTCCATCACATGAAATTTCCTTTTTTTCCTATTCAATGTTGGTTTTGGACTCATTCTAAAGCTAAAAAGAGTTACATCTTCATCAGAGAAATAATGAAAATAAAGTACATATAGTCAAAACTCAAAAACCATTGTTATAATCAGGGTGAAAAACAGATAGAGTAAAATATCTCTAAAATTAAAGACAAGCTGAATAAGAATATGATCAATAACCAAAAAGAGAACATCATTGTGTTGATGAGAAGTGGTACACTGTCAGAGTCATACTTGACTACTTGAGTATCCATTATTATATATATACAAAATACTTGAGAAGCTCTCTCTTTCTCTGAGATTGTTACTATGATCATTTTTATAAATAACTCAATATAATTAAAATAATAAAATAGTGTCATCATTGCAATGAAAATACAAAATGCAAAAAAAAAAAATGTTAATAAGTTGCAAGAAGAAAGGTCATAGTCATAGCAGCTTGGGAGAAAAAAAAGGAAACAATAGCTAGAATTGGTAATTTTAGTTTTTAGTGTTTTCAGAACCGGACCGGATTGGTTGGTTGAACCAAAAAAATTTGGGTCGGTTGAACCGATTGAACTATGATTGGTTCTTAATCTCTTAAAATCGGATCATACTAGGTTCAATTGGTTTGATTTTTTTATTTAAAAAATTATATTTTTAGATAAATTATTATTAATGTATTTATAAGTCATGTAGTTCAATCAACTGCAACAATTGAAATATGACTCGAAAGTCTCCTCGATTCAAATACAAAAACATTACATAATTTGGTCTCAAACAAACAAAGTGATCAATGTTTTTGATTAATTTTTATTTTTTGATTAACAAAGTGATCAATTCACACACACACAACACACAAGTTTTTCATTTCTTGATTCAAAGTAAAGTACTAACCTGAGTATCAAGATCTGATGAAGAATCAATTGAAAGGGTTGGAGAACCAGATGAAAGCAAAGTGCTGAATGAAACTGATCCAGAAAAATTACCATTTCTCACCAACCCAATTCTTGAATTCAATAATCTCAATCCCAATGGCCACCCTTCTTCCTAAATAACCACAAAAAATGGTAACAAAAATAAAAGAATCTTATAAATATGCTGAAATAGACAAAACCCAGATAATGAATCAAAAAAAGTTGCAAACTTTATTGAACATCTTCAAATAAAATCAACAAGTATGAGAGAGAGAGAGAGATATGGTACCTGTTGAGCCATTACTGTCTTCCCAGAACAATATGGTGTGAATTTTTTTGAGTTGAAATGTGAATATGAATGACACTGAAAAGAAATACTAACAAATTTGATTCAAAAATGTCACTTCAGACAGAGAAGTTTCATCTTCAGATTGTGTACCCTTTAACAAAAAAAGCACACTTCAACAAATGTGCACAAATTTATAACACAAATAAAGTATCAATATTCAATCTTTTTAAAAATAAAAATAAAAGTATCAACATTAAATAGTAATGGTATAAATTTATATTTTTTCTTCTTTCTGTTTTGGGTTAGATATGGATTTGACATTTAAACACTGTTGAAAAAAAGACTGACATAAGAGGTTTTTCATTTCTTAGGGTCCAAAGTGAAGAAATTAAAGTGCATTCATTCATTCACATTGGCTTTGAAAGTCACAACAATCGAAATAGAGAGAGAGAGTGAGGTAGTGACGTGAGAGTGAGTTCTTACCAAGTGAAGAATCTCTGGTTTTTTTTATTTGGAGACAGAACACAGAAAATGATGGAACCAGAAACAGTTTAGAATATTTTGATCCAAGTTACTACAAAGTTAGTGGGTAAAAAATGGATAAAATAAACAGAATTTTATAAGGTACACACTTCGGTATAAACTAATTTTATATCCATAATTAATTAAATTTATTGATATGTTATTGAATTTTTGTAATTACTTAAAACAAAAATCGTACTATAAATAGTTATGATTGGTGTCTGGATAAAATAGCTTTACATTAATAATAAATATATTAATCTCTGAAATGCATATAATAATATTCATTGATGATTAAAATAATAATATTTGTAATAGTATCTATTTATTGGGTCTATGTTTCTCCATGTCCATGATATTTTATATGGCAACTTGATTAAGAGAAGGTAAAGACCAAGTGAGAATTGTTATTTTAATGATGCTACATATTAATACATAATCCACTTTCTCTTTTATATATTTAAGAAAGATGCTGACAAATATAAAAATATGTCGTGTCTTTGCATATTTGTTAAAAAATTCAAAAAGCAAATATAACATAAAAAATTAGCCATTCAATGTCTTGAAATATTAGGATATTTTCTATTTAATTTTTTTTTCTTAATTATTTTTAATAAATACACTTAAGACACGTACACTTATTAGCATCATCTTTTATTTCAATATATATAATAGGAA
>JBBPBR010000006.1:40402246-40417859 GCA_037974775.1 Cicer pinnatifidum
TAGTCAAAAATCTGTTTTTAAAAACAAATCTTTCAATCATGTTTTTTCCTTAATTATATTCTTTAAAATAGTTTTCTAAATCAAATTTGTAAAATAATTTTTAAAAACTAAAATACAAAAATGTTTCAAACTATTTGTTTACATTACAATTATGCAAATGATGTACTTAAAATTCAACATTCAAAGATCGATTGAGAGTTGAAATGATATATTAATTAAATATATATTTTTAATACATCATAGTAATCTACAAAAGATATAATATTTATAACTATAAAATTAATATTTTCATAAAAAAATTATAAATTTAATATTAAATATACTTCTTATGTTTCTAATTATAAATATATTTTCAAAAATAATTATTTTTTAAAATTCAAGATAAAAGTAATAAATATATATTTTAATTTTATTTTAACTCATTTTTTGCGAATTTTTTTAACTCACTTATTGCAGGACCCAAGTCTTTCATTGCAAAAGATTTGTTCAAATATTTCTTTAAACATTGAATCTTCTTAGCGTCAGGACCAACAATCAACATGTCATCCACATATAACCAAAAAATAATATAATCACCATCAAAGAATTTCTTGATAAACACACAATGGTTTGATTCTCCATGAAAGAATTAAATTTTTTGTACCATTGTCAAGGTACTTGCTTGAACCCATAAAAGTTTTTCTTCAATTTACACACAAGTTGCTCTTTATATTTGACTTTGAAACTCTTTGGTTGCTCCATATAGATCTCTTCCTCCAAATCGTCATGAAGGAATGCAGTTTTCACATCAAGTTGTTCAACTTCTAGGTTCAAACTAGCTACTAATTGAAACACAACTCAGATAGAGAACATTTTCACCACAAGTGAAAAAATTTCATCAAAGTCAATACCTTTTGTCTAATTAATACCTTTCACAAATAATCTTTCTTTGTATCTTGGTTGATAACTATTATCTTCTGCCTTTATCTTGTATACTCATTTGTTTTTGAATGCTTTTATGCCCTTAGACAACTTTACAAAATCAAATGGGTGATTCTCATGCAAGGAATTCATCTCTTCTTGCATGGCTTTATACCATTTTTCTTTATCAACATTTGTAATAGTTTCTTGATAGTACTATGCCTCTCCACTATCACTAATCATCACATACTCATGTGGAAGATATCTTTGAGAAAGTTGATGTTCTCTAGTAGATCTTCTCAAACTCGACTGGTGGCTCGGCTGGAAGTTGATCATCATGGTGAGGCATATGATCATCAGTTACATTCTCATCATCTACTTGTATATTTCCCCTATCAATAAAATTTTCTACAGAGGGCTTAGGCACAACATCAATGTAACTTATTGAATTTAATATATGTTTCTCAACTTTAGCAAACTCTTCAATAGTCTGGTATTCAAGAAATATCACATATTGGCTTTTGATAATCTTCTTGTCAACTGGATCCCACAATCTATAACCAAATTATTCATCACCATAATCGACGAACACACATTATTTGGATTTACTATCAAGCTTGGGCCTCTCATCTCTTGGAACATGAACAAAACATTTGCAGCCAAAAACTCTCAAATGACGATAAGAGACGTATTTCCTTGTCCACACTCTATTTGAAACATCACCATCAAATGGAATAGAATGACAAAGATTGATCAAACCCATTGCAGTTTTCATTGCTTCATCGCAAAAGGATTTTGATAATTTTGTATGAGAGATCATACATCTAATTATGTCATTAATCTTACAATTTATTCTCTCTGCAACACCGTTATGCTAAGGTGTCTTTGGAATTTTTTTCTCAAACATGATTTCATGTTCTCTACAATTCTCTTCAAACGGATCTCTGTATTCACCACGGTTATCTGATCGAACACATTTCAATTTTCTTCCCTTTTCTCTTTCAACACTTGCATGAAAATGCTTGAAGACTCCAAGTACAAGGTCTTTAGATTTCAAAGAAAAGACTCACACCTTTCAAAAGTGGTCGTTAATAAAAGTAACAAAATACGATGCACCACCAAGAAATTTACTATCCCTCATGGGAACATCAGATAAACCAAATCAATAATATTTTGTCTCATATGAAGGCCATTATTATGATATGAAACTCAATGTTGTTTTCCAACAAAACAATGAGTGCAAGTTTTTAGGGACGTACTTTCACAGAAAGAAGATTTTTCTTTGCGAGTATGTTTAGTCCTTTCTCACTCAAGTGACCACGACGCATATGCCATAAATCAGAATAGATGTCTTCAATTGCACTCACTTCTTCCTTGCATAGTTTCACAGACATCCTATAGAGAGAAGGGAAACTTTGCTCATTTGCAATCACTAAAGAGCCTTTAGTGATTTTACATATACCACCAGCACCACCAAAGTAAGTGTAATAACCCTCAATATCCAAGGATTTCATCGAAATCAAACTGAAACGAATATCAAGAACATGTCTAACATTCTTCAATTGAAGCTTCAAGCAATCCCAGTTTCAACCCAAACATCTCATATACTGATAATTTTACATACTCCTTCATCTTCCATTTTTACCATGCTAAAATCACTAACATTGCAAGATGAGAAGAAATAACGCCTAAGAGTAACATGATATGAGGTACCCGTATCAATAATAAAGTTGAATCATGACATGCAAGATTTATGGAATTATCATCACAAACAATATAAACATTATTAATAGATGCAAGTGTTGTTGTATCTTTATCATTTTTCTTCTTTTTATCTTCATCTCTTTTCCTTGATTGATCTCTCTTAAGGAACCTGCAATTTCTTTTTATGTGACCTATTTTGCCATAATAATAACATATCAATTCTTTTATATTCCTCGACTTGCTTATTGACTTGTTACGACTTTTAGAGTTGTCGCATCTATGCAAGTTTCTAGATTGACTTATCCCTTATGAATTTGTAACTAGTGCTTTTGACTTTGAGGAAGAACCAATCAAATCATGTTCCTTTCTTCGAGCTCCTTCATTCAACACACTATCTTTGACTGTTGACATATTCAACTTTCCACTTAGAGCTGAATTGGTCAATGTCACAACAAGGACTTCCCAATTATCAGGCAATGAACTCAACAATAACAACGCTTTTAACTCGTCATCTAATTTAATATATGCCGTTGTCAACTAATTCATTTTATGCTGAAAATACTCATATCTCTTTCATTGAATCCCTATATTTGTATTTCATATTCACCAGCTTCTGAATCAAGAATGCTTTATTTTGCACATTCTTTCGTTCATACAACTCTTTTAATTTCTCCCACATTTTTTTTGTATCTATTTTCAGTTTCAACATGTGGTTATACACTCAGATCCAACCATTGTCTGATCAACGCCACTTTCTTTCAGTACATCTTCTTCCAGTCAACGTCAAATTTGTCTGTGGATTTAGCAATGTCACCTTCAATAGGATCAAACAAATCTTTACTGTATAACATGTCTTTCATGAGAGTCTTCCAAAGTGTGTAATTAGAATAGTTGAATTTAATCATATCTGGACCATTATTTTCCTCCTCCATTTAAATACACAAATCAAATCAACTGAGCTCTGATGCCACTTTATTGAGAAAAATCAGATATAATTATTTCAATAATGCATAATATTTTTCCCCACCTGTGTAGATAAATGACCAAATATAAAATACAATTCCACAACAACAACAATTGATAGAAAATTTAATATGAGAAAAATACAATTTATTAACATGGAAAACTTCTCTTAAATTGAGATAATAAAAACTACGAGATATAGTCCAGTAAAAACTTTCACTATAATAATTAATGGGTATACCAGAGTCTTCAATCAATAATAGTCATCACCAAATGTAGATCAAATGGAGCAACGTTGCTACTTACCTCCACTAGAACCAAATTTTTTTCTTTTCTTCTCTTTTTGTTACTGTTAACTTGCCATCACTTTTTATTCCTTATTTCGTCTCCTAGGCACGCCACTATTCCTTTTTGGTTTATTAGGGATTTCAACATTTTTTTTTCTTCACATGCGTCAAGTCCAATAAATAACTTTGTTCTTTTTTATTTTTTCTTTCATAATAATAATAATAAAATTGATAGACTTCACTTAGCAATGATAACTTTATTCAATGCAGATTATAGATCTGAGATCTTAATCGTACATTGGATGTAATAAGTCATATATGTTGGAAATGATGAAAAATTCAATGGAATTAATGATATTATTTAACGAGAGCTAGTGTTGTGAATTGGAAAAAATTAGAAGTCCCACATAGAAAGAAAAACACTCACTAGTAGGATTTATAAGGTGGAGGTAATGGACTTGGGATAGGCCCCAAGGGGCACCCAATTTTGTGAAGGAGAGAGAACGCAAACAAATAGACCACCACACATGGGCGCGCGCGCCGCTCCCGCTGCCGTTCGGCCGACCCGACTTGGCTTGGCTATATGGTGTATTAATTTTTAGCATATGGAAATTAATTATTTATTTTAATTAATTAAATACTTGTGTTTTGTCTCTATGTGATACGTTAATTACGTAACTGCCCTCATGCGAGTCAACATCATTAATTTGATCCAGTCAAAACCCTAGTCTCCTAATCAGAGTTTGCTTCTGTGTTTTGCCCAGTCAAAACCTTAATGCCCGGTCCTACCTACGTGTCCGTTATTGCCCGGTCAAGAGTTAGAGTCAAACACATTTTCCTATTTCTGAGAGCATATTCTGTGGTAAGATCATGGATCACGTTCTAATGGATCCCCTGATTCTCTCAGATCCAGTTGCAGAATTCCTCTATAAATAGAGGGTTCTCCTCAGTTGGAAAAGCACACCAAAAGCTCTCTGTATTTGAGGCTTTTCTCACTTCTCCCCCTTCTTACTTTTTCTTCTATTTCTCACAAGTCGTCTTAGTTCCATATTACGAGTGGCAGTCATTCAACTGCCATACAAATGGTGTAATTCTAGAACGGTTTTCTACGGTGCAGTAGAACTCCGATACAGAGTATCTGGGTTGTTTTATCCTAGGGACTTCGTGGTTGATAGTCTGTCTTGCACAATTTGGGAAATGCCTAAAAACGTCTTAAAGAGAGCGACCTAGTCCGTGACTCAACCTAGTAATATTTTTCGGTGGCATTGTTATTTTTCAAAAGGTTTTTTAAACTTCTGAAACAACAATTTTAAGACGTTTTCGAACTGTCATCTCCATCGACGAAATTACTGGGACAGGTTCTTCTATTTCTGAATTCAACAAATCGTTTCGGTTTGAGGGTATTCACTTCAAACGATGGCAACAAAAGATGTTATTTTTTCTGAACACAAAAAAGGTTGTCAACGTTCTAAAGGATGACATCCCTGTTGTTTCAAAAATAGCTACTGAACAATCGAAACTGGATAAAAAAGCTATTGAATTAACCCAATGGGAACATAATGATTACTTATGTAAAAATTATATTCTTAATGGACTTATTGATGATTTGTATGATTACTACAGTTCCGACAATAATACTGCTAAACAGGTTTGGGATGCTCTACAGAATAAATATGATATTGAGGAAGCTGGAGCTAAAAAGTATGTTGTTAGCCGCTACCTCAAATATCAGATGACATATGACAAATCAGTGAAAGCTCAATCTCATGAAATCCAGAAAATTGCTCACAAGATTATCTCTGAAGGTATGTCCCTAAATGAACAGTTTCAGATTGCTGTTATTATTGACAAACTTCCCCCTGCTTGGAAAGATTTTAAAAATTCTCTTAGGCATAAAACGAAAGAATTTTCTCTAGAAAGCTTGATAACTCGCCTTAGAATTGAGGAGGAATCTCGTAAACAAGACCAGAAAGATGAAGTTCTTCTTCTGGCAAACAAAAAGAAAAAGAAATTCATCGGAGCAGTTCTGAAGCCAAACGACAAACAACTAAAGAATCAGAATCGCTCTTCTAAGAACATCAAAAATAATGGGAACCCCCCCTAAGGTCCCAAGTACCAGACAACAACCACCTCCTAGAAATGGCCCTCTCCCTTTTCTCTGTTTCAACTGTGGGAAAGAAGGCCGTATGGCACGCAAGTGCAAGAACAAATCAGGCCCTACAAATCAGGCTAACTTGACAGAAGAGCAATTCATTGCTATGATAACCGAGATCAACCTTGTAGGTGGATCAGATGTCTGTTATGATTGTGCTATGTTTAAAACATACACTGTTGTTGGAGATAAGAAAGTGATGTTGGGAGATTCCCACACCACTAATGTTGCTGGTATAGGAGATATGGAACTAACATTCACATATGGAAAAACCTTAGTTTTGAAGGATGTCATGCACACTCCAGAAATAAGGAAGAATCTGGTTTCTGGGTTTCTTCTCAATAAGGCAGGGTTCACTCAATCTATAGGGGTAAATTTATACACCATTTTTTAAAAATGGTATTTTTGTTAGGAAAGGGTACGCTACTGATGGAATGTTTAAATTTAATGTTGAAATGAATAAAATGTCTCCTTTTGCTTACATGTTGTGTGATTTTAATATTTGGCATTCTAGACTCTGTCATATGAACAAACATGTAATTTCAAACTTAAGTAACTCAGGCTTAATTCCAAAGTTATCTCCAAAGGATTTCGAAAAATGTGACTTTTGCAGTCAAGCCAAAATAACAAAGAAATCACATAAATCAGTAGTTAGAGAATCTGAACTCCTAGAATTAATACACTCTGATATATGTGAACTTGATGGAACGCTGACCAGAAATGGAAAGCGTTATTTCATAACTTTTATTGACGATTGCTCCGACTTTACTTTGTATATCTGATGAAAAATAAAAGTGAAGTGCTTGACATGTTTAAGATCTTTGTAACTGAAATTGAAAATCAATTTAACAAAAAGATTAAGAAGTTTCGTAGTGATAGAGGAAGAGTATGATTCCAGCTTGTTTAATGAGTTTTACAAAACCCAAGGAATTATACATGAAACTACCGCACCATATTCACCTGAAATGAATGGTAAAGCTGAAAGAAAGAATAGATCTCTTACTGAATTAGTTGTTGCTATTATGCTTAACTTTGGTGCTGCATCTCACTGGTGGGGGAAAATTATTTTGACTGTTTGCTATATTTTGAATAGAGTTCCAAAATCTAAAAGCAAAACATCTCCTTATGAGATAATGAAGAAAAGACAGCCCAACTTGTTTTATCTTTGAACATGGGGCTGTCTGGCCTATGTCAGAATCCCCGATCTCAAGCGAATTAAACTCGCAAGTAGAGCATATGAATGTGTTTTCATAGGATATGCTGTAAACTGTAAAGCGTATAGGTTTTATGACCTAAATGCGAATGTGATCATAGAGTCAAATGATGTTGACTTATACGAAATAAATTCCCTTTCAAATCGAGAAATAGTGGGGGTAGCGAACCTAGTCAAGTTCCTGTGATAAGAAACACTGAAAGCAACAAACAAGACGAAATAGAAACTCGAAGAAGTAAGAGAGTAAGAGTTGCTAAAGATTATGGACCAGAATATATGACCTATAATTTAAAAGAGGATCCTGCAAATCTTAAAGAAGCTTTGTCATCTTTGGATGCAGATCTATGGCAAGAAGCTATAAACGATGAAATGGATTCTCTATAGTCTAACAAGTCCTGAAATTTAGTAGACTTACCTCCTGGTTACAAACCTATAGGTTGTAAATGGATTTTGAAAAAGAAACTAAAACCCAATGGATCTATTGATAAATACAAGACAAGCCTTGTAGCCAAAGGTTTTAGACAAAGAGAAAATGTAGATTTTTTCGACACTTTTTCACAAGTCACTAGACTAACATCCATTAGGGTGCTAATATCACTTGCGGCTATTCATAACCTGGTGATACACCAGATGTATGTTAAAACAACATTTTTAAATGGTTATTTGGAAGAAGAAATTTATATGGAACAACCTAAAGGTTTTGTAATTCATGGACAAGAACAAGGTTTGTAAGTTAGATAAATCTTTGTATGGTCTTAAACAAGCTCCTAAGCAATGGCATGAAAAATTTGATAACTTAATCATGTTGAATGAGTTTAAAGTGAATGAAAGTGACAAATGCATTTATTACAAATATGAAAATAGCATTTCCACTATCATATGTCTCTATGTAGACGACTTACTCATATTTGGATCAAACACTCATGCTGTAAATAAACTGAAATCATTGTTGAGTAACAACTTTGATAAGAAAGACCTCAGAGAAGCAAGTGTAATCCTTGGAATCAAGATTACTAGGTCAGAAAATGGAATTTCTTTGGATCAATCTCACTACGTTGAAAAGATCCTAAAGAAATATAATTACTTTGACTATAAACCTGCTTGCACACCATATGATCCAAGTGTGAAACTTTTCAAGAACTCTGGTGAAGGTGTTATACAAACTGAATATGCGAGTATCATTGACAGCCTCAAGTATGCTACTGATTGCACTAGATCCGACATACTCTACATCGTGGGATTGTTGTGCAGGTTTACTAGCAGACCTAATATGGAGCATTTGCACGCTATTGAAAGAGTCATGAGATACCTTAAAAGGACCATGAGTCTCGGATTACACTATCAAAGGTTTCTTGCCGTCTTTGAAGGATACAACGATGCTGATTGGAACACCTTGTCAGATGACTCCAAAGCAACTAGTGGCTATGTTTTCAACATAACCGGTGGTGGTGTGTCATGGAAATCAAAGAAACAGAAGATATTGGCTCAATCCATTATGGAATCTGAAATGATAGCACTAGCTACTGCTAGTGAAGAAGCAAGTTGGTTGAGATGCTTGCTAGCAGAGATCCCATTGTGGGAAAAACCATTGCCAGCTGTGTTGATTCAATGCGATAGTACCGCGGCTATTGCAAAAATTGAGAATCATTATTACAACGATAAAAGAAGACAAATTCGTCGTAAGCACAACACAGTTAGAGAATTACTTTCTAAAGGAGCTGTTATAGTGGATCATGTACGCACTGATGAAAATTTAGCAGATCTTTTGACGAAAGGATTAACTAGAGAGAAAGTCCTAACTAGAGTACCGCGGCTATTGCAAAAATTGAGAATCATTATTACAACGATAAAAGAAGACAAATTCGTCGTAAGCACAACACAGTTAGAGAATTACTTTCTAAAGGAGCTGTTATAGTGGATCATGTACGCACTGATGAAAATTTAGCAGATCTTTTGACGAAAGGATTAACTAGAGAGAAAGTCCTAAATACATCCAAAAGAATGAGAGTATTGCCTATAGATTGATGAGTCACCTATGATGGTAACCCGACCTAAAAGACTGGAGATCCCAAGAATTAGGTTCAATGGGTAATAACAAGTCATAGTGATATGAGATGAACATGCTACATAATATATGAGGGAAGCATGATTCCTGAAGCGATGAAAGAATGAGATAATAGAAACTCTTAATGAGATCTATACTCTAAGAGGAGTGGAGTACCTAGCTACAAAAGTACTCTTGATAGACTCACCTATGTGAATGTGGAAGTGGGGGCCACTTCCTATTTTCGATAGTATGATTCTAGTATGTTTAAAGATTTTTATAATTTTCAATGAATTATGCATGAAGCAACTGCACCATCGTCGCTTGAAATGAATGGTAAAACTAAAAGAAATAATATAACTTTTATTGAACTAGTTATTACTATCATACTTAATTTTGGTGTTGGTTCTCATTGGTGGAGGAAATTTTATTGACTGTTTTCTATATTTTGAATAGAGTTCATAAATTTAAAAACAAAACATCTCTTTATGAGATTTTTAAGAAAATAAAATTGAATTAGCTTGTCTTATCACTACTAGAAATTTCTCCTTTAGTGACTGAATATTTTTATCCACACTAGCGATCGACATAGAGACTGTAATTTTGAACCGCAAAACTAAATATTTTTTCGTCACTAAATCAGTCGCCAAAAAAATATAGAGACTGAAATAGCAATTGAATTTTAGCGACCAAAATTTCAGTTAATAACACTACTAGAAATTTTGCTTGTAGTGACCGATTTGAAGATCAAATTATTTTGGTCACTTTAGAGACTGAATTAGAGACCAAAATATAAAACTTAGCTACTTAAGTTTAGTGACTGAAAAATCGAGATTTATATTTTCTTTTAAATTAAAATTGGTTGAAAAAAATCTTATCTTTTATGATTGAAAATCTTGTATAGTTTCCTCTCCATTTGTCACTAAAATAAAATTTCCTCGCTAATTAAAAAACAAGCAAAAATTCATTTCAAGAAAAATAAAATTCTCTTTCCATTTTTCACTAAAATAAAGTTCTCTCTCTAAACTATAATAAGTGAAACTAACCCTAAACTCTCAAAAATTCATTTCATCTGTTCCATCACCGTTCCACCACCGCCCCACCAATGTTTCTATGGTTTCATCACTGTTCCACCACCGTTTCTCTGTTTCATCACCGTTCCACCATCGCTTGTTCGTTTCATCATTGTTCCACCACCGCTTCTTCGTTTAACCATCGCTTCTCTGTCGCTTCCCTCTCAAAATTCATTTTTCAAGTTTTGTTTAGGAAAAACATAAATACAAAGTCACCACCCATAATCGATCGACTCATTTGATGCTCCAATTAAGGAGCCCATTTATCGCCTCCATGCCACTCGTAAAAACGTCCCATTTTTTATATTATGCTAACTCCGACAGGAAGTATGATGCTGTAATTGTTGATTCCTCATATCTTGTGGGTGAGTCATTTGAGTTCAAAATAGTTTGTTCAATATATTCAATAAATAATGCATATTATTGGAATTAGAACTGAACATAGCATATGTTATTTTGAAAATGAAAAAAAAAATTGTGTTTTGAGGAGAAAATATAATTTCTCACCCGTTTATAAATTTCTTAATTTGACCTGAACTATTATTTCACAAACTAATACATTGTTACATATCAATATTGTTATGTACTTGGTGTTTAGCCCTCATGTATGAGAAAATTTTAGTGATGATTTAGGTTTTTCGTTGGCTGGTATGATTGACTTGTCTGGGTTACATATAATTTTGATTTGAGTTTTATTGAAAATCTTCTTTTCTTTTGTATTATTTTGTTTGTTGGTATAATGATTGAGTATCTTTGTGTGCATCTATATTACATGATCAGTTTTTTGATTTAGGAATTCACAAAAGGTAGCAACATAACGTATATGTAATATTTAAAAACTGATAAAAATTTGAATTGAAGAGAAGAGGGGTTAGTTAATTGTTGGCTAAGGTTAAAATATTATAATGAATAATGTCTTTGGTTATTCAAAAACTTTGAAATTTCACTTTCTAAGTTGCTATTTTTTTGTTCTTCATCTTCCTTTACTTGTTTAAGATAACATAATTTAGGCCATTTAATATAGGTCACTGTTGTAATGAAACTAGGTAAATCTATTTTAAAATACAATTTTACTTCCCACACCCCTCAATTTTTTTTAAACCCAAAATGCCCAAATTGTCCTTCCCTCTTTATTCAATTAAATCACATCTCCTTCAACCTTACACCTTCATCTCCTTCATCTTCAATAATTTACATTCTTCAATCTCTTCATTAATTTATAAACTCATTTTAATATTCAATCAAGTAAGCAAGTAAGCAATCATCTTGAACATCATCTTCAACACATTCAACACCATCTTGAATCACTTGAAGCTTCTTCAATCAATCAAGTAAGCTATTGTTGTTTTTCGTTTTTGGGTTAACTGTATGCATTTTGGAATTTTGGTTTTAAATCAGCTGCAATTTATTCTAAATGGGGCTGTTGAATGAAGAAGTTTTCTGAGTTTAGGGGTGTTTTAAGGTTTTCTGGGATTTCTGGGTTTGAAGGCTCTTTTGAAATGATGAACGTGAACTCAGTTCACGTATTCTGAATGTGGTGACATACGTGAACTGAAATCCAATACGTGAACTCAAATCACGTATGTGGACGTGAACTCAGTTCACGTAGGTTGTTGGTGTTCACGTATGTGAACTCAGTTCACGTAGACTAATGAAGTTCACGTACGTGAACTCAGTTCACGTAGGCGCACAAATTTTGTTATGGAGTTCACGTATTCATGTAGGCACACAAATTTTGTTATGGAGTTCACGTACGTGAACTCAATTCACGTAAGTGTACGTCAACCTAATTGACGTAAATTCTAAAATTTCTTCATTTCATAAGCTACGTGAATTAAGTTCACGTGAACATACGTGATTTGAGTTCACGTACGAAACTCAGATCTGGAAAAAAAAATCAGCTGCAAAATACATACCTAGTTGATTTCATTCACTAAAATGATGAAGATGATGAAAATGATGAAGATGTTCAAAATGTTCAAAATGATTCAAGTTTATTGAACATCAAATGTACCAAAATGATTGAAGAATATTGAAGAATAATGAAGAAGGTTGAAGTTGGTAGGTAATGAAGATGAAGGTAATGAGTGGTTAATTGAATAAAGAGTGAAGGGCAATTTGGGTATTTTGGGTTTAAAAAAAATTAAGGGGTGTGGGAAGTAAAATGAGGGGCGTGGGAAGTAAAATTGTTTAAAATATAGTTAAAAAATAGAGTAAATTAATATTTTAGACCAAAAGAAATTGCAATATAAATTTTATTTTAGTTGACATTTTCAATAACTTCCTAAATAGTTGACCCCTTTAGTTAAGACATGAGAGCTCATGCCATTGAAAAAAACATATAATAAATTACATTGACCAATCTAAGCTTTGTCCATATCACATTAGTTTAATCCCCCTCTAATGGAAAAGGCA
This sequence comes from Cicer pinnatifidum, assembly GCA_037974775.1. Classification (NCBI taxonomy): domain Eukaryota; kingdom Viridiplantae; phylum Streptophyta; class Magnoliopsida; order Fabales; family Fabaceae; genus Cicer; species Cicer pinnatifidum. The sequence goes on from JBBPBR010000006.1 coordinate 40,414,998, forward strand.
GATAAGAGGGGAGGTGCCTTTACTCCAATAAATATTTCATCTCTATTGTGACCTCAATACACAAGATTGTAGACTTCTAATAGAACTTCAAGCTCTTAGCCTACAATTGTAAAGTTCTTAAAACAGACAAATGGAGTAACATTAACTTTCGGAAAGAATACTCAACCCAAAGACAACTACTAAAGTTATTAATTAAAGGACTTGTATTCAATATTCATTGTTAATCGGTTTCAATTTCAAAAATGGGACAAATGCAAATTAACTAAAGTATTAGATAGGAATCCTTCTTATATAATTCAAGTTACCTGACAAGTATGATGGTTTATTCTTTTTTTAATTATGCTTAATTCTGTGTTTTTTTGTTGTGACCTAATTATTTTGAACTTACTTAACTAAAGGGGATTAAGAAATTTGAATATTCGATTTTTGGAAAGGGTGTTAAAGGGGAAATTCTGAGTATTCTAACTAAAGGGGGGTTAATGGGATTAGACCTAATCATTTTAATCTAACGAATGTTATACATAGTCATTTGTTTAGCAGCTTCCAGATTAATAGTGGTGCGTCTTCAACCCTTGTCATGGGGTGTAGGAATCAATAATGCATCCTTAGATATTGGTTTTTCCATGTAATCAATCTGAAACATCAAAATGAACCAAAAGAAAATAGTCCAATGAATTTTTGGTTTGGTTGAATATGAAACATATTTGAAACATTGAATGCAAATTACATACTTTGCTTATGTCTCACGGCTGTTTTTAAAATATAGCATTTGTAAATTAATTTAGAAGAAATAGAATTACTTTTTTTTTTAACAGTTTTTCATTTTTAATGCCTTAATTATCAATTTTGTTTCTTGAATATACTACTACTATTATTACTTAACTTCATTAATGTCCATTTTCTATCTTGATACTTCCAATATTTTAACCCCTTACTTAGAAGATATGTTTACCTATGTTGTTAATTTCTACTGTTAATTTTGTTGTTAATCCCTGTTGTTAATTTGAAACAACGTGTAATCAATATGTTTACTTATGTTGTTAATTCCTGTTGTTAAACTGAAACAACCTGTAATGAATTTTTTTACTCTACTGTTAGTTCTTATTGTTAACCTCTGCTATAAGTTATTTGTTCATTTATTTAATTTTAGTTTTTGGATTCTTTCTCAATCTGGTTATCTCTGCTGTTAATTTCTAAGTTTTTGGCTTCTTACTCAATATGTTTACCTTTATTGTTAATTTCTAATTTTCTAATTTTTTATTATACTTTATTCTGTATAGGCATTCTTTAATTCCGAAATAACAAAGAGGTTGAGCAATTTCATGTACAAGATATAAGGCTAATTATTTGATTTTTGAAAAGATAATTTTTTTATTATGTTTCATTCTGTATAGGCATTCTACAACTCAATATATTTACCTTTGCTGTTAATTTCTAAGTTTTTGGTTTTTTATTCAATATGTTTACCTCAGCTGTTAATTTCTAATTTTCTAATTTTTTTATTATACTTTATTTTGTATAGGCATTATGTAATTCCGGAATGGCAAGGAGGCTAAGCAATTTCATGTACAAGATATAAGGCTAATTATTTAATTTTATTATATTTTATTATAACAAATGTCAAAAACATGTTAAACTACATACTATCTATAAGTTTTCTTTCAAAAAATAATCAAAAAGATTTCTCGAAAATTTTTTTACATCTATTTTTTTCAAAAAAAAAGAAGGTTATTTTATTTTATAAATCAGTTTCAACCGGTTAAGAATTGAATTGAACTTGATTCAAATGTAGTTTTTAAAAACTAAACCAAACCATTAATGTGGTTCAATTTTGTTCAATTTTGTTCAATTTTTACACCATCGAAACCCCTATATACGTGTTAATAGAGGGTTGTTCTTTCTCTTTTTTCGTTTATGTTATCCTATTTTATTTTTTTCATTTAGAAGAGGTGATTTATGGTTAATTTGTTGTTGTCTAAAATCATTTCTCTAAAGTGTTTTTGGTCTAAAATAAGTGTTTTCACATATATTTAGTTTTTTTGTTGTTGGTGATTTTGTCGTCTTAGTGTGATGTTGTTTTTTATTTCTTGTCTTGTAGTGTGGCGTTTTGATTTCTCGTCTTTGTGAGACATTCAATATTTAGTTTAAATTGATAAACTAATTTCGATCAAATGCAAACTCAATCAATTATTTTGGCGTCTTCAACTTACAGCTCCAAAGACATGGATATTTTAAGCACTTCAATCTTATCATATTTGTAGATTTTGTTTTATTTGTAGGAATTTTTATGTTTTATGCTATTAATTAGGATGTAGTGAATTTATTTGCAAATTCATCCTTTTTCGTTTTGACTACTTTAAATTATATTATTTTTAATCGATACAATTTATATCTATTTGAATTTGAATGAATGAATATATTTTTTAGTAAAAAAAAAAAATTAGATGTTCAATCATTGGTCTTCCATATCTCCATAACTCTGGTCCCCTTAACTTCCATTAGTGAATGAATCTTTCACTTAACTATTTGTGTAGTATATAAAAGACTAATCAAGTTTTGTAAACACACACTAGAGAAAAGTATAATACAAAGTTAATTTTCTTCTCTATTTTTCTTCTCCATCTCTATTCTTATAATATATTGATATATTCAGTTTGATTAATTTCAAACACCTTATCAACACAATTCTCTACCATATGAGTAATAACTTCGAGTTTTTATTTCAATAATATTTCTTTTTATTATAATCTACTTTTTCTCATGATTATATTATTTTTTAAAAATTTTATTTCTTTTATTTTATGTCAATATTTTATTTTTTGATAAAAATTTTGTTGAGAAATCTTATGTTGTAAATTGTCA
>JBBPBR010000006.1:40421547-40438168 GCA_037974775.1 Cicer pinnatifidum
AAAAAAAAAAAAAAGCTCAAAACGAATATTTGATAAAATATAAAGTAACAAAATTATATTTAACTTTAAAAAGTATACCATATATTGTATTATACTTATTTTATGATGTATCAAACATTTATAAAAAAAGTTATAAAAAAATTGCAGATTAAATCTATTAAAAAAACTATTAATTTGGCGGTATTTAAAGAGTAATATATTAATTGTTTCTCATGTATATAATAAAAACTATTAATTTAACGTTTCTCACTTGTATATAATAAGAACCATTAATTACGGAATAGGCGTACGATAGCGTAGCATGTCTGTTTACTCCGTCAATAATCTAATTCTTTAGTAGATTTAAGATTAAAATTATACTTTATAGTATAAGAATTCTCTTTTTAAATTATTCTCTGTGCAAATAATTCAATTGGTTTCATGACCTGCATTTATCAATACTATAATATTATGAATTTCTTATTTCAAACATTCATAAAGTTCACATGTTTTTCTTCAAAATATGAGTCATAAAACAATTTAAAATTGATCAAACAATAAAAAAAATTAAGCAGAAAGATAGATGAGGAAAATAAGTCAATCAACTCATTCATATAACTAGAAATCAAATAAAAATAATAATAATTTTCTACAAAAATAAAGATTACAAGGTTATTATTATAACTTTTATGTATTGTATGTGCAAACATTAAATAATCACTTAATGAACTTTAGTTTGAACTAATTGGAAATAAACGTGACTTTAGTTGAACTATCACATTGCATGAAATTTTCATGCCATTCTTCCATATCAATCTATGTCATCAAATGCATTGATGTGGTGATTGTCGAGATTTAGTCATGTTATACATTAATGACGATAGCTGTTGCAGTCCCATTATTTTTGTATATGAGGTGAACGGAATTTAGAGAGAGAGAGAGAGAGGGGAGGGAGGGAGAGAGAGAGAGGGAGGGAGAGAGAGAGAGAGGGAGGGAGGCAGAGAGAGAGAGACTATAGTCCATAATATACCGGACACATCGTATATTGTCACTACAATAATAGTTATTTTGCTCTAAAAGATTCAATAAACTTTCAACAGAAGTCATAATGAATTTCTTAACATTTATTATGATAAACTACAAACTAATTTCACGAAGAACAGTCATCATCTTCGTAAACAAAATATTTGGTATATACTCTAAAAAGATTTGGATATGGATATAAAAAGTAAATAATTGAATAGGGGATCCAAATCCAACCAAAACAGTATGTTGGCTTTATGCTAGACCTTAAATGACTCGTCTGAGCTCTCTAGTTTGCAGTGCGTATTGGCCTGATGTTGTTGTAGGTTCAATTACGGATCCAAAGAGATATCCTTGGAAGGTATGATGACAGAAAATGAAGGCAACAAATCATACCAAATGCGACATATATGAAGCAAGTTCACCCCCATTCTGACGAAGTGCAGCCTCAAAAGAATTGGGTGTCATGCTCTTCATATAGCAAGGACTCATACTTAGTTCTCATGGGTTTCTCCGTTCAAAAAAACAGTCAGATGAATCCAATGATGCTGGAAGAAAATAGCTTTCTTCCATGCTTCCAGGGGAGCTTGCACTAGAGATTTTAAGAGACAAATTCTCTACATCATAAAGTATATTATCGAAAATATGACAGACAAGATAGTTGAGCCAAGTGATGTAAAAAGAAGCAAAGCATCACACCATTCTCAAAAGCTTTGTTGTGGGAGTTTGATATGATGATGGCATAGAATGAACACGAACGCAGATCTGATCGATAAGCCTTTTCTTTTTCTATATCTTGGAAAAAAAAATGAAATGCTTGATTTAGGAATTTTAAAAACAATATTTCCCATGGTTCTAATAAAACATGACTTCATTCATGAAATTGCAAAACCTGAGCCTCAACAACATTAATTCGAGACAAGGTTTGAGATAAACGGTCATTCACAAATAGTTCTCTTTCCTCGATAGTGGCAGCTTTAACCTCGACTTCCTTTAAAGTCCCTTGAAAAAGATATAGCAACACAATAATATCGACCAGGAAAAAATTTTAAAATGAAAATAAAAAAGTATTCTAGAGGCCTGAAGTCAAGAATTGAGAGATCTTTCAACTGCAGCCCAAGCTTCAGCTCTTATGCCATTTGTTTCCTGTTATCATTTGAATTCTAGTCTAGAACAAATGTCTCAGTATTTAGTTACCTGAAGTTTAGTAGTCAAACCTTTTTATCTCCTCCTCAAGATTTCTAATCTAGCTTTCATGAAAAAAGGTAATATACTGTCTATTATATACGAATAGAAAAGGATTTAAGATTGTAGGAAAAACATTAAATATACATGTTATGGTTATTTTGGAGAAGTAGTGTATTTCGATACCACATACCACACTATTAAGACCATTTGCTTATTTCATTGGATTCAACCATCATAGAAAAAGTGTTATTTCCAACATTGTTATACGATGAAAATACTGCATCATTTGAATGGTAGTTCAAGTATTTTCTTTAAGGCAATGTGTGAAAAAAGCCAAATACAATTTTCACATATCAAGATGTTGCTAGCTATAGCAAAATCAATTTCAAAGGTTTTTCCTAAATCATATCATCATTTATGCTTATGGCATTTATTTCAAATGCACTTGTAACGCCTCAAATTTTTATCCGAAGATTACTTAAAAATATTTATTTTCTTTTGAAACAACTAAATTTAGGAGATGCGTAAGAAAATAACTTGATATATTTTGTTTTTGTAAAAGAATATATTGTAATTTACTAAAATATTATTTATTTATTCATTTGCAAAAATATTTCAGTTGTTAGATTGATATTCAATTATACTCCAAAATAAAATAAATTATCTTTAAGTGAAATTTAAAAGAAACAAGGTCGACTGAAATTAATGACGTTCAATTATTTAGTGGCGAATTAAATCTGACTTCCACATTTCTATTAAAAGTTAATGATGACGAATAAATAACTTTACAATGTACCACAAAATTTTAGTATTACAAAACATTACTTTTATGTAAAAATCTCATTTTCCCCGCGTGTGCACCAATCAAACATCATTCATGCAACTCTTTGAGGTCATTAGTACCTAAATGTTTGTGTAAGGGGTCAGTTCATCCCACAACAAAAATTAAACCCAATAATAAATTAACAGCCATAAAATATGAATATAAAATATTTTCGTAATAAAATATTTTAAAGAAATTGATTCTTTAATAGTTTTGAAAGGGGTATCAAAAATCATCAAATATATCTAAATAAATCAAGTAGCAACTGTAGAGCAAATACTTAGATCAAAATAAAAATAATATTAAAATGTATGCAAGTTATGTATGCTCCTAAGTATATATGATCTGGATATAACCAGTCACACATGCGTCCACACATAAGTCACCCATACCAATGGGGAAAAATTAAACCAGTCAGGCGTCCACAAAGATGTATATAATATGTCATGAAATGATAATGATACTCAAAAAGTACATGTCACCACTCACTTAAATAATCACACAAATCATTAGCCACGCAGACACCCACAAAGATAACACAAATCACCAGCCACTTAGGCAACCACAAAGATAACAATATTTAAAATACAAATCACTAGCCACCTAGGCAATCACAAGGATAATGATATTTAAAGCACAAGGCACCAGCCACGTAGGCAACCACAAAGATAATAATATTTAAATCACAAATCACAAACCACTTAGACAACCACAAAGATAACAATATTGAAAATACAAATCAGCACCCACTTAGACAACCACAAAGGCAGAATATTTAAAATTAAATTTTTTAATCACATAAGACATCAAATTTATATTCTCATGGGTGTTTATAGTTATAGCTCAATAACTTTCAACACATCAAATATGCACGTGATCAAATATCTCAAAATCACCACTTTCATTTTAAAAATCCATTAGATTCGATTTGAGTATGTGTTATTGATAACAATCAAATCTCAGATCACCAAAAATAAAATAACATAAATTTCATTCATTTCACTATAAAGTTTTCTACATTCTTAAAACGGACTATTCATTAATGCATTTAATAATCAATTTTCTCATATTATTAAAATAAAAAAATATATAAAATTCTCATCAATTTCCTCAAGACACATACATTGTTCATAAAAGTCAAGTTTTAAATTTAAAATACTCAAAAGTCAAGAATTAAAATCAAATACATCATAATAAACATATTACTAATTATAACATTATAAAATTTATAACTTTATAATTAAATACTCTAAAACACGTAAAATACTAAACATTTTCACTACAAACATACTTATCAAGATATAATAATAAAAATATAACTCTATAATTAATTTCATCAAGATAAATGTATTACAACAAAGAAACAATCAAAGCATTATAGTTAATTTCTTTACGACGAAAATAAAATCAATCTTTTTCTTTTAATACGTCTAGACATCATATCAATATCTTATGAATCGCTAATTTAATATCTAGCCTAACTTTGCATGGGGAAAAGCCCTTACCTTAGGCGTTTTCTTTCTTAACATCTCTAAATTCGCACGAGAAATAGCTCATGAAGCAATGAAGAATTCAACACCGATAGATATTGAGATTTATGACTTAGAAAATTATTTTAGGAGGCCTAATGGAAATGTATGAACATAATAACTATTTACGTTGCAATATTCCCATTGAGTTTTTGTCTAAAATTGAAGTGCACTTAATTCTAATAATTACTATTTCTTTAATTTTATTAGGTTGTTACAAAGTCAATTGAAATCATGTGTATTTATGTATATGGGTTAATTATGATTAACTAATAAAGTTCACCATATATTGTAGGGTGTCACACCATTCGTTTTAATTAAATAAATAAATTAGAGGGTGTCACATCACCCTTTTAATTTTTTATCTAATAGTTATTAAACCAAAAATAGCATAGAATTATTTTTGTAGACAATTAAAATAGAATCATAATTTTAGTTTAAGAGATGAATGCATGAGATACAAAAAGGAGAATAGTCCTCTCTTAATTGCACAAAAAAACTCATAATTAAATTTATAAACTTCCTTTAAAAATAAATTAAAGGTGTTAAGAATGAGTTAATGCACCAAGAAAACACAATGTATCGTCATAAAATATTGTCAGAGTAAAAGAATGAGTCAAGTCACAGTTTTTTTTTTTTACGATGAACCAAAAATATTTTCAAAACACTTATACATAAAAGTTAGATTTCACTAACTCTATAATATCTCTAAAATAAATACTTATTTGGTCGTAAATAAAATTAACAAACAATATAAATTTTATAAATTCCAATTTAATTTAATAACTCAACTAATATTTTATCAACTAAAATAAATTAAGCAAGACAAAAATACCACTCACACATAACAAAATAAAACAAATATATATAACACATCAATTTCGTAATTAGCGAAACTAATCAAATAAGCCAAATACACAATTGTCCACGTAGAAATTAATTATGCCATAAATCGTTCTAATGTAATTGTTACACCAAAACAACTAAATAAAAATAAAGGTTATAATTATTAAAGTAAAATAGAGAATCGTAATTTTAATTTAATTTCTTTACATATAGAATAAATTATTAATTAAGTGATAAATTATGAAAATTACTAAAAGACACATTTATAATACATACGAAAATTTTGAACTTACGAATATTAATCTTTTAAGAGGTCATATTATTTTGCTAAAGATTGTGAAGCTGCATTTATGACTTCGATTATGAGGACGACTTTCCATCTGCTTCGAACCTTTGTAACTGCTATACGGTCGTGCTTCACCATTTTTCTTTCCAAAATAGCTTCAAGTGTTTTGTCCTGCTTGTTTGCATCTATTGGTATAGAGATAATGGGTGTAACTGTTGGGTCGGTGCATATTAAGAAACACGAAAAACATTATGAATCTCAATAGAAGGGGAAATTCCAATTTATAAGCTACTTGACCCACTTCATCAACCACGTTAAAAGGACCAAAACAAACTGGTAGTCATGATGTCTACACACTGCAGGTGGCCAGGAACATGCACTACATGTAGTTGTTTCTGAAGAACTTTCTCCCTAACAAAGAAAAGATTCAACTCCAAATGTCTGGAATGGATAGTTTGGTTGTTGATTAAAAAGCTTGACAAAGGAAACCACATTGTGTAAATGTGCTAAAAGGAGTCTGTTAATAAGGTTAACACTGGTGAGAAAGGCACAGTCCCAAAGTTTGTAGGGGAGGGAAACTTGAGCTAATAAGGTCAGGCCAAACTCAACTATATGTATATCATTACGTTCGACCGCGCCATTTTGATGATGAGTATCAGAACAAATAAGACGTTGAGAAATGCCATGTTGAGCTAGAACTGAGAGAATGGCCTAAACTCACCCCTCCAATCAAATTGAACAGCCTGAATCTTGTAAGGAAATTGATTTTCTACCAAAGCCTTGAATTGATGGAAGGTACATAAGGCCTCATTTCTTCATAAGAAGAATATCCAATTAAAACCAAGCTATAATACCATAATAGAATTCTTAGTTTTCAGTACTTTTCATTGGTAGAATTTCAAAGTTTTCAACTTGTTTCAATCTAATTTCAATACATGGTTACCTATGTTTCTAAAGCGCAATCTGCAGCCAAGTAGTTAAAATTATATATGATGTTTGGAAGAAGTCGACACAAATGAAGATATGAAGAAAAAACGTGATAATCTATATATGGTGTTGGTTCTACAAGAATTGCACCCAGATTTTGATAATGTTTGTAATAGATAATTTACATTAGTAAACAAACAATAACCAAAAACATAGAGTAAATAATATCAGGAGCATCCCAACTGACCTTGGATATAGCACTAGGTTGAACCTTGTTAAGAACATTACAAAGAATGATCTCACTCCTCAAACCAAGCCTAAACTCTACCTCATAAGGCTCTGCTGGTAAATCTTTAGTTGCAACAACTCCAACCATTTTTCTCAACCACTGTGCTGCTTCATATCTTCTAAATACTGCATTTTATAAAATTTATTTTTCAGTCTCAAAATAACTGATACAAAATCCAAATATCTTTTTCGTATAAAGTTGACAAACATCAACCTTCATTAAAATCAAAATCATATAGAAACGGATGATAATTTGAGACATTCATGAAAAAAAAGCTAAAAATTGATTATTCCCAAGAAACTACCAGCTTCTTCTGATTTTTTAGATTCCGAATCAAGATCTTTGAGGCGGATACCGTGTTGTTGAATCACATCTTCAACCACAGATGCAACTGAAAACGAACAATGTCGCCATAACAAAGGAAAATGATCAATCAATTTGTTAATGAACCAAAGCAATTTCAGATGGAAAAACTATTTCTGATGAAAATGATAAATGAAGTAAGGGAAATCAAGATGATTTCTTAAGGCAATGTGTGATCAAATGATTTGTTAATGAACCAAAGCTATTTATGAGGAAAGTGATTAATGAAGTAAGGGAGATTGGTTAATTGAAACATGAGAGAAATGGGAAGAATGGGAAAATCAATTTCAAATGAAAATGGCAGAGGATAATATTTTTAGAGATAGTGATACTCTAAGTGTAGCTAAAAGTAGCTTTACTGACAGATAAAAAAATATCACAAAATTTGAGTGTCACAATAGATACTTTTTTTTTTGTAGTGTGTCTCTCATCCTCATTTACGAAGAATATTTAAGACACAAGGATTCTAGATTGACAAAGAACCACAAATCAGTGTATATATGCTCGTCTTTGATAGATCTAACATGTCTTATATCTTAATACATGCTTGTTCATATGTTTATTGACTTACACACTTGAAGATGATTGTAGAAACAATATGTATAATGCAACATGTATTGTATCATTAATTGTTAATTTGATATAATATGATAAAAATAAATTTTTCAAAAAGATATCAATGACCTTCCTCATAAATTTCCGTAGTAAAAAAAAAAAAAAAACTTCATTAGAATACAGATTTATTTCAACCAACATAAAACAACCCTTCTTGATAACTTTAACCCTAAAAACATCTATTGTCATTTCTTCTTGTTCATCTCATGTTTGGACTCAAGCATCAGTTCTTCTTGTTCATCCTTCCTTTCTTTTATCAAGATGTTTCTGTTGAGCTTCAGTTAGCGTTACACATTTTGTTGGTTCTGTAACCCCTATTTAAATCAAGTTCGAATATTCCTTTGGATGAAGAAAATTCTCCATCAACATACTTCAGTGATCGTAGTGACTGTCGAACTTTGGTATGGATTCTTTCACAAACAATCCTTCATTGCTATTTGTATTCCTTATAGATTCTTGAAAAATGCATCATAAGTCCAGAACCTTCATGATAAATACATCAACCTTTAAGGAAAACATATGGGATAAGAATTAGACTCTCCTTCAAGGACAACAAGGTAAAATTGATGAGTCTTGGGTTGAAGCTATGAAGGAAAAACCTTCTCAATTTGAAAGAAAAAAAATCTAACATTTGGTTCCACTAACTCAAGATAAAATTGTCATTGGAACAAGATGGATTTTCAGAAGAAAAAAAAAAGAGAAGAAAAAAAAAGATAAAAATGTCATAACAAACAAAGCAAGGCTTGTAGCTCAAGGTTACAACCAAGAAGAAGGCATTGATTATGATGAAACATTTGCTCCAGTTGCAAATATCTTGTGATTCTGATTATGCTAGAGATAAAGTTCAAAGACAAAACACAAATGGAGTATGCCAATTCATAGGACAAACTCTTACTAGTTGGCAACATAAAGAGAAAATCAAAATTTCTTTTTCCACCACTAAAGTTGATTATGTATAAGCTGCAAACTACTTACTCAAGTCATTTGGATGAAGAATCTATTAGAAGATTACTCATTAAGGTACTCAAACATTCTCCTCTTATGTGATAATACCAATGCAATCAATTCCCACATTCTATATCCACTACGCCAAAAATTGTCTTTTACAGCGCTTTTTTTAAGCCTTCTACAGCGCTTTTTCAAAAAAAAAAGCGCTGTAGATTCGAGCGCTGTAAAAGCTACAACAGCGCTTTCAAAAAAGCGCTCTTAAAGGCACCATTTATAACGCGCGCTTATTATGCACCTTTTACAGCGCTTGTTACAACAAGCGCTGTAAAAGGCATACAAGAGCGCTTTTTTGGGTACCTTTTACAGCGCTTTTTTGTAACAAGCGCTGTAAAAGGCATACCCATAATACATATTTTGGGTACCTTTTACAGCGCTTTTTTGTAACAAGCGCTGTAAAAGGCATACCCATAATACATATTTGGGGTGCCTTTTACAGCGCTTTTTGTAACAAGCGCTGTAAAAGGCATACCCATAATACATATTTGGGGTGCCTTTTACAGCGCTTGTTACAAAAAGCGCTGTAAAAGGCATACCCATAATACATATTTGGGTGCCTTTTACAGCGCTTTTTGTAAAAAGCGCTGTTAAAGGTGTTATTTTTTTTTTTTTTTTTTTAACCCTGTATATATTTTAAAAGCGTTTTTTAGCTTTTTAGCTTTTTATGGCACTTTTTTTATAAAGCGCTGTCTTTTATCTTTTTATCCAAAATTAGTTTGAACCAGTTCACACAACACAACACATCCAGAATCACTAATATTAGAACCAGAACCAGAACCAGAACCAGAACCAGAACAATGATACAGAAACAGAATCAGTAACACAACCAGAACCAGAACAATGATACACAGTAATTTACAACATATTTGGTATGAATATACATTGAATCTAATTTACAACATATTTGGTATGAATATACATTGAATCTAATTTACAACATATTTATATGCAAGTTTATATACTGTCCTATGATCATATACATATAATAACTATGCACCATATAATATTCAGTCCCTTGCAGCATGCTATTTCCCAGAAAATCAAATAATTTTCATTTCAAGCACATACTCACACCATTCCTCCTTTAATTCCATCAGATCTTGCTCAGAATATGAAGGACTGGAATGTTCAAAGTACTGCAATATAAAAATTGAACATATTATATTAAGTTAGTTTCAAATATATAGATAATTTATATATGAAAATCATATAATCAAAATACCGTACCGTTTCTTGGATAATAGTTTTATTCTTGTCAACAATCTCCTTCATGAATCTCAATACATAGTACCCACAGTCGATATTGTTTGTTTGACGAGGGCACTTTATTGGGATCCATGTAATATTATTAGACTTTTGCTTCGACACTACCGCACCTCTTTGAGCTCGAAAAACTTTTAATGCACTATAAAATGAATAAATGTGATTATTTTAGCATGAACAAACACTTATTTATATATATGTGTAACAAAAATAAATGAATATTACTTACGTGTCGAACAAAGTCTTGATTTCGGAGTGATTGTTGTAATCGCCATGCAAGGGATCCAAATAGTATACAACTTCAGAGACGACATTGATTGCAAATAGCACCCAATGTGCCCTACAACAACAAAAAATTGGTTACACAATTTGGTCTATACACAACTAATAAATTAAATTCTCATCAATTAAAAAAGATAAAATTACGTACCCTGAATTATATGGTGCTAAGAACAATTTATCCTTTGAAATATTTCCTAAAAACATATTTACAATGTATTTCTTTACATTGTCTTCATCCAGTTTCCACATGGACGTTTTATGCGGAGAGAAGAATGAGTATTTATTCGATAATTTCTTAGGGCACACGACCTTCTCATGCAAAAACCTTCAATGAAAATATTAAACTAGATTAATTACCAATACATTTAATTAATTACAAATAAATGCAATTAAAAGTATTTTTTACCTTATATACAAGCTCATTACAGTTGCACTGAGCTCCTTATGTTCGAGAAGCTCGTATACGTGCTCTTTGTCGAATAATTCCTCATACTCCTCTCCGAATATTTCTTTATTCATATGTATCATGCGGCAATCGTCGCTGCTGCATAGGTTCTTTTTTACAGCAATGTCAAGACACGCCCCGTATTTACCAAGGCGTGGCTGACTTATTTTAGGAGGAGCAGCAGCAGCGACTGATTTGCCACGATCCAATTTTTTTATTGCTGCAGATTTGGCAGCTTTATTGGCAGCTCTATTAACCTCCAATTTTTGAGGTTTGCTGCTTTTTTTTGGATGTACGGGTGGTTTATTTATTTGGACCTACAAAAATGAGGTTAAATGTTAGTTTATTGAATCTGAAAAAATTAACAAAGCTTATGCAATAAATGTGACAAACCTTATCGGGAGACGTCACTGATTTGTTTCTGGGAGGGCTCTTAATGAGGGCAACAAGGTTAGTGGGCCATGCCACGTAACTACCGATAGCTTCGCCCAATGACTGCATATCTCCGTCGTTGTCCGGTATCGGCAACGGTGCAGTTGGTTCGAAAGCAACAGTAGGCGATACCTTGACATGGCCCTTTGGGATCAGAGTGTTGTGCAATACTTCTCCCAAAGTATTGTACAATTTTGCTTTTCCCACCTTCCGATGAGTGGGCGAGGACAAGTATAGAAAACACGAAGTGACACCCTAAATCAATAGTTAAAACATAAGTACAGTTAATATATAATATTGTTTAATGCATAAGTAATTACATAAGCAAGTAAGTAATTAATTACCTCGGGAATATTTTTCAAACCGACGTTGCAACTCCCGCTTTCACTCTCCATTTGTAGTTCACCTTGGAGCTGAACCGGAAGTTGCTTGTCTTTGTTTGTATTCACCAATTGTGCCACTTGCTCAGATAGGATTCTGAGCTTCTCTAATACTTCCTCGTTGGAAGGTTTTTGGCGCTTCTCTTGAGGAAAAAAGCTTATGGGAGTTACGCCAAATCCCTTCCCCCTAACTCGGCCGGAATATTCAGGAACATTAAAAACTTTGCCCAAAATATCCCGGCAACTATCCTTGTTGCCCTCTTCACATTCAGAACTTTGAGAGATGGTCTCCTAAAATACATGTAACATTAAAATAGTTAAGTTCATTATCATTTTTAAAATACAATATTAAAAAGTATTCAAGTGATAAATACAATATTCAAATTCAAATTCACTATATTCGTGATCATGTTCAAAAGAAAGAAAATGAATTAAGATAACTTGTAAATTCACTATAAGAATGTACGTTTGGACTCATGTTAGGCTAACATAACTTGTAAATAAACCATGGCATACATACATAATGCCTATTTTACAAGTAAGCCGCATGTTTGTTGAGGTCATGGCATGCATGATATTTTTATTTTATGTTAGAATTTCAAAGCTTAATTTTTTTTTTTAACAGAGTTTTTTATATAGCATCTTAATTATTATTATTTTAAAAAAAATAATATTTCATTAATAAAAAAAACAATACACTGATAAGAACCTCAACAATATGAAGATGATCTTTATATTAATAAATTAGTATGAATTTTATTTATTTTAATTTGATTTGTAATAGTTCTTAGTTTGTTTTCATTTGAAATTGGAATAGTTTTAGTTAAGATTTAGTTGATGTCGTGTGTAAGTGAAGATAATTTGTTTCCTTACATTTAATTTATTTTAGAAAAATATGATATAATCCCAATATGAGTGATGTGGATTTAAGTTGGTTCTACAAGAGACAAATGATCTATCAAGTGATTTATTGAAATAAAGTGTTAAAATAAAAAGGAAAATAAATAAATCAACATGGTTACATAGAGAAGATGGAGAATGTGTCACAATCAATAATGATTGATAAGTAAATGTGAAACGTCACAAGTAAAGAAGTCATTGATAAGATTCAAACAAGTATTAATTTAAGAATTCCAAGAGGAGACACATCTAACTCACAATTCTTATTAAGAGAAAACTATAATTCCTTTAAAAACTTGTCTCAACCAAGTTACAAATGCATATTTATAGTAAGATTATCTCTAAACACAAAATGGTCATAAATGACACTATTCTCTATTCTCATATTGAGCTTACATCATATTTTTTTAAAATAAAAAAAATGTAAGAAATCAAAGTATCTTCACTAGGGATGGGAATAGGCTAGGCCGTCCGTAGGGGCCTATGGCCTGGCCTACTTATGACCTGGCCTGACCTGGCCTATTTAATAAAAAGGCTAGGCTCAGGCTGTTTTTAAAGCCTATTTATTTAAATAGGCTAGGCTCAGGCTTATAAAAAAGCCTGTTAGGCCTAACAGGCCGGCCTATATATATTTATTATTTATTAATATTATTTTTTATTATTATATTAATAATATTATTTTCTATTTTAAATTCTATCAATTAGGCAATCACTTACTAATCATTCCATATGCAGTAGTCGTTTCATATTCAGTAGCAGTTCTATATTTGGTAGTCGTTTTATATTCGGTAACTGTTCAATTAGTCAATCACTTAGTAGTTGTTCATTATTTGTTTAAGAAGTAATAATGGATTCGTTTAAAAAGGCTTTTAAAAAGACTTCCAGGCCAGGCCAAACTATTAAAAAGGCCAGGCTTAGGCCGAAAAAAAAGCATATGATAGGCCGTAGGCCAGGCTTAGGCCGAAAAAATAAATCGTAGGCCAGGCTCAGGCCTTTCAAAGCCTGACCTGGCCTGGCCTATTCCCACCCCTAATCTTCACTTACACATGACATCAATTAAATCTGAATTAAAACTATTACAGTTCCAAATTAAAGAAAACTAAGAATTATTAAAAATCAAATAAAATAAATAAAGTTCATACTAATTTATTAAAATATAGATCATCTCATGCTCTTGAGGTCTTTAACAATGGGCCTAAATAATAGTGTCATTTATGACTCATTTATGTTTAGAGATAGTCGTACAATAAGTATGCATTTGTAATCTCATCGAGACAAGTTTGAAATTAATTATAAAGAACGATAAGTGACATCTGTCTCCGCTTTGAGTTCTTGGATTAGAACTTCTTTGAATCTTATCAATGATTTCATTACCACTGTGGCGATTCCTCATTGACTTATCAATCTTCTCGATTGTGGCACCTTCTTCTCCATCTTCTTAATCTAACTCATCTGTGGTTATTTTTCCTCTTTTATTTTTTTACTTTATAGAAAGAAACCACTTGATTAGATCTTCAATCTCATACAAAAACACTTAAATCTACATCATACATCATCACAATGATAAAAAAAAATGGACAAAACCCAGTCAAAATCTACATAGTATAATCCCAACATAAAAAGTTTTCCCCCATTGTCAAAGACAAACAAGTCATTACCTTTATATTGATATTTCATAGTCTTACATATATCTTTTACAAAGTATTTTTTCAACTTCAAAATAAAAATATGATCTCTAATTTGTCCAAATTAACGATGAATCTAATAGCGTTTCAATGAGTGAAGATGATGTTAATGATGGCAAATGCATTTGTCTTTGAGAATAATTTACCACAATGGAAAAACAAACAACATACCAAGACGACATACAACATAAAGTCGGGTTCAAACCAAATCATATATAAAACTCCGAAAGAAAATTAAATATGTGTCAAAATTATTTATTTAAATAAAACGATAGAATAAAATAACTTAGAAAAATAATTTTATACAAAAACAAAAATAACCATAAACCACTTCTCTAAAGCATGAAAAAGAAATAATATGTCTAGATTTTAATGTGTTGAATGGTCTTTACACCATCATCAACATTTTTTTAATAATAGATAATTAGTATCTCTCTGTATGTATAATAAATATTTAGTTAAACAAAAAATATAAATCTTAAAATATTCTTAAATAAAATTATATGAGACAATTATATTTATGTTATTTAAAATTTAAAATTGATTATGAAATTAAAATATATTTAATTATCATACATTATTATAAATATATATATTAGTCTATTTACCCAACGTTATCCGAGATTAGACGTATATAAGACCGTTATCTATTTTTTTCTATTAAAAATCAATTATATAACTAAAACCAAAGTTTAGAATGATAACTTCTAGTACCATATATAAAAATGAATCTAACATAAAAAAAAAAAGGTTGATACACCATAAGGAGCATTATGACAAAAATGAATTAAGAAATGTATGATGCAATATAGAAATGATATCTTTGAGGAGGATAATTAAGGAAGTAAAATGAGTATAATATTTTTTATCACAGAGAGAAAGGCCACGAAGTTAGTTTTAGTAATACCTTTATTACGAGTCAATAAAGCATCGATGCAAACAGCTTACATTTTATAAAATAAAGAGTTATTACAAATGAACTAGCTATTATAGTTGCGAAAAATTCTACCACAAACTCGAAAACTATCAAGATAAGTGTAAACACCATCATCGTTCATATTGATAACTTCCCAGGGATTTCATCCATATTTTTTTTATTATGTTTAATATAAGACTATTATTTATGTTGTGAATAATAATTATAAAAAATTATATATTTTATTACTACAAATTATATACCAATTAAACATTAGTTAGAATAAAAACGTGTCTAGATCCAATTGTAAAAAGTATATATTTATATTAACAGTATATATATAAAAAAAATACCACATGTAGATTCGTCATTAATTCTCCATTTTTATTTATATATATGTAAAAAAAAACTACCATCACAATTTTCTTAGCAAACCCCGTTTGTTTAATTTTTATTTGTAAAATAGTTTTTAATCAAAGAAATTTTTTCCCAAACAAACTATTTATATCTAATTTTTTATTATTAATTTATAATTTTATCATGCATAATTTATTTAATTGTTTAAATTATATAAAATAAAATTAATAGTTAATGATAAAAAGTTAGATATAGATAGTTTGTGGAGAAAATTTTACTTTGAAAAACTGTATTTTATAAAAAACAATAACAAATTGAGTTTATTGAGAAACTTTTGCATTGATAAAAAGTATTTTTATAAATGAAAAATAATTAAAATTAATGAGAAATTGACATGTCCCATAAAAACCTTATATATATAGTATTATATTTTTTTAAAAATAAAAACATGTGTATTATAATTATTATGAGATTAAGTATTTTAATTAAATATCTCAATGATTATATTATTTAATAATTGTGAAATCTTTTATTTATTGTACTACTTAAATATTTTTTTAAGACATAAATATACATAAAAAATTAATTATTTTTTAGAGGTTTAAAACTCTAACTTTTTTAATTTTAGCCTTAATTAGGTCGTCGACGATGGGTGGTACCACTCCTTTTAGAGACAAAAAAGAAAGGTATATTGTTGGATAATCCATTCATTTTTGTATGTCATAGTAGTTGGATCGAATATCTTTTATCCAATAGGTTTGGACTATTACTAAAATATTAGGTTACCAAGTGAAAAAGTATGTATAAGATTTTTGTTAGTAAGTACCGAAAAAATTAAATGAAAAGAAATTAATTAATTAATATTATTTCTCTAACACTCAACAAGAAAACGAAGTCCGTTTACTTTTTGTAAAAATATTATATTTTATTCTTTTTAAATTTTTGGCTCTCTTTTAAGATAAACACTATTAAATTCAAGAGCATTGAAATAAGATGGTAAAGGTTTCTTTTAATTTAATTACAAATTTTGTATTTGGGTCCAGTTTATAAAATGGAGAAATATAAATTTTTTAACGGAGAATTTTACC
>JBBPBR010000006.1:40492331-40502888 GCA_037974775.1 Cicer pinnatifidum
TATGAAGTAAGTTTGCCATATGTAAAGAAAAATTTCAATATTAAAAAAAAAATAGGTTCACTTTATTTTTGTTTCACAAATTTAAAATTATTATTATTTAATTTATCCGTTTGAGATACAAATTTAGTATATTATTCCTACCACTAAATTTGTTATTTTAATATACAGCCTAAGTAGTTTTACCTTCTCTTAGAGTTACTTTGGCATACCCACTTAGTAAGTCACCAATAGGTTACACAATCTCATATTTTTCATTGGCTCTTGGGTGAGAATTGAGAAGTCATGAATGATGTAATGTTGTGTAAATGATAAAACTTTATATCTAATGTAAAGCTTAAGAAGGAAATTGAAAGAATGAATCTTGAGATAATATAAGATATGATGTATATTTTTACCAACTAATCTGAATAAACATAGGTAAAAATGAAGAAGTATTAAAAGTTGATTGAAGTGAGAAGATAGTAAAATTATTTTTATGAGAAGCTTTAATAGTAAAATTATTTTCATGAATAAATTTTGTGTTTGGGTGCTCAACATATGAATATGATGATGTAAAAGTTAAATTGAGAAATAAAATGTGAGGGATAAATTATAGAAGCATATGAAAATGTGTCACATTGGAAAATAAGTGATGTGACACATAGGTGTGCGATATGTCATTCAATAAAATTGAGAATTTGTATTAATATATTATAGACTTAATAGGAATTTTGGTCTTTCTATTTTAGCTGAATCACAAAAGTAGTGTCCCATTTTATTTTTCGAGAGTTTTGGTCTCCCAAATAGAATTTTAGTCCAAAATTTGATGAAATTTCGTTGTTTTTTTTTTTTTGCATTTATCTAAGTCACACCATGCCTCAAGATCTCATGGTGCAACAATTATACTGAAAATATATGATCATAAGTGGTCTAGTACGGTTTTAAAAAAAAATGAAATTTCATCAAATTTTAGTTCAAAATTTTGTTTGGGACCAAAACTAGGATAAATAAAATGGGGGACCAAAACTACTATTAAGCCTTTAATATAATAGATAGATTTGTGCATTGACTTTTATCCTATGATGCTTTTTAATTTATGCATAAATACATGGTCCTTTCATTGGTAAGTTATTTCTACAACGATTTAGCCATTGTCGAATACTATAATTGCTCTTTTGTAATCCCTAACATATGAACGGATAAAAAATGATAGTTTGGTAACACTAAGTGACTTTTGATTACCACAAAGTTTTATGTGTCTTCCTAACTATGATGAGTTAAAATGAGTTAAAGAAACAAAGATGATGCATGATTTTCCTAAGAGACATTTAATAATTATTCTAATTTTAGGAAGATTTTTTAAAAACAATTATTGACAAATACGAAAGCGCATTGGTAATTTAGCTAATGCTTGTTTATTGCGATTACTTAATCCATTACTTTGACCGATTATAATTAATTTCTCATTTCAAATTAATCGACTAATTCATGTACGTTTTCCTCGAACTTGTGATGATCTATGAATATGCCTTTCCATTCCCTTATTTCTATATTGAAGCAGTTTTTTTCTTTCTCTCACTAACGTTGGACTCATATGAAATTAGGCATGGTGCGTTAAGGTTGTAGTTTAAATTAACTTGATCAATCTAAATATAATATCTAACAGTCCTATACAGTTGATTCATTTGCAATAAAATGGATAAGTGTCCTCAATAGCGGTCGAAAAAGATTTTATTATTTTGAATTCAAATAATCTACATTAGAATCAATTTTACACTACGCCAAAAATGACATTTAACAGCGCTTGCTAAACACAAGCGCTGTTGTAAATATATTTTAAAAATATCGGAGCCTTTTACAGCGCTTTTTTGACAAGCGCTGTAAAAAAAGCGTTGTTGTAGGGTCATATATCGTTTGCACATAATGTTATAAGGCTTTTACAACGCTTTTCACAAAAGCGCTGTAAAAATGAAGCGCTTTCGCGTATTATTTTACAGCGCTTTTTTCACAAGCGCTGTAAAATACATGCGCTTTAAAATAATTGAACCACCTATTACAACGCTTTTTTCACAAGTGCTGTAAAATACATGTGCTTTCATTGAATTTAACTATCTATTACAGCGCTTTTAGTACAAGCGTTGTAAAATACATCTTTCAAATAATTATATACGTTGGGAACCCTCATATCCTCTACATCTTTCAAATAATTAAATACATGCACTTTGTTCTACTCTAGAAACCCTCATATCCTCTACGTATTGTGCGACCATCTACGTTGTCTTAGGTATTTTTTAATTTGTTTTTGTCAAATTAAAAATTCATACCACATGATCTGTTCTCTTTTGAAATTGTTATATATATATATATATATATATATATATATATTAAATCTCTTCTACTAGTCAAAAACTCATACCACATGATCTGCTCTGTTTTGAAATTGTTAGTTGATATTGATTTCTTTTTTAAACTTGTTGATATGTTTTGAAAGCTTATTATTTTTGTAACTGCATTTATATAGGTCGTCTAATATAGATAGGAAATGGATGTCTGCCAATCGATTGTCAAAAGAGTATGAAATTGGAGTGAAGGAGTTTGTTGAGCGCATATGGAAGTTAGACTACACAATGTTTCGTGTTCCCATATTTGGTTGCAAGTGGGTCGATAATAATAATGGCGTTTAGATTGATGAATCAGGATTCTTGCTTGTCGATTTTAATAGGGTGGGATACAAAGACGAGCCTTTTATTTTAGCGTCGCAAGCTCAACAAGTATTTTATGTCACTGATCCTTCTGATGATAAATGGTCTGTTGTCCTATCGACCAATAAAATAAGTGATGATAACAATAATGATGAAGATGTTGGTAATAATCTTTTATTTGCAACATCACAACAACCACAAGAAATTGATTCAACTGATGATGGTTTATATCTTAGAGATGCTCATGATGAGGGAATTTGGATTAATCCATCGTTTTGTATTGTAAATGGACAAACAAATGTGAATTCCACCAGGAAAAGAAGAAAGGCATCTTAATGTATATGTTTAATTGTTTTATATAAGCCATGCATGTAATATGAATTATTGTGATAAATATGCATGTAATCTGAATTATTGTGATAAGTATGCATGTAATCTGAATTATTATGATAAATATGCATGTAATTTGAATTAAGTGTTTTATAATAATATGGCAGAATAGCAACAGATTTCATATCAGAAGCTTTTGTAATCAAACCATACATACCAACATATTTGGATCCTAGTTATAACATCTCACAGTTTGCTACTGGTGTCTCTTTTGCTTCTGCTGCTACTGGTTATGATAATGCTACTTATATAATGTAAATTAAGTTCCATCAAAAGGAACATATTGCATAATCGATTGGCACATCGACTTTAACTAAATATCTGAGTTACTGGGACAAGTCAAGTCGATTGGCAAATCGATTGGAATAAATGTCTGAGTTACAGTCATCCAATATTGAACCCAAATAAAACAAACACAAAAATAACATACTGAGGCCTTTTACAACGCTTTTTTTAAAAAGCGCTGTAAAAGACCCTTTTAAAAATAAAATAAAGAGACATTTTACAACGTTTACATTAAAAAGCGCTGTAAAAGACTCTTTTAAAAATAAAATAAAGAGACATTTTACAGCGCTTATCTGAAGAAGCGCTGTAAACATAACATTCATATAAATTTACAAAACAATGAGACATTTTACCACACTTATTTTAAAAAGTGCTGTAAAAGGCTTTAAAAATAATATTCATCAGACACCTAACATGACTTTCTCTAACAGGATTTTCTTCAAACACCTTGTACGCATCATGGGAATCCCCAAAAACACATTGTTAACAAAAACATCAGACTCAAACCCATTTTTCGCAACATGGCAATGAACCTGAAGACCAAGTTTAGATTTAAGAAGGAAAGGGAATGTAAAGAGATAAAAAGGGTGTTGAGGTGGAGATTGAATTGTGAAAGAGTAAGCTTTGATGTTTGTGAAGAAGATGCATAAAAGGAGAAGAGTTTGGTGAAGAGGAAGAGATTTTGGTGGTGACCAGTTACTACTATGTGAGTTTTGCATGTTGAGCTTGTTTAAAAAATAACATAACAAAACACAAAAATAACATAACAAAACAATAAGGTCTTTTACATCGCTCATTTAAAAAAGCGTTGTAAAAGGCTTTAAAAAAAACATTCATATAACATAATAAAACAAGGAGGTCTATTACAGCGCTTGTTCAAATAAGCGCTGTAAAAGACTCTTTTAAAAATAAAATAAAGAGACCTTTAACAGCGCTTATTTGAACAAGCGTTGTAAAAGGCTTTAAAAAAATATTATATAACATAATAAAACAATGAGATCTTTTACAGCGCTTATTGGGAAAAGCGCTATAAAAGAACCTTTTAAAAAATTAAATAAGGACGCCTTTTAGAGCGCTTTTCTAACAAGCGCTGTAAAAGGCTTAGGCCTTTTAGAGCGCTTTTGGAAAAAGCGCTGTAAAAGGGTTTTATATATAATAGTAACCACTTTAGTTTCCTCTTCATTACGTAAACTTCACTATCATCTCAACCTTCAAATGTCTTCTGTTCTTTTGCAAACCCTATAATCCTGTCCATTACGAACTGTATTTCCATGATCATCTCCTTCATTTCGAACCTTATTTCCATCCAAGATCATCTCTCCCATTGCACACAATATATTTTCATTGAAATACGTAACCCTCATTACGTATTTCTTCAAACCATTTTTCTGTGAACCATATTTCTGTGAACTTTCTGCGTTCCCTCTTTTCTTCACATTTCATCTTTCTTCGAACCATTATTCAGGTATTGATGTTATTAATTTTTTGTAATCATTAAAATGCATGTTGAGCTTGTTTAAGATATACTGATACATGTTGAGCTTGTTTAGAATAATGCATGATGCATGTTGAGCTTGTTGATGTTATACTTAATTGCATGTTGAACTTGTTATAGTTAAATGGATACAAACAAAAATTTAGAATGTCAAAATAAAGAAGTTGACACCACTAAGACTTATGAAAATGAAGTCAAACGTGGTGCAACTATAATGCAAAACGTGATTAAAGCAAGGAGCAATGGCACCAAGTTTGAGGTTATACTATATTATACTCTGTTTGCTGTGTATTTTTTTTTAATCTTTTTTTAATAGCATGTACTTAATATATGAGTTTATTAGGTTGGTTGGAATGAGAGTGGTCAGCCAATTGACCCCAACAGCTCTATGTTTGTAAGCTATATTGGGACTGTTGTTCGTCAAAATATCCCAATTACGATTGACGATTGGAGAGATAAGGCGTTGAAGGATGCCAAAGATATAATATGGAATGACATTCAAGTAAATTTTTTGATCAACTCTTTTGTCATTTATAATTTTTTTCATTGAAATACTTTACTTATAATTTTTTTCATTAATGCAGACGACTTTTGTTCTTGATGAGGGACGAAAGAGTTATGTTTTGAGAGTTGCTGGGAAGATCCATTGTGGATTTAGATCTCATCTCTCAAATTTCTATCTAAAAGATAGAGAAGGAAACACAAACGTTGAACCTCCAAAAATATATAAACATTATATATCAAACGATGAATGGAGTGCATTTGTTTCCAAACGTTCTGACCCCGCGTTTGTCGTAAGTGATTAATTCATTAGCATTTGTGTTTTATTATTCATATTCGTAGCGTATTTTAAATTTTTACACAATTGCTATTTTTTTTATATAGAATATTAGGAAGGCAAATCGCGAGCGGGGAAGCAATCCAACACACCCATACAAAAAATCACGTATGGGATATGCGCGCCTTGATCAACAACTTGTAAGTAATTAAACATCACTTTTATATAATGAAGTAATTTGTATTATAAACTATAGTGTGTAACTAATTTTTATTATTTTGTTTATGATCTTAACGAATAGCAAATAGACACCCAAGCCGATCAACCCTTGGGTCGTCATATATTATGGAAGGAAGCGCGAGTTAATAAAGACGGGGTG
Organism: Cicer pinnatifidum; assembly: GCA_037974775.1. Classification (NCBI taxonomy): domain Eukaryota; kingdom Viridiplantae; phylum Streptophyta; class Magnoliopsida; order Fabales; family Fabaceae; genus Cicer; species Cicer pinnatifidum. The sequence continues at coordinate 40,498,340 of JBBPBR010000006.1, forward strand.
GTTGATAATGAAAATGTCAAAAAAGTAGTAGAAATTTGTGTAAGTATATTATCACTTTAATATTTTTTAATATTGTATTTATCACTTGAATACTTTTTAATATTGTATTTTAAAAATGCTATTGAACTTATCTTTTTAATGTTACATGTATTTTAGGAGATTATCGAACAAAGTTCTGAAAATCCATAGGGCAACAAGGATACTTGCAGGGACATTCTTGGTAAAGTGTTTAATGTCCCTGAGTATTCCGGTCGAGTTAGGGGGAAAGGATTTGGCGTAACTCCCAAAAGCTTTTTTCCTCAAGAGAAGCGCCAAAAACTTTCCAACGAGGAAGTATTAGAGAAGCTCAGAATCCTATCAGAGCAAGTGGCACTCTTGGTGAATACGAATAAAGACAAGCAACTTCCGGATCAGCTCCAACGTGAAATACAAATGGAGAGTGAAACCGCGAGTTGCAACGTTGGTTTGAAAAGTATTTCCGAGGTAATTAATTGCTTACTTGCTTATGTAATTACTTATGTATTAAACAAACTTATATATTAACCGTACTTATGTTTTAACTATTGATTTAGGGTGTCACTTCATGTGTCCTATACTTGTCCTCGCCTACTCATCGGAAGGTGTGAAAAGGAAAATTATACAATACTTCGGGAGAAGTATTGCACAATACTCCGATCCCTGCGGGCCATGTCAAAGTATCGCCTATTGTTTCTTTCGAACCAACTGCACCGTTGCCCATACCGGACAACGATGGAGATATGCAGTTATTGGGCGACGCTATTGGTAGTTACGTGGCATGACCCACAAACCTTGTTGCCCTCGATAAGGTATATTTAATTAATTGAAATGTATGTTTAATTGATATGTATATTTAATTGCTGATTTTTTTCCGCTCCTAACTTTAATTTCACATACATTAGATGCTGAAAATTAAGCCTAAAGGGAATGCTAAAAAGATTCCTAGAAACGAATCAGTTACATCTCCCAAAAAGGTTTGTCACATTTATTGCCTAAGGTTTGTCATTTTTTCAGATTCAATAAACTAACATTTTACCTCATTTTTGTAGGTCCAAATAAATAAACCACCCGTACAGCCAAAAGAAGGCAGCAAACCTCAAAAATTGGAGGTTAATAGAGCTGCCAAATCACAAAGGCCGGAGGGAAATAAAGCTGCCAAACTTGCAGCAAGAAAAAAACTGGATCGGGAAAAATCGGTCGCTGCTGCTGCTGCTCCTAAAATAAGTCAGTCATGCCTTGGTAAATACGGGGCGTGTCTTGACATCCAAGTAAAAAAGAACATGGGCAGCAGCGACGATTCGCACATCGTACCCATGACTAAAGATATATTCGGAGATGAGTATGATGAATTTCTCGAAAAGGAGCACATATACGAACTTCTCGAACATAAGGAGCTCAATGCTACTGTAATGAGCTTGTACATAAGGTAAAAAATACTTTTAATTGCATTTATTGGTATTTAATTAAATGTATTGGTAATTAATCTAGTTTAAAATTTTAATTGAAGGTTTTTGTATGAGAAGGTCGTGTGCACGAGGAAATTGTCAAATAAATACTCATTCTTGTCTCCGCATAAGATGTCGATGTGGAAACTCGATCCAGAAAATGTAAAGAAATACATTGTAGATATGTTGTTAGGAAATATAGAAAAGGATAAATTGTTCTTCGCACCATATAATTCAGGGTACGTAATTTTATCTTTTTTAATTGATGAGAATTTAATTTATTAGTTGTGTATAAACAAAATTGCTTAACCAATTTTTTGTTGTTGTAGGGCACATTGGGTGGTATTTGCAATCAATGCGATCTCTGAAGTTATATACTATTTGGATCCTGTGCATGACAATTACAACAATCACTCCGAAATAAAGACTATATTCGACACGTAAGTAATATTCATTTATTTCTTACATATATATATAAATAATGTGTTTGTTCATGCTAAAATAATCACATTTATTCATTCGATAGTGCCTTAAAAGTTTTTCGAGCTCAAAGAGGTGCTACAATGTCAAAGCAAAAGTCTAATAACATTACATGGATCCCAATAAAGTGCCCTCGTCAAACAAACAACATCGACTGTGGGTACTACGTATTGAGATTCATGTAGGAGATTGTTGACAAGAATAAAACTATTATCCCAGAAATGGTACGGTATTTTGATTATATGATTTTCATATATAAATTATCTATATATTTGATAGTAACTTAATATAATATGTTCAATTTTTATATTGCAGTACTTTGACAATTCCAGTCCATCATATTCTGAGGAAGATCTAATGGAATTAAAGGAAGAATGGTGTGAGTATGTGCTTGAAATGAAAATTATTTGATTTTCTGGGAAATAGCATGCTACTGGGCAAGGGATCTGAATATTATATGGTAGCTAGTGCATATTCTGTATATTTTTTTAGTTATTATATGTATATGATCATAGGACAATATATAAACATGCATATAAATATGTAGTTAATTAGGTTGTAAATTAGGTTCAATGTATATGTAGTTAATTAGGTTGTAAATTACAGTGTTACAGGGTTATATATATGTATCTGATTGTGTGAACTGCTAATTGTAAGTTACAGTGTTACAGGGTTATATATATGTATCTGGTTGTGTTGTGTTGTGTGAACTGATTCTTGTTGTGTTGTGTGAACTCGATCAAAATAATTTTGGATAAAAAGATAAAAGACAGAGCTTTATAAAAAAAATTGCCATAAAAAGCTAAAAAGCGCTTTTCAAAAACTTAATTTACAACGTTTTAAAAAAAAATAAAAAATAAAAATCCACATTTTACAGCGCTTTTTTGAAAAAGCGCTGTAAAATGTGCATTGAGTGGACCTTTTACAGCGCTTTTTAAAAAAAAAACGCTGTAAAAGGCACACCCAGTATACGAATTTTATATGCCCATTTTACAGCGCTTGTTGAAATAAGCGCTGTAAAATGTGCATAACAAGCGCGCGCTATATTTACATGATTTATAGCGCTTTTTTAAAAGCACTGTTGGCGTAGTGTTAACTCAGTTGTAGATCGTATTTGACTTAAGAGACATTTATTAAAAAAATTAATATAGAAATGTATTTTTTTGTTAAAGATATATTCTAATAGCTATTTAATTGAAGCATAATGTTGGTTTTGGTTTTGAACCTCATTCTAATATGAAAGAATAGATAAGAAATAAAAAATTAAAGATATCTTGTAACGTCAAGTAATCAATTACACGAGTTAAAGGGACAAACATGATCCTTCGTTGTACTACAAACTATTCAATTGAAATAAGCATAGAGTGCGATTTTTCACAATATAAAGTGATCAAACAATTTTGTATTTGTTGCATGCAAGATAGAGTAAAAAATGGCTAAAACTCTCAAGGTTTTTTATACTATGATCCTTTTAGTGTTCTTATGTCTTGCTCTAGAAAATGTTGGTGGTAAGTCCATTCTCATATTTTCATATTCTACAAAACTCTTAATCTATTTTCATTATTTTTTTTTTTTATTTTATACATTATAGCTAGACCATGTATCAGAGACAATGATTGTCTAAATTACAAGTGTCCCCGTCATCTTGAAGCATTTTGCAAATATGGTCGTTGTGAGTGCATATAGTACAACTAAAGGTAAAAAAAAAACATTTAAATGTTACGTGACAACCTTTAAGGCTTCAACTTTCAATTTTTTAATAAATTTACAAGTGCATTAAATTTTATTTTGAACGTCTTGTTAGCTTTGATCGCTTGTGAGTTATGTATGTGCGTGTGTGTTTAAGGATACATATGGATTCAGTATTTCATATACCATCTTAAAAACTTAAAATTGAGTTTAGTTTTTATCAGAGGAAATTGATTTATTGAGTTTACACTTTCAATTGTTATCTCAAGGATGTCATCGTACAACTAGTGTTAGTGAGAGTGCACAATAAAAATATATACAATCTAGATGGGTGTTGCACTTTATATATGGCACAGAACATAACCTCTCAATCCATATTTTCCTAAGTTATTTTTCACCCAACATGAATTTCAAGTAGTGCATGCTTTACCATTGAAAGTTTATCCATATATATATATGATTCACGAACCTGTATTAATCTATATATGATTTTATTCATTTTACATGATTAAAGATATACTCACATCTTTTTTATGTTTCCCCTATAATATATTTGTATGTAGGTTAAATTCAACATAATAATGAAAAACAATCGATGGAGCTTTTCTTGTGAAATTGAAGTACTAGAGGCTAGTACTTCACTTTATTTTAAGATTTTTTTTACTATCTTTGATTTTTTGGTATAGGTAGATATCTTTGATATTCAATAGTATCTTTTGAATCAGCTACTCTATCTAATAATTGTTTGTATTGTTCAGGATTAGTGTTTACACTTGTTTTATTTTTTAGTTTTCAAAGTTATGAGTTATAAAATTATTGTTATTATCTATAAAAAATATCATGTTTTTGAAATGTGCAAACTTAGTGTGTGTCTACGTTTTAATTTTTAATTACTATCTCTATTCTTAATTATAAAT
>JBBPBR010000006.1:40515948-40536173 GCA_037974775.1 Cicer pinnatifidum
ATATATATATATATATTGTATTAATAATTATAAACACAAAAATATGTATATATTTTTTTTTTTAAGTTTTCATAAAGAGACGTAAAATAATGGCAAATATAAAATCTGATATATAATAGTAAAAAGGATATTATTACATTTTAATTTATTTTTAATTAGTTGAACAAAATTGGAGTACTATAGTTGCCCCTATTTAATTATACTTTTACTAAAAAATGTGTATATTATCGTTGTAAAAAATAATTAAATATAATAATTTAGATTTTGTCTGTGAAAACGAGTAGGAAAAGGCAAAAGTGACTAGATTGATAAATTGCTAATGCGAAAACATGATATTCTTGAGCTTGGTTACCGGTTCCTAGATCGACAAAAATGAGGGAATGGTCATCTTCGGACTGGTTACCAATGCGTAGTTCGACAAGAAAGAGAAAATGATCTTCTTTAGATTGGTTACTGATGCGTAGATCGATAGGAATGAGAGAATTATCGTCTTCGGATTTGTTACCGATGCATAGATCGACATGAATGAAAGAATGATCGTCTTCCGATTGATTACCGATGTGTAGATCGTAGATCGACATGAATGAAAGAATGATCGTCTTCAAATTGATTATCGATGCGTAGATCAACATGGATGGAAAAATAAATAAAAAAATGATGGTCTTTAGATTGATTACCGATGCATAGATCTATAGGAGTGAAGAATAGTCGTTTTCGAATTGATTGCCGATGTGTAGATCAACATGGATGAAAAACAAAATGATCGTCTTCGGATTGGTTACCGATGTGTAGATCAATAGGAATGAAGAAAACTAACTTCTTATAAGGTTGTTGAGTATAAAAACAAGATATGAATGATTGATGCTTGTTAAGCATTATGCCGGATTGTTGAATATAGGTAAAGTATGAATGAAGATGCATGGTTAATTAATGTACAATGTATGATTTTATGTGTGCTATGCATAAATTCTTGTTCATTTCTTTAATTCCCCGGTCCTTATTATCTTCTACGCCCACAAGATTCGACCAATGAATTGAGATAACAATCGTTTTTGCATGATGGCTCTAGTATATGTTGTGTGACCCCGCTTTTTCGAGGTAAAACAACGCCAATTGATTAAAATGATTACTCTTCATTTTTCTTATATGCACCCATACGTGTTGAGAATCTACCGAGTTCCCGTGTATATGTTTTTCAAGTGTCAAAAGATTTAAAATATTTTTATATTTTCACATATTTAAAACTCTAACATTTATTATCATAAAAAAAACATTTCAAAATGCTAGAACAATCAACTAAGAAACTGAATTAGTTTAGAAAAAGTGTATCATACAACATCGAATGACAACATTGGAAAAAGTACATTCACTATCTTGGAAACAAAACAATTGGGTTTACAATGTATGGATGAGTGTGTTTAGCTTTAGCGGAAGGATAACAAACGTTATTCATTCTAGTAATTTAGAGCTCTTGTTAGTCAACTTCCAAGAATAATAATTGCCCCAATTTAAAGTGCTTGATTTTATTTTTTAGTTTTTGATTGGACTATTCTTCCAAGTTTTCAATCTATAGGGATTCTCTAATTCTTGCATAGGACGCCTTTTCAGGTTTTTAACTTAGCGAACCAATTTTTCAAATTTTTTTTTGCTTTGTTTTTTTTTTTTCAAGCATAATATTTTTTGACTAAAATCTGAGTTTATGGGAAGTGGAAACTGCTCTCCATCAATTTATGCGAGTATTATAGCTCTGCTAGAGAAAGCCTTTTTTACCACATATGGTCCCTTGTATTTTGGGTCCATTTCCATCAGAATCTTTTTTAAAAGGCAATAATTTCTTTAGCACTAAGTCCCCTTATTGAAACTCTCGAGGACAGACCTTTTTCTCGTAGGTTTTTTAAGTCTTTTTTGATAGTTGACCATGACATAGAGTTATCATTCTTTTTTCTTCTATAAGATTCAAATGGTAAAATCGTGATTGAACCCACTCAACCTCTTCCAGTTTTGTTTTCATAAAGACTCTGATTTAGGGAATTTCAACTTCAAGAGGAAGTACTTCTTCTATTCAATACACCAATGAGAAAGGAGTTGTCCTCGTTGAGGTACGAACAGAGATTTTATAGCCATGTAATACAAAGGAAAACATTTCATGCCAATCCATATATATCTCTAACATATTTTGTATGATTTTCTTGATATTCTTATTTGCTGTTTCTACAGCCCCATTCATTTTCGGTCGATATGGCGAAGAATTATGGTCGTGAATTTTAAAACTATCAAAAACTCCTTCATCATTTTGTTATTTAGATTGGTCACATTATTAGTGATAATCTTAATTGGAAAGCCATATCGACAAATCAATTCTTTGTTAATGCATCTAACAACCACGCTATTCGTCACATTGACATAAGAAGCAACTTTAACCCATTTTGTGAAATAATCAATAGCTACAAGGATAAATCGGTGCCAATTTGAAGTCTTAGACTCGATGAGTCCAATAACATATATTCCCCCACATTGAAAATGACCATGGTGAGGTTAAGACATTCAAAGAGGTTGACGGTACATGTACTTTATCAGCATAAATTTGACATTTATGATATTTTTTACGTAACTAAAGCAATCAAATTCCATGCATGCCCGCTTGCATGGATTCCAAAAGAACCTTCGTGAACCTTTTGAATAATTTTCTCTGCTTCTATTTTATCCACACATTTGAGGAGAACGATAACATGATTTCTCTTATAAATCACATCACCATTTAACAAAAAGTTTTTTGATAACCTCCTCAAAACCTTTTGCCGTTATCCGAAATACCCAATGAATATTCCTTATTCTTGACATAGGATTTGATTTCATAAACCATGGCTTGCCGTCAGGCTCTTTTTCTATTGATAAGAAATATGTTGGCTTATCCTTTTGTTGAATTTTTATGACCAGCACATCCTGACCGATGCTTAATTTGAACATCGATGACAATGTGGCTAAGACGTCATCCAATTGATTTCCCTCTCAAAGAATATGGTGAAAACTGATTTTCTCGAAACATTTTTTTCAATTCTTTGATATACGTATGATACATAATCAATTTGGAATCTCAATTTTCCCAATCTCCTTTTATCTGATGGATGGCCAATAATGAATCTCCATATACCTCAAGAAATTTTACCTTTGATTCAATGGCTTCTTTAATGTCTATGGCACATGCCTCATATTCTGCAATATTGTAAATGGAATGAACTGATTTTCAAGGGAAATCAAACCCCAACGTCCATTTTTCTCTATCAGATGAATCAACCTCTTCAAACACAGTCATTATACCTTCATCGAGGAATTCATATTGCATTGATTGATAATCATCTATAGGTTGTTAGGCCAAATACTCTGCTAGTGTGCTTCCTTTGATAGCCTTTTCTGTAACATACACCAAGTCGTATTCTAATAACAACATCTGCCAATGGAAAATCCTTACAATAAGAGTAGGTTTTTGTTTTAAAGATGTACTTACTTGGGTCTATTTTAGACACCAGCCAAGTTATATGACATAACATGTATTGCCTAAATCGATGAGCAACCCGTGCTAATGCACAACATGTTCGTTCAAGCAGTGAGTACCTTGTTTCAAAAATCGTGAAATTTTTTCTCAAGTAATAGATAACGTGTTCTTTCTTACCAGACTCATCATGTTGCTCCAGTACACAACTCATTGACTCATCAAGTGTTGTTAGGTACATAATAAGTGGTTTCCTAGGAACAAGAGGCGCCAAAATTGGAGGTTTTGACAAGTACTGCTTAATCTTCTCGAAAGCTTTTTGATAATTCTCATTCCATTCAAGCTTTTGATCTTTTGGTTCACATGTGGCATTGAGATGTGATATGAACCTGACAATGTAGTTGAATCTACCCAAAAAGCCACGAACTTCTATTCTAGTGCGTGGAGCCGAAATTTCTTGTATTGGTCATACTTTATATGGGTCCACCTTTATCCCTTGTTGACTAACAATAAACTCAAGTAACTTGCCCGATATTAATCCGAAAGTGCATTTATCAAGGTTAAAAGATAGCCTGAACTTCCTTAGTCACCCAAACTATATTTGAAGGTTAACAACATGGTCTTCTCCGGTTCGGGACTTTACAATCATATCATCCACATGAACCTCTATCTCCTTATGCATCATGTCATGCAAAGAAATTACCATTGCTCTTGGATAGGTTGCCCCAATATTTTTCAATCTAAGTGGCATCACTTTATAACAAAAAGTTCCCCATTGTGTGATGAATGTAGTTTTCTCCATATCCTCGAGAGCCATCTTGATTTGATTATACCCTGAGAAACCATTCAAGAAAGAGAAAATAGAATATTGAGTAGTGCTATCTAGTAGGACATCAATATAAGGCAAAGGGAAATCATCTTTAGAACTAGTTTTATTTAGATTTCGATAATCAACGCACATTCGAACCTTTACATCTTTTTTGGAACTGGAACAATATTAACAACTCATTGAGGATATTTTTCTACTGCTAAGAAACCAACATCAAATTCCTTCTTGACCTCTTCTTTATCCCAGGCATATCTTGATATGGCCATACAAAGACATCCACGTAGTCAAATAAAATTTTAACTAGCTTTTCTCGCTCACTTTCATTCATAGATATACCAATCGTAATTTCTTTTTTATCGTATTCCATCCCAAAATTGATCACCTCAACAGGTTCTTGATAGGGTTCGATTATCTTAGTTATATGTTCCATTAGCCTTTCTACTTATGGGGGAGGGTCACAATCGTCTTCACAATCCTCATCAGCATGATTAATTGGGTGTTCAAAGTTACAAGAAATGATTCTAGCACTGTTATTTTCAACATATTCATTTTCGACTCTGGATTTTTTAAATTATAAAGAAAAAGGAAAAATGAAAATATGAATAAAGATTTCTATTTCAAGAAAAAGAAGAGAAAAAAACAGTTGGAGAATTCAAAAATGCAATTATTGATAATAAGTACATAATTGAAATACATGTGCCATAGTTAGTTATCCTTATAGTCTTGGGAGAGCAAAAGGAGTTGAAATACACAATTACTTTGAAAATGAATAAACAAACAAGGGAAACTCGATGATCTTCCAATTGTTGAGATTGTTATTCAAAAGACAAGGATACACCAATTTGAGGGCATCGTCACCAATATGCTTTTCTTCCGCAACAACCATCTGATCAGCATATATTAATATGGCGATTTGAAATGTTTGACGAATTCACAAATATGAATCTTTTGTGAATTCAGTGTCTGATTTTCTGAACGAGCCATCTTGCTTTCTCTTTTTTCCTTCACAACCTTTTCTTTGTCAGCTTTAGTTAATGTAGATCCCAACCCACACCTATATTTCTTTTCCAGTATATCTACCAATTTTCCCAATTTAACAAAAACTCCTCCTCCAATATCGATTTGGTTGACTTCAATGATGTGGTAGACAACTTTGGTTCTTTTAAGGGAGATCCTTCACCCATGAAGACCACATTGAAAATTTCTAATGATTGAAAGGAAGTCTCTATGGTTTCCTCCATGTCTTCAATGTTGCCTGTAGAAGATAAATGGCTCACTATCATATTTTCTTCCCTATATATTATCACTACCTTATTCTTCATTATAAACTTTAGCTTTTGATGGAGAGTTAATATCACTGCTCAAGCAGCGTGAATCCATGGTCTCCCTAAAAGGAAATTATACTCATTTTGCTTGATATACTTCAAAAATTCGTTAACTTCTTCTTCAAGCATTGTCTTTTTGTAAGTTTGTAGCCCTTTTATAGCATGATTCATAACCTTTTTTTTCCTTTTCCCCTGTGGCCCTCCTTTTTCTTAGGTTGTCTAGAGGCATATACTCGACCACTTTGAGTCATCCCACCAATCCCTGAAATGTTGGTGACATCCGTTCCTTTAGATTTATAGCTATCACTTGGTTGATGATGGGCCAAGTAGGAGGTGACTTCATAATTCCATGGTACCGTCTTGGTGTTTTCATAAGAAAAAGGGGTTGGTGCTTCTACAATTATTGTATTTGGTCTGCTAGGAGTTGGCTTAAGATTTTCTTTTATGTAGAGGATTTTCAATGGTCTTTGGAAAGATCTATATTTTCCATATACGGCTTTATGGTCAACACATGAACATCTTTTGTACATTGGTGTATCTCATCTTCAATGACATTGACAAAGGTATCTCATCTTTCACTTTCAATTTTAGGGCTTGGCAATCTTCGATCGAATGCCCTACGGCTCCTGCATGGTATTAACATTTGGCGTTTGGGTTATACTATTTTTGGAATGGTGGTTCTAGAGGTTTCATTGGTCTCAAGACTACCATTGAATTCTAGAGTATGTGAGACAACAATTGGTTGTATGTCACGAGAATTTGGTCAAAATGGGTCATCTTCTTTTCTCTATTGATTGGTGGTTTGTATTGATTCGGCTTTGGATTTTGGTTACGTTAGTTTTGTTGGGAAAATGAGACTGATGGTGGTTGGACCAGAGGTAGTTGATAAAAAGGTGGCCTTGAAGGATGATGTTGAGGGTATGAAGCTTGTGAGGTTGCAGCTACATATGGATAGGGAATGTAAGGAGTTTGAGGTATCAAGGGATAAAAATTTGGGGGTTGATAAGAATTCATGGATGGAAAATATGAGATTCTTTGTAACACCCTAAATTTTATAATAAATATTTTCTTAATGAAACATGATTTTAGATAATTAATTTGGTGTTAAAACTATTTTAGAATATATGTGGATAAATATGGGTGTTTTCTATGATATACTAATTTTGTGTTAAATACTACTTTTGTATGATATACTAAATTTGTATGATAAATATGGTTGTTAAAACTTTCGTTATATGGGTGTTTTCTATGAAATACTAATTTTGTATATATTTGACTAAATAAGTGATATAAATAAAAATATTATATCTTATATATTTTTCTATAAATAATACTATTTTAGTAAAGACTAAGATTTTAGGCAATTCTACATGCATATGTGGATTTGCAGTTAATGTGATGTTTTCTTGTATGTTTGACCGATGTTAAGTGTGCACATAATTATATTTAATTATTTATAAATATATATTATTTTAATTATTTATTTTACAAATAATTATCTTGATATATTAATAATTTTAATATTGATTTTCTTTATTTTTATATAGTTGCTATCATATAAGGATTTTATGCATATTTATTTTTATTTAGTAAGTAATATAGATTTTTGATGTTATATTTATTTATTTTATCATTTCGACTATTCTATATAGGGATGGCAATATAATCGCACTCGCGGGTACCCATGCAAACATGTTTGATTTGGTCAAGGAAAACTCGTTTTGATTATATACGAGTGCGGATTTTCCCTGAAATTAAAATTCGGGGGCGCGGACGGGTTTGGGGTGGTGATATCCACCCCAAACCCGCACCCAAATCCGCACCACAAGTGCTGTTATTATAATTTTTAAATTTTATATACATATTGAATATACTTAATATTTTTTAAAATATTAAAATTTATAAACTTATCTCTATAAAAAAAATATTTTTTAATTTTATTCTTGTCTAATAAAAATTATTTTATTATATTAATTGTAATAAATATGATTTTTAAATTTATAATTTTATATATATAAATGGGTGCGGGTGCGGGTGTGGGCAGGAAAACCCAAACCCCGTTGTGGGCAAAGATATGTGTCTAAATTTTACACCCGCTATGAAACGCATACGGATGCGGGTTTTCCCCGATTAGTCGGGTGCGAGGGGTGGAGGAGGCAAAATTCGCCCCTGCCCCATTGCCATACCTAAATTTCTATAAAGATGATGTATTTTTATGTAATTATTTTGAAAAGTGTTATAATAATAGTTATAGTTATTATTTTGAATATGAGAGTTTTGGTTAAAATTAGATTTATCTATGTTAAGGATAAATAATATTATGTTAAAATGAGTATTTTGGAGAAAATATTTTAGAAAAGTAAAACAAATTATTATTTATTAAGGGCTTTTAGAAATACTAGAAAATGAATTTTGGACCAGACGACGGTTTACACCCCTATTTTCTACATATGCGTATTAATTTGGACTATAACTGGTTGGACTTTCCCTTCCTACATCTTCTCATTACACCCTTGATTCTACCTCAGACTTGACTACTTGGATTGGGCCTTTAAAAATTTACTCTTATACATGTACATCTTTTATCTTCGCCCCTTCTTTTGCAATTAAAAAATAAAAAAATAAAAAATGAAAATCAGACTTATGGCAGTCAAATCGTAGCAAACCATTTTTCTCTCAAATTCACTCCAACCAATTCCTTGCTATTTTGAAACGATCTCAACTTCTGTCCCACACAAAATCGGCCACTAAATCCATTTTTGGCATCAGTTTTATCGATTGTGGCTCCGTTTAATCAGAAACAATTGTGTTTCTTTCTCTAAGCATGTGGTTTTTGGCTGATTTCGATCACCATGTTTGTCGTCTCAACAAACTGGCATCATTTTTGGATTCCTCTCGTCGAAACCTTCAAGAAGCACTACTAATTTGTATTTTTTTTGGTGAAGTTGACATCAGACTCTTGCGGCGCTCCGATGAGTCAATGAGACTTTTTCTGCAGGTTTTTCTTGTCGTTTTGACTCCATTTTTGTTCCTTTAATTTTTATTTATTATTTAATATTTATTTTTATGCTCCGCATAATTTGACAGTTACGTCTCAACGAGTTTTTGAACTCGTCGTTATTCATATTCGCTCGCTACACATTGTCGATCTATAGTTGCTGTTGAAAATTTCCATTAATTTTTGTGTTTGAGAAAATGTCTAAATAATGTAAGGGGTGATAGAGCATTTGAATTCATGAGTGTAATATACTGTGAGATGAACGAAAAAATTGTATTTCACAACAATTTATCCGGAACTCGCTACGTGCAATAGTAGTTCTTTGAGAGAGAAATTAATTAATGTGAAAATATGAGGATTGTGAGATTAAAATGTTAAATAGAAATGTTTATAAGGTGTTGATTCATTTAATTTTCGATAATTGTGTGGTATTTGATATTTGATATTGTTGTGATGTTGGATGTTGAATGAAATTATGTGCATATGTTTGATTGGACGAATTTATTTGATGTGATAATAGAAAAATAGATGCATTGTATGACATATGTTTATGTGATGATAATGATGATGTTTGATTGATGATAGTGATGTTACAAATTTGTGATGAGTTTATATGATGATCATGATTATGTATGATTAATGATGTTATAAAATTGTGATGAGAATATTGAAGTACCACATAATTGATGAAATAACGATGATTCCAACTTGTGCTAAAGATGATGCTCTTAATAGAGTAGTCAAGGCTAAAGAGGGGAGAAAGTAAATATTGAGAATTTGTGAAATGAAGATTATATTGTCATCGTATAGGTAGGGCATGACAAGCCTAGTGATTTCGGGGAAGTACAACTGAATTGAGTCTGATCGTGACGGTCTATTGTTGAGCCTTAAGAAAAGATTGTTAGACCTTGGAGGTATTCGAGTGGGAAATTCCTAGGTGACTTGGAGGTAGCATTCCAAATGTTGGGAGCTACTGTGCAACACACATTTACCTCGAATGTCGTGTATATGTGTCTCGGATTGAGTTGAGGGGATCTATGAGGACATAGTCAATTTGAATTGTTAATATACCAGGATGGTGGCATAGTAACAAGACTCCTAACTTAATACTTCATAGTTAGAGTGGTACCACATTGTGAAGTAGAGTCTAAGATCATGTATAACATAGCATTTCCTTGTGATTGTTTTGTTTTTATTCATGTGATTAGAAAATAATAATAATTTCTCTTAGATGATTTGATGCATATTATAATGAGATGATTATTTTACTTGAGTGACTTTGATGTTATAATATGGTACTATTTGCTTAAATATTTTGATATATCGTAATATGATTATGATATTATTTATCATGATTGTTTGTGTGTTCTTCATACTTATATTATACTATCAACATAATTTCGAAATTCACCTCCTTCGTTGTTTGTGTTTGACTGGCTTGGCCATGCGTTTGCAAAATCGCAATTATTACATATTAAAGAATCTTGAAGTTCAAGTTTGGGAGAAATTCCGCTCTTATGGGTGATATCGGAAATTAAGTGTTGTAAATTGTATTTTATTTATTTAATTAGAAATGACTTTTTGTATGAAAATCTTATAAGTACTACTAAGTTTGTGGAATTAAATTGAGAAATGTGATATCCTAACTTAGTTATAAAAGTTTTTATTTCCTTAGAAACTAATTTTCTTATCCGTTGTGAATTTTCCCTAAATAAACTTTTCTAAAATTATTATATATATTATTTTAGGGTTTAGAGTGTCACACTATTGGGTTTACCATTACAATATTAACATCCCCTTCTTTCTTTTTTGTGAATCCCATTTGGGGTCTATTCACGCTATTTGTTGCACATACGATCTTGCCACTCCTCATCCCACTCTATATTTTTTTCTCCTATCTTGATCAGGTCTTAAAAGTTTAATGACATACTCCTAATCATCTTATCATAAAAAGGTAACTAGAGAGTATTCATAAACATACCAACCATTTATCTTTTAGATAAAGTAGTATCTACTTGTGGTGCCACTTATCTCCATCATTGTGCATATTCTTTGAATGTTTCATTGTCCATTTTCAACAAATTTTGCAACTGCATCTTGTCAGGGGCCATGTCAATGTTGTACCTGTATTATTTCAAGAAATCATCACTTGGGTCTTTCCATGAACGAATTCGATTTCGATCGAGATACATATACTAACTTAATGATGTCTCACTCAAACTGTCGTGGAAAAAATGAATGAGAAATTTGTCATTATAAGCATGAGAAGTCATTTTTCTACAATAGATGGTAAGATTATTTTTAGGTCATGTGACACCTTTGTATTTCTCAAACTCAGGTACCTTGAATTTTGAAGGGATTTTCACATTGAGAACCAAACACATATCAAAAGCTTCGAGATCATAGACATTATGTCCCTTAATTGCTTTTATTCACTCTTCTAAAGTATGGAATTTCTCTTTCAATTGGTTATCATCCCTAACGTGAGGTTGTTGCCAATTCCCGTTAGCATCAAAATGGGGGTACTTGGGATGCATTGAATCGAATATTTTACGAGGGTATAATGTTTTGGGTTGGCACGCCTAAAAGAGATGGGATTTGTTGTTGGTTTAGGCTTTGGGAATTGATAGTTGAGTGGTTTGGGTTGTTGTCCATGGGATTGATGACTAAAGGCGGAGTATAACTAGGTGGGAGACCATAAATAGAAAATTGTATAGCTGATGTACGAAACTGTTGAGTAGTCGGGGTAAAGCCTGGTGGATGAGAATGAGTAGTTTGGTGTTCTTCATTTGCAGTTGGAGGATTCTCATCTTTATTATCCTTCCTTGTCAAAGCCTGTATAGCTTTTAGGATTCGATCAACCTTGTCCTTCAATTGGCTAACATCCGTTCTCATTACATTTTTATTTTGCTCAAGTTCATCCATGATCTTGGAGTTTGCGCAAGTCCGATAAAGGTGTTAGGGAAACAGATTTATTGATTTTTTTTTTCGTTTATATTTTTTTAATAAATAAATAAAATCCTATGAATATGTATTAAATATGAATGGAATGAAGATGAAATCAATTATTAGTGAAGAAAATATGGGGATCGGTAAACTAAACAACAAATCTTTCATTGGCATATTACTTCCTCCACCCCTTGTTCTCTATGATACCATGAAATTTTGTCCCTTAGTAAGGCTAGCTATACAATAAGTCCTTTCACGATTATGTTTAAGTCCAACATGATACCCTTTCTTGAACATGTGAGACATGAACCAAGAATACAACACTAGAACACAACAAAATCTTGATCTCATTTTCTTCTTGTGTCGGTCGCATTTGTAGAGGGTAGTATACATCAACAAGAACTGCAAGAACTGGATTTTTCTTATTTTTGTTAAAAGCCAAGAAGACATTGATGATATCAAAATCTACAAAATTATCAAAGTTTGGGAATAAAACAATACCATGGATAATGAGAGCCAAAATATCTATAAAAGTACCCAATTATTTTTTAACGGAAAAATCTTGACACTTTTACTCTAGATATTTTCTTGAAAAACCATGAATAACTCATTTTCCTTTTTCTTACTTGCCAACTCTCTTATGTCGATTTTCAACACTTCAGAAATTATGCTCAAACTCGAACGTTTCTCAATGTATCGATAAGGATTTCCTTTCTCTAAGGAATAACCAATATTCGTTCAACTTCTTCTAATGTTGGGGCCAATTGAAAGTATTGAAAGGTGAAACATGTTAAGAGAGGGTCATAATATTGAGCCAGTGTCGTGAGGGTACGTGTTTGCACATTCGTTGCCAAGAGATTTAGGATCTTCTCATATTTGTGAAAGAAACTCTCACGTTGTATGGTTTTCATTTGTTTGTTGATGTCTCTTAAACTTTTCAAATCAGGTTGCTTGAACTTTAAAAGTAAAGTTTTTCTTTTTTCCAATCCAATTGTCCACTTTAATTTAACACGTGACTAAGGTCCTTATGATTCCCCAACAATCTTGAAAATTGATGCAAAAAGCCATTTCATTTTCCAAAAGAAACAATGTCGTGAGATATGAATGAAATTATCTAGAATGATTGTTGTGAATATATAATGTTTTGAATGAATGTTGTAAAATACTTGTGTTTTTTATGAAGATAAAGACCAAGGAAAGTGATCAAGTTGCAAACTCAAAAAGAAGTCAACAATCAAGTCAACTATGGTCAATTATGTTAGAAGTCTTCTAACTTAAGGTATATGATGTAATCTAATATTCTTATATTTCAAATGCACATGAGAACCTTTCATTTTAGCATATACATCAAAACAATTTTCGTAGTGTCAAAATGCATGAACAATGTTTGAAAATAATGTTTTTGACAAAAATCAATGTTGTATTCGACTTAAGCATGTTGTAGCCGAATTCGGACTCAAGTCAGTAGCTAAAACTGAATATCTGTGTTCGACTACAAGATGGTGTATTCGAATACAATTGCTAAGTCAGTAGCTAAAATTGGACTTTTGTATTCGACTACGAGATGGTGTATTCAAATACAATTGCTAACTTAGTAGCTGAAACTAGACTTTTGTATTCGACTACGAGATGGTGTATTCAAATACAATTGCTAAGTCAGTAGCTAAAACTGGACTTTCGTATTCAACTACAAGATGATGTAGCTGAATACAAGTGCTAAGTCAATACCTAAAACTGCGCATTTGTATTCGACTACAACATGGTGTAGCCGAATACAAAACCAAGTCAGTGGAAAAATTCACTCATCTGTATTCGACTACAATAATGTGTATTCGAATACAATCTTTAAAATTCAAATAAAATTGAACGTTACAAGAGGTGTATTCGACTACACTCTTGATATAGTTGAATACAATTGTGAAATAATGCAATTTTTCAGTTTAGATTCAACTTGGATCATTGCCTCTGTACTAACAAATGTATGAGGTTTTTTTTTGTTGCTTATATAGATATTCTTATGACAAAAGAGTATATTGGCTTATATAGTGAAACTCTCACAATGGTGACTCTATAGTTCTAAACACGGTTCCTAGAGCCAGTAATCCTATTTTGGAATATTGTCAACAACAATAGGTAAACTATATCGAGTGACAATTCTCTTAATAGGATTAAACTCCAAGTGAGATCTTCATGCTAACCAAACAAGAGGTACATCCATAAGGCTACCACTACACGACCTCAAAACTAAACTTAAGTTTTGTTCAAACTCGGGAATAAGGTTTCACTCATAAGTATTTGTTTTAGTAAAAGTGTAGGGTCTAGAAAAAGCATAATTCAATAGCTCCATAATATTAATAAAACACGTATACATATATAAAATAAATAAATTTTGAGTTCGGGAGTCAATTATGCATAGAGAATGTATTAGTACTCTACAATATTCGTTAAAAAAACACAGTTACTTATAATTAATTGTGTAAAATTAATATTAATTTAAATATATTTATTTTTACTTATAATTAAATATGAATATCATTTGCTTGTTTTTTGAACATGATTTTTAAAATAAAAGTATGCTTTAAAAAAATATTTTTATTAATGTGCTTGAAAATAGTGTGATCTTGCTCTGACGTATCTTCCAATGCGATGGAGAAATCAAAGCTATGCATTTCTTGTTTAGAAAATGTTATGTCTTGATTGTTTTTAAAGAAAAATTATTTTGTTGTTGATAAAAAAATTATTTTGACGGTAAAAATTTTTTTATTTAATTAGAATAATTATTTTGAAATACGAGTTCTAGTGCTATTAAGCTATACAACTTGTATCTCAAAAATTTAATGAGTAAAAAGATGTCTCAAATAGTTAATACTTTTAAAAATATTTTATTATGTGTTTTTATGAAATTTGAATGGGATGAACTCCCAAATAAACAAGTTGAATTATTTGTTAGGTCCAACTTAATTTTAACTTAAAACAATAAAAAAAGTCATTAAAAAATAATAAAATAAACCTAAGATAAACCAATTCCAATAAAGCCTAGGGGAGGCGCCATTACAAAAAGCGCATGCGGTACATTGCAACAGGAGAGTTGCAGCACGCAGTCCTTTGCAATATGAGAGTTACACAACAGTACATTAATTGACAGCAACATCAAGTACATAGAAAAAAAAACAAAAGGGAAAGGAAGAGATTCAAAATGGAGAAGAAGGATACCAAAGAGTATGGTTGGCTTTATAGCGACGGTGATCACGTATCTAAAGGTTTGAGTTGTTCATTTTATTTTTGATTTTTATTCATAACGTTTAACTTATTTTTACATACCAAAACTTTCATTTTTATAATAAAAAAGTGTTTAACTTATTTTCATTTTTATTTTTATAAAGAACAAACACATTTATTATATAAGAAAATATATCTTAATATTCTCTCTATTTGTTTTTTTGTCAATGATATTATTGCCTTCGATTTCTTCCTCTTCTTCTTCTATAAAAGTGTTTTTTTTTTAAGCAAAGTTAATTAAATTTTTTCTTGAAAACAAACAAATATATATTTATAGAGTTTTTTAACTTATTTGATTGCTTTTCTGCTTTGTCTTTTGTGCTTCTCCATTAATTTCCTTTTCTATATTTTAATTTCTTTGGTCATAATTTGAGTTCCTCTGCATGTCTGTTGCACTCACATTTTTAAAAATTTTGTTTTAATCTGAGTATGTTAATTCTATGTTTATGTTTGATAAATAAAACAGGTTTTGGATGAGCTAAGGTTTCTTTCTATGTGTCTCTTATTGTGCCTAATGTTGTCTTCGTGCATCTGCTTCAAACTCAAAGTTTTTTCTTCTTCTCTCTGCATCTTAACAACCAGAGAAGAGGACAATAGGATTATTTTATTTTATAATTAAAAATATATCATTGTATATTATTTACTCTAATATTATTATAATTGAGGTTTTATGAAAGAAAAAAAAAGAGCATCCGTTATTATCTTTAGTTATATCATTTTTCATTATATATATATATATATATATATATATAATGAAAAAGAAAAGAAAAATATCATGAATAAAAAGTTGAGTTGTCTAGTTAAATCAAAGAAAAATGTCCCTATTACTTGAAACAAATAAAGGAATGTGTTCTATGATAAGGATGAAAATTTATGAATAAGAATAATTAAGTGAATTGATTGAAGAAAGTCTCAAGGCATTGAATGCTAAAAAGCAACGAGGTTAACCACATACACTTTAAATTGAAAATCATTTTACTTAGTTGGCATAGTGTAGAAGATGTTTGATTTAGTCTAATCAATTCAAAAGGATTCTTGCTCAAATTAAAAAATTCAATGATGATGGTCTTTATTCTTTAAACTTTGTCTTAGAATGAGACTTTGTTTGAGGACAAGAAAAGATTAAGTGAGGGGAGTTGATAAAACTATTTTTATAGGATTTTAATAGGGTATTTATCCTCTATTTTACTATGTCTTAGTTTTAAATTTTAGTTTTATCTTAGATTTTTGTTGTTTCTCTCAATTAAATTATTCTATTGTTTTATTTACATGTTTGGGATGGTTAACCTTTGCATGCCTTAATCAATCAATTGACTAGTGACCAGCTACAACTACTTGGTAGATCTATAGGATAATTGAGATTAGAATTCTTGTATGATGAAACATAAATACTAATTTTTCAATCATTCACTTAATTATATTTTTTCTATGATCAATCAAAGAATTAATTTAGGGAATATAATTGATAATTGAGAAAGTGAATAAGAATTTATATAAAACTAGGATTTGACGTATTGATATTACAAGTGAAACCATAACTCTAGGTTTAGTTTCCATTAATTCAAAGTTGTGTTGTTATATACTCTCGTTATAATTTTATGTTATCTTTACTTTTGTGTTATCTCAAATCAACAATAATTTTCATTAGTCTAAATAATATAAAATCTTGATTAGTTTAATACTTGTTAAATTAATCTTTATGAATACGATAATCTTATATACTACAATTTGACAAATTCGTACACTTGCGGAATTTTACGCAACACTAAGCTTCTACATAATCCTTCTAAGTTTTCTTTCCTTTCCCCTTATACTTGGCTTCCTACTTAACTGAAAACAACAACAATAAAAAGGATGAGACTATGTCTCAATGAGTTCCAATGTAACTAAAATAAGTAGACTTTTGATACCTAAATACATAATCTTTAATAACTTACTTCTATATTTTGTGAATTGTAACAACAATTGCATAATTCTATTAACTTATTCACCTCAATTGCAGTTGTGTTACATACTTTGACTTAGGTAGGCTAGAATAAATTTTATGCACTTATTGGACAAATTATATTGCCTAAGAACCAAAATGGATTATAATAAACCTATTAAAGACCAAAATCTTAATCCATTCAGACTAATGCACTTATTAGACAAACTAAATTGACTAAGAACTAAAATGGACTAGAAAAAACGTAGTAATGACCAATAAAATCTTAATTCATTTAAACTATTGCACTTATTACACGAACTACATTGACTAAGAACCAAAATGGACTAGAATAAGTCAAGTGATGACTAAAATTACCTAAATCTCAATCCATTGGGACTAATGCACTTATTTGACAAACTACATTGCCTAAGAACCAAAATAGATTAAAATTAATCTATGAAAGAACAAAATGACTTGAAATTTTAATCCATTTAGACTTATACCCTTATGGGATGAAGTACATTGTGTGAGAATCAAAATGGATTAGAATAAACATACTAAAGACCAAAATGACTTAAAATTTTAATTCATTGAAACTAGTGCACTTATTAGACGAACTACATTGGTTAAAAACCAAAATCGACTAGAATAAATATATTAATATCCTAAAATCTTAATTCATTGAGACTTATGTACTTATTGAACGAACTACATTGTATAAGAACCAAAATAGATTACAAAAAAACCTATTAAAGACCAAAATCTGAATTCATTGATACTAATGCACTTTTTTTAGACGAACTACATTGACTAAGAATTGAAATGGGCTAGAAAAACCTAATAATGGCTAAATGATCGAAAATCTTAATCCATTGAAACTTTTGCACTTATTAGATGAACTACATTGAATAAGAACCAAAATGGACTAGAATAAGTCGAATGAAGACTAAAACAAAATTTTAATTCATTAATATATTATTGCACTTATTGGCAAACTGCATTGCCTATGAACCAAAATAGATTATAATTAACCTATTGAAGATCAAAATGACCTGAAATCATAATTCATTGAGATTTATGCATTTATTGGACGAAGTACATTGCGTGAAAATCAAAATGAAATAGAATAAACCTATTAAAGACCAAAATGACATAATTATTAATCCATTAAGACTTATGCACTTATAGGACGAACTATTTTGCCTATTAAGCAAAATGGATTAGAATAAACCTATTAAAGACCAAAATTACCTTAAATTTTAATTCATTGAAACTAGTGCACTTAAAAAGGTGAATTTTGAAATTGAGTCAAGTAAACTTACCCGAAATTGGAAAACAATTGGTGGATAATATAGCTATTATTCACATGGTCGTTTTTTCGTTGGTTTCACTTAGGTCAGACTTATGGGAAAGAAGAATTGGGCAAAATAAATCATTCTAGAAACGGAAGTCGGATATAAGAGAAATTGAGATGGTTAAAAAAACTAAAAAAAATGTGTTTTATTGACTAACTAAATCAATGAAACAACATACTAAAACTTCGAAAGTTCATTTATTTTCTCACTAAGTGCCGCTGCAGTTATGTTTTGTGTGTCCCGCTCATCTCTCTTTCTCATACATTTCCTTTTTCTTCTTTTCAATTAATGTTTTTTTTTTTTTTGTTATTGAATTACGTTTTACTCTTGCATATGGGTCTAACCCATAAAACACATTTTACTCTTTATTTTATTTTAAAAAATAAAATTAAAAATTATTAAAACTAATATTTTAACACTTTTTAAACACATTTTCACTACTGAAACATTACTAATATCTTATAAAATAAAATAATTAATTTTTTAAAGTACATTAATAACTAAAACTCTCATATTTAAAATAATAACTATAATTATTTTTCTAATATTTTTTAAAATAATTCCATAAAAATACTACCATCATTATAAAATAGTCTAAACGATAAAATAAATAAATATAACATCAACAATTTATATTAATTACTAAATCACAATTAATATGTATAAAATCACTTTGCGATACTAAACATATAAAAATAAAGTAAGTCAATCACAATATTACCAATACTTCAATGCATAACTCGATAAAAATAAATTAATAGGGAATTGAAGAGATGAGACTTGGAGTTAATACAGTTATATATACTAAAGGTAATATCCATTAAATTATTATTATTATTATTATTATTATTATTATTATTATTATTATTATTATTATTATTATTATTATTATTATTATACTTTAGAGTTCTGATATTTGAATTATATTAAATTGTACATGTGTTATTCTTAATAGAAAAAATGTACAGTATTATATTTTATATTATTAATTTGATCAATTACACTTTTTGTTTTAATAATAGATATTATTTTCGTAAAAAAAAATACTATATATTATTTATTTACTTTTAACTGATTTATACTATTATTTCTATATAAAGCAACTATTGATCAATTTTTACTTTTCAACTTTTACATGTAAAGTTATCTTAATTTTATATAAATTAATTAATGTTTATCATTCAATTATAGAGACAATAATAATTAACAAAAATAAGATAGATTGAAAGTTTTTGTATCAAGATATTTAACGGGCAAGGGAGTATTAGTGGAACAAGATATTATAGTTCCAAGATCAAACACCCTCAAAATGGCATTGCGCATCTCTAAATCTTTCATCTTTGGAATTTTATGCATTGCTTTGGTCCTAACATCATGTAAGAAACATAAGTACACTTAGGCCCCTAAGGTTCTATATATTTATAATATTTCAATGATGTATTAAACATTTTTCTTTTTCTTTTATTGAATTTTCAATTTATCAATCTAGTACCTAACGAGCAGCTTGAAATGTGTCGTATGTTAATATTTTCATAAAACAAAACATATTTAGTTTTCAATTTGTGATTTTTTTTTTTCTTACAGCAAGACCAACATCAGCAAGACTAACAAAAGCTTTGGACAATGTGAAACTTGACAATGATGGAGATGTATCATGTGAACAATGCAACAAAACATGCCTTGACCAAGGCTTTACAAAAGGAAGTGTATGTTATGGAATTTCTCAGTGTTATTGTGTGAAGGATTGATATAAATTATTATTTCTTTTTTTTTTTCAAATGCAAAAGAAAAAATTTAAATAAATTGTATCATTGACTCCTTTTCTTTGTGTAATAATATTGCCTTATTGAAGAAGAATAATCTAAATAAAAGTATATGTATTCCTTAATGACTTTTATTTTCACTTTTGACTGGAATTATTAAAATATACAAAGGATAAGGAAATTAATCCTAGTTAAAAATTTAAATAACATCAAACTGATTAAATAAAGAATAAAATTATGAATTTGACGAAATTTACATTGTATTGAAGATAATAATTAATTTTATTAGTTTTATTTGAAAATTTTGATG
>JBBPBR010000006.1:40545782-40557465 GCA_037974775.1 Cicer pinnatifidum
GAAATTGACATTCAAGTCTCTTTTGATGCTTTTTGTTTTATTGTAACTTAGCATTAATATTATAAAAAGAAATGTTTCTTTTTATAAATAAATGGATGATAAAATCTAGACGAATATTGTCATTGATTATTTTTTCACTCACTTTTACTTGTTTTCCACCAAATACAAAGATGATTTTTTAACAGCTCAATCGAAAATCACACATGTAAGTCTTTGTATGTTTCATGGAGTGATTACTTCTAAATAAATAGTGTCTTTATATTGTAAAAAAATGCTACGAATTGAATTGAAATATTCGTAAAGCCACCACAATAGAGTTATTTTACATATCAATATATGAAATTTTAATACACAATATTGTATGATACCATACAAATATATGGATATATAAATATATAAATATATATATATATATATATATATGTATAATAAAAATTAACATTGAATTTCATCTTGTTTGTTGGAGATTTCAAATGTGAGACTTAAACACAATCTTCCACATCTTATACATATACTGCTATTATTATGAACACGACTTATCTCATGACTACATCACTAAAGCTAGAAAGACTTTCCATACAAAAAATACAATACTATCACTTTAATATCGCTTGTTAGAGAATCTAGAGTGTGAGAAACAATACACAAAAGACTTAAAAACCACATATGCTCCCAAAGTTATAAGACATTAGGTATATAGGTCTCTTATCTTATATATTCAATATTTTTTGTGTTTTTAGTCAATGTGATATTTAACCACTCATATTTGAACTGTTATCTCTATGACAATGTTTCACTTAGAGAGTCTCTCATTAAAATAAAATAAACACACAATTTAAAAAATAAAAGCACTAATTTCATAAACTCGACCTTAGTATCCTTTTATATAGAGATAAAAAAAAATATTTATAAAGAAAGAGATATTGGCCATTCCTCATTAATATATAACTATAATGATCGCGATTGACACAACATAATATTTGTGGTCAAAGCACAAATTACAGAGTTTTAGTCTTACCCATCATATATTTTAATGTGTGTTAGGATATCAACAAAATTATCTTCAAAACAACTTAAAACAAATTTTAACTCTATGCAATAGCCAACAATTCAAAATATTTTTAATAAATTATTGTCTACGTATTCATTGTTTTCTCCTTCAATATTACCATTATCCATAAAATGTATAGTTTGTTAGTCGAGTTCAATAAAGACATTTGTGTCAATTTAAGAAGTCAACAATCATTTTCAAATAGATGATGATTGATATATATGAACCTTGACTCACCTTTTTTTATACTCTTAATCTTTTGTAGGATATGAATTTTTTTACAGTTAATATATATATATATTAGGAAGAGGGGGAATATTATTAGTGGGGATTAAATCCATTACCCTTAAGATCATTGCTTGTAAAAAGCCACAACATAGTACTGGACAAACAACCTATTCACGGCACGCAAATGAAAAAATAGATGAAGGTGCTCCTAGTGAGATTCGATATTTATGACCTACTATACATGTTGGGAATATTACATGACATGAGAGAATTGCTCTTGCAGAGGGGAAATACAACACATTCACTTTAGTTCAAATATGTGCATTCATTGACAAAAATAAGAAAACGTCTTTCGATCAGAATGAACCAAATAGTGGACGAGATGAAGCCACAATGTCCAAAGAGTGAAATTAAGCATTATGTATTATCATGAAAAACACATTAAAAAGTTACTACCGCACGCTATGGCAATCAAGTACCATATATATCTATGTTACAAGGCAAACAAAGCCATACATGCTACAACCTGTGTTCAAAGGGGATTGCATCAAACACTATTTATGCTTGCTTGCAAGGTGCAACTTGATAACTCTTTTGAGATGCATGTCCTTGCTTTAGTTATTTTTTATTTTATTTGTCTGATACTGAGTTCAATTTTGCACTGTAGTTTGAACTTGGAAGAGATCAACCTCTTTTCATATCTCCATTTAAAATTCATTCTCAGTGACAAATAGTGAGACACTACTATCCTATGTAAGAAACAAAAATGTTCATCATTTGCATTACATCATCAGATTTTCCAAATTTCTAGAGACAATTTCTTGGTTTAGAAACTTCAGTCTTCTCCTCCTAGTTGGAAGATTAAACCGAGTTAAAATGTTTCAAATCTTGCTTCCTTGGCATTGAGATCTTTTTTCACATTGAGGATGCACAATTTTTCATCACAAAATGGAACAGCAGCCATGCTTGCATCTCCAGCTTTATCTGTTTCTTTGCCATCTTTTCTTCCTTTCTGTATGCTGTTACTTCTAACATGTCAATCTTGTAGTATGAGGTGGTCGTTTACTGAGACACTGCACCATTCCATCTACATTCACAAATATCAATAGTGTAAATGTGTATAATTAACTATAACTTGTTATAGGACAAATGTCGTCTAAAAACAAATATATCTTTAGACATAACATAACACAAACAAATAAGTGAACTTGTACTATTCATCTTTAGGCTGAGATATTTTGGACTACAACTTCTTCAATAAGCTAATCCAAACACACAGCTCAATCTAAATTTCCATTTCCATAATAGAAATTCAGTTATAACCAAACTACTTCCATCCCGTAATTTTAAAAAATAAGTTGTTCACACAAGTACAAAGAAGTTCACTTTCTAAATGACAAATGTTAGTTGTTATTTTTTAGGTAGAGGGAGTTGAACCCGAGACCTTATCTATCCAACCCCTATGTTCCTTCCCCAAACCATCAAGCCACTTTATCACTCTGTACCACAAAAGTTAATGTCAGTACCAAAAATGAAACAAGTCAAATACTCATGCATACTAATTGAAGGAGTACCAAAAATGAAACAAGTCAAATACTCATGCATACTAATTGAAGGAATATGTGAGAAATAAGTCGACTTATGAAATTAGGATTGAGAAAGAGATCTGATCTGAAATTTAAGCACCCAAAGCTTTGGAATTCTTGGAGATAGGGAAAGTGGCAAGATGGAACAGAAGTCTCTATGATCCTTGGAGGATAAGAGTGGTGATCTTTCCTTTACTGTTCATGGCCCAAGATAATGACGATGAGGATCATTCAAGCCGCTTGTCGAGGACCCTTTGCTGAGTTTTGATCAACTGAAGCACCCTTGGATTTAGATCCAATGCCTCCTAACTCTCTGTACTTACTAATTACCAAATGATGTCCACTTGATATTCCCATTAAAATCATTGATAATTTTTAGTATACATCCAACGGTTTATATAAACTGTTGCACTGATACAACAGTTTTCCCTGTGACACCTTAGTCTCCACCTTAAATCATACATCTAGAATACAAGTATTGTGCATTACTGCTTCACTATCCCACGATTAATTTCAAGTCTGCAATCTCAAAGCTCTCCATTTAATAGTATCCAATTGATCGGTTTTCTTCTTTAATGAAAATCTCATCACACAAACTTCATACCCCTAAAACATACAAATTATATATATAATAGTTTAAGTAGGAATATTGAAAATGCTGCCACATAAATTCCAGAATTAAAGAAGATAGAAAACTCCGAAAAAGTGTAACTCTAAAAAGAAAAGACTAAAAAGCTACACGTTATTATGAGATAGTAACTACTAGTATATCATATGGTGTGTTAACTTATATTAAATGCCATCTACCTGAAGAAGAATCTTGCCAGCGGAAATTCTCATCTGCCATCCGCCTAAAAGAAGCCACCAACCAAGATTTATTATCATCACATGAGGTGACATGAATAAGGCACCAAAGGACTCCAGATATTCCTACTCCGACAACACCTGAAAGCAAGCTACTTTAAAAGTGTCAATTAGTGAGGATTGAGGAATTATTGCACCGGCAAACAATAATTTTTTCAGCAAAAATAAAAATAATTAAAAAACAACCAACCCAAACATCTGTTTTCATTTAAAATTGAGTAATCATAAAATTCAAAGAATACATTGCTACAATTAGAAAAACTATGTTGTTAAACTAAAGAGTCTTGCATACCTATTACTAAATAAAAAAATCCCTCCATCAGTCATCACCAAGACCATCAACATCATGTGAAGAAATCGGTTCTGTAAAACAGAGAAAGAAACCAATTATGTATCAAGTCTTAATATAATAAATAACAAGATACTATCAAATATGTTTTCTTACCTTGCTCAATTTTCTCAAAATCCACATTTGTAAGCAATGGTGAAGATGTTCCCATAAGCCAATCTTGGGTGCAAATAAGAGCTTCCAATGTTGTTGATGGTAAAGAACTTCGATATGAATCAAGCACCCTTCCACCGACACTAAAGACAGACTCAGAGGTAACAGTGGAGACAGGTATAGCCAATACATCTCTTGCTATGTTTGCAATGATTGGAAATCGGCTTGAGTTTAACTTCCACCAATTTAGGACATCCAAATCTCCACGACTCTCTAAAGCTTCATCCAAGTACTTAGTTAATTCAGATTCAAATTTGTTGCACTCACTGGATTGATAGAACTTATTAAAGCCATATGGATCATTATAACCACCTTCTTTAGAGTTAGTGTGAGACACCTCCAACCCACCATTATACTCCTCAAAAAGTGAGTTCAGACAAGATTTTAATTTATCCACCAAATAAGTTGCCTCTTCACCATTAAAATTTTGATTGGCACACCAATTTACAAACTTCACTTTGTGCCTAGGGTCTAATACAAGAGCAATCAACAACAACATGTTTAGATTATTGGGATTTCCCCAATAGTTATCATATTTCTTTTTCATGTTTTTGGCCATCAAACGTATACCTACATCCCTAGAATTGCACATTTGCTTGATTGTCATTCCAATACCTAGAACCTCAAACATATACATATTGCTAGTCACACAAGTAGAACTAGAGATGCGTAGTGTAGCGTCATAAAACAATTTCAAAAAGGGAAGGATTGAACGTACAATTTCCCAATCTTCACATGTAGGGACACCTTTCTCCTTTTTTAACTCATCAACATATTGATGATCTTTCATCTCAAGCTTTTCAAACGCCTTCTGATGTTTCAACGCATCCTCTAACATTAAATATATTGTGTTCCATCTTGTTTCAAAATCTAGACAAACAAAACCTTTACATTCGATGTTTTGCTGCTCAACACAAGCCTTAAATCTAGAAAATCTCAAAGGAGAAGATCTTATGTACCACACGGCGGCCCGAATTCTCATAATAGAATCACCAATCTCTTCTAATACTTCCTCCACAATCAAATTCAAAACATGCGGACAACAATGCATATGAATGAAATCTCCATTTAAAACTAAACTATTCCAAGACATAAGCTTGTTTTTCAGATGTAGAATCTCTACATTACTAAATGAGGCATTGTCGACTGTCAAACTAAGCACACGATTTAGCCCCCATCCATTCAAGCACTGCTCCATAGTCTTAGCCATATTCTCTCCTGAGTGGCTAGTTACTTGAGAAAAATTTAAAACTTTCTTGTGCATCTTCCATTCATTGTCAATGAAATGGACTGTCAAACACATGTAACATAAATTTTGGGAAGAAGTCCACGTGTCAATGGTGAGGCAGACTCTCTGACACTGTTGAGAAAGAAACTTCTTCAACCTTGTTTTTTCTGTTTCCCATAGACTCAAAACATCATGAGCTAGTGCTATGCTCGAGGGGACCTTAAATCCTTGTTGAACAACACTCATAAAATTGTGAAAAGCTGCATGCTCCACGCGTTCAAAAGGAATCTCCAGAGCTACGAACATCTTAACCATTTCATTATGGATTGCTTCTCTGTCAAACTTGGGTGTTGTGGGAGAAGTACAAATATGTCCCTCCAAATTTTCCGTTGAGGATGAAACTGATTTCTGCCTCTTGTTCACATCTTTCTTTGGATTATCCTTGCATCTTGTATAATGAGCTCGCATGGCGCTTGTTCCTTTATCATACTTAATCAAGGAACCACAATAATTACATTTAGCTTTCTTTGTTGAGTCTGGCTCTGCAGTGAAGTGATTCCAAGCATCAGACCGATTCCTACGCGATCTAGTGCGAAGCGGCAACACATTGGTAGTGTTAGAGATAGCAGGTGGAGGAGTAGAAACCATATGTTCTGCTGTCTCAGAGGCTAAAACGTCATCACCCATGTGGACAGTGTTTTTGTTCTGCATTAGAAATTAGTAGATCAAACCAATTAGTCCCAATATAATTGTTACACACTATGAGTGTATGACACACAACCTCAATATATTTGGTATAAGTTAGTACTTAAATCTTATCTCAATTAAAACGGAACTTCTTATTTATTTATTTAAGTTAGTACTTCAATCTTATCTCGTTTACAGGACGAAATTACGGCAACATTTTCACAGATCTCCAAGTACACTACTCAAACATGGTGACATCCAGAGACGAACACAGGGGAGGGCCCTCCCCTTTCATCAACTACTAAAGTATAAAATAATACAGAGAAGAAAACCATATATATATATTGAAAGAAGGAAACAGGAAAATATATTAAGAGGTAGAAGTCACTGAACTAAGCTAAAGCAACAACCCCAAAAATTAAAAAAAAGGCAATCGCGTATTATTCAGTTTCGTTCATATTTAGATTTTATTTCAGTTTTCATAGTACTGATTGGAGTAGTAAATGCATGATACTAATAAAGATTAAAATATTTGGTTCTGTTACTATTTGATTTTATAAGTGTTTTTTTAGATTTAAGGATTAGAAGATAATGATGATGATAGAAATAAATTCCTTTATCGATTTCAATTTTAATTTTCTAAGCTTTAATGTCTTTCCTACTTTGGACTGAGGTACCATCTCCCACGCTAATTTTTTTTATTAAAAAAAATCAGTTTTCATTTTTAGATTATACAATTTTGACGATTATTTGATATTAAAAAAAATTATAAAAGATTTCGGCCCCTGGTCTATTATATTTCTGGATCCATCCCTGGTGACATCCACCACAATCAAGTATATGTTAGAGGAAGAGAGGTGTTTCTAACAGAAAACTTACAACTTGCTTGGTTTCAAAGGTTAAGTACAAGGAGATATTTATAGGTGCAATAAGAGAACTCTAGACCTACTTCTAAGACCTTCTTAATAAATACATACTTCTAGATATTTTCTACACTTTTCTATATTTAATATAATTCTAGATTTTTCAATAGATATTATGACTTATCTAAATAATTCTAGATTATTCTAAATTTCAAATTATACTGAACAGTATACACTCATAAACAATAGGAAATGTAAAGAAACGAAATTACATCAAGCACTACATATAAATTTTAAGAACTATCAATTAACTGGTAACTATTAACCAAATAAAGAAAAAGAGTTGACCCAGTTAAGATTCAACATAGTGCTCCATACCTTCAAAAAGTACACATGCTCTTCAAATTGAATCTTAAAAGGAAAAAATTATTCACTTGAATTTGACTTATGAACAAGTAACAAGTAAAACTTTTACCATATGAACTTGAATTTCCAGTTGATACAAATATAACAGGAATATAACATCTCGAAGGCATTTTATCAAACAGCAAGCACAATTACAATATTAATAAGATAGTCTAAACATCCAAGACAACTTAAGTTCAATTATTTCCAAAATATTAATACATCATCAATTACGGTGATAAACCTTTCCATAGGACTATTTAGTCGCGGAGTAATTGAATAACAAAAAGAGAACATGATCACAACGAAATTGAGCAAAGCTCCATTTTAACAAAATTCAATTCAGCAGCACTCTGAGAGTAAAACAATTCAATAATTACAGCCAAAGAACAACAAACAGAAACACGTATAAAAGTTCAAGATAATGGATGCAAAACAACCACAAAAACAAACAACCAAAAATGCATAAAAGTTCAAGATAATGGATGCAAAACAACCACAAAATCGCATGAACATACGAAAATATAAAGAGAGAATCGAACAGAATGAACAAAATACCTTAATACTGTACACGAATGAAATCGCGAGGAACCCGAGATTTTTTTAATGACGCAAGGAAACAGTGAGAGAATTAGGAATCTGAAAGTGTGCGAATGAAATCACGAGCAACGAATCGGATTTTCTGAAGCAGATTCAACGACAAACCGAAGAAAATCGGGTCAAATTAGTGGATTAGGTTTAGGGTTCTTGGATTGTGTGATTGTGAAAGTGGGTATCCAATGTCCAAAACCGCTAAGTGGGTACTCGAACTGCATGTATTCTGTTTCCACAAATGGACCGGGTTTTACAATTTTTTAATCTTATTAATTATGTATACTAGCTTCCAAAGATTACGCTTTTTTTATCATCTCAAATGTTTTTCTTTTACTCATTATCATGTTAAGTTGTATATTTATTTTAAAGAATAAGATAAATAATGTCTACTATTTGTCAAATTCATAATTATTATTTTATGTATATATATGACAAATCGTAGTGATTATAAATTATAATATTAATTATTAATATGCTCACTTTAAATAGATTTAATAATTTTTTGATATAAATTGCAATTTAATAATTGTCTGGCCATTTTTTATTTGTTGCTGTTATGTTTTTAGGCAGCAGTTTCTACAATAATCAAATTTTGCACTTAGGTTTTTGTTGATGGTTTAAATGCGGATATGAAGGATATATTTGTCACGATATAAAGCCAAACCAAAAAAATTGTATTCTTTTTAACTAATTTTAAAGAAGTTTGGCTCGTTTGTTTAATATTTTTAAAATGTGATTTTAATTTTATATTTTTAAAAATAATTTTCATAAAAATTTATTTAAAAATAGTAGAAAAATTAGATTCATTTATTATCAATTATAAAAAATAACATTTAATAACTTAGATATTTATTATTACAGATTTTAACATGATAAAAATCACATTTTGAAAAAACTGTATCTTTTAAAAATAATTTTATAAAGCTTATCAAAATAGATTTTTATTTTAATTATTTTTTAAAATTTCATTAGCTTTTCATTAAGACTACTAAAAAAGTCTTTTAAATTTATTAGGTCAATTTATTTATTAAATATAAATGAATTTATATATTGCTACTATTATTATTATTATGATATTAAGTTTGTTTTTTTTTTTTGTGTTAAATCATAAATTTGCTAATATTTTTTGGAATTTAAACAAACAGATCTGAATCAATGTTTGATATATTTAAAAGTATTATTATAAAATAAAACTAAAATAAGATATAATATTATGTTATATATTCTAAAAGATCAAGTTAGATATTAAAATAGAACTTATACTCATTAACATGTTAAATCTATTAAGTCACACTATGTCTCAAGATCTCATGTGCAACAATTGTACCTTAAATCTATTATCATAAATAGTGTAGCACGACTTTAAAAAATGAAAATATATCAAGTTTTGGACCAAAATTCTGTTTGGATGACCAAAACTGAGGAGAAATAAAATGGGGGGACTACTTTCGCGATTCAGCTAAAATAGTGGGACCAAAACTGCAATTAAGCCAAAAATCAATGTCATATCTATGAAATATGTCAACGGTGAAAATTTTATAAATAAAATCTAGCATATGAGTAATTCAATTGAAATGTTGTTAACTAACAATGGAAGTGTAAATTGAGGTTGCAATATATGAGACTATCAACACATCCAAAACATAAAGTTCTCATGTCTACAATTTGTCTCAATCAACCTCCCAAAATATGGATCCTACACATGATGAGTAGTGTAAGAAAGCATAACTAAATAACCAAAATCACACAATTGAGTAATAGAAGCATGACTCACATTAAGATTATAATTATAAAGATAATAAACATCATAAAAAAGCAAGTTAGTTGTGGAGAATGACCTAATATTTGCTTATGGCATTTGAGTGCTATCAACAATCATGATTGATATGGATGACGAGGGATTTTAGGACATAAATGACTTATGATAAAATGACATATGATGTGATGCTCCATAATTAAGAAACTATATAGAAAAAAATATACATGACAAACTAGAAAAGTCAAACCTCTAATAAAGGCAGCAAATAGTTTTGAAGCTTGTCCGATATTTTTCTGCTAATAACTCATTAATTACCATATCTAACACTTGGAAAGGAGTTCCATGCAAAACAGTTTCAATAAGCCCCATCAAAAGTTGAACCAAACATTTCTATTGTCTATAGTCAGTGATAGTGTGCGTTTTGACGACTTCCAATTTGTGAGTAAGTAAAAGCCAATATTTTATCCCACAAATTAATCATGACAAAATAAAATTCCTAAATTATCATATTAATTTGCTTAAGAGCTCGAATTTCAATCTCTAGCTGACACCATTTTACAAAACTATACTAAACAAAAAAATATTTTAAATGAACCCAAAAATCCTTGGTTGAATCATATTTTACAAGTTGTAAACATATCGACTAAGAAAAAAAGTTATTGATTCAAGTTAGTATCTTTGGCTTATCAGATGTCTCATAAACATAACTCCACATCTTATTTCCTTTCAATTTTTTTCTATATAACATAGCTCCAAATAAAGTAATTTTATATGTTGATTTGGACATTATTATATTGAAGAGAATAATCCTTATCACCAACCATATTACAATCACAAAAATACTAAAAAAATAAAATAACAGTAACTTGATAGTGGAAAATGAGTGGTAGAACAAACATCAGAACAATAAAAATAGATCCGCTTAAGAATGATACACTGAAAAATAGACACAACTGCACTGAATAAGAATCAAAGTGTGTCGCTTAGAAAAAGGAGAATGGGAGTCGCTCTGCATCAAAGAATGAGAAAACAATCACGCCGTAGATGGATGTTGACTATACCTACAATAACAGAGAGGAAGAAAAACCAATTCACAATACAAATGAGTCATACAATAGACCCTAAAATTTGTGGACCATTTTACAATCAATCATAAAATCTACAAAACTCTTATATCATGTTAATAATAAACGCTTGAAGAGAAAACCAGAAGAGGAGACAAAGAAAGATAAAAAAAATTCCAACTCCAATTATGATTTTGTTTAATGTATACAAGTAAGATAATCTTGTGCTATACACAAGTTTATGTTGCACCATTGGATCAATAAGTTCCATCATATCTCATTTGACCCAATTGTTAAACCTATTAATTCAATTGCGAAAATAAACTTGTGTGTGATGTAAGATTGACATAACTTCTTTACCATAATCATGGTTATCGAAAAATGAGTAATACAATGACTAACTGCTTTAATATTTAAATGTGTAAAGAATTGTAAGAGTAGTTCTTCAATGTATCAAAATTACAACAAAATACTCAAATATGCCTTTTGATAGTCATTTTGATCATTGAATTTATTTTTAATATATCAGTTTAGTCTTCAAATGAGCTTTTCATTGGTTATCTTAGATTTTTTTGACAACAATCAATGTTAATAATTGGTATTATCAATATTTTGCTAAAGGTGAAGATCATAAACTTCAACTTCTTTATCACTCTACTACCTAACTCCGCTACTACACATACGAAAAATAAGTCATATTCTCTATTGATCAACTTAATTTATATCCACACTTTAAAATTAAAAAACTACAATGACACTTTAAAATTCAAAAACTACAATGACTTATACATTTAAAGAACCAAATAACTATTTATCCACATTTAACACTTCTAACTTTTCTTCTTTTAATTT
>JBBPBR010000006.1:40557802-40592849 GCA_037974775.1 Cicer pinnatifidum
AATTTTTTTTTTTTGAATTAATGAGACTATATGAGACTATCTGATTTTACATTAGCAAGTCATGTACCAAAATGTCATGCTCATGATTACTTTAGAATGAATAAAGAATATTTATATTTATCAATTATGAATCCAAAGATTCAACCATCAACATAATTTTTTATTTCTCAAAAGTAATAAGATAGAAACTCGATTACTAATTGTTTCATAAATACAAGAGAAAATAATTGTATATCTCAAAATTTAACTCAATAAAATGATACTAATTCAATTAACATATCAAAATTTAACTCACTGAAATAATACTAATTCAATTAGTATCTCAGTTCGTTAATTTATATTTATGAAAAGTATAATAAATTATTCTTTTACTTTAAGAATTAGACATGAACAATCATCAACAATATTAAAATTAGAGAGGGTCTATTATGTACCCTTCAAAAAAGTCCATGGTTGGATATTTAAAAAATACCGGATATAGCCTGTTGACAAAGTGAAAAATCTGGTTGTTTGGTTTTTTAAGTTTACTAATGTCGTACAAACAGAGCAATTAGTGATGTCAGTTTTTAATCATTTTTTAAATGGTGAAGATAGTTAGATAGATATGAAGACGGAACTGCCAACTTATGGGATCTGGTTTTGCTGCACTGGGATCGTATTGCAGTGGAAAGAGAAAGACTTACTCATCAGAGATTTATTGGGTTAAAATTTGAGAGGGGTTGCTCCACTTTATTCTCTAACTTTGAATGTTATTATTATTATTTTAAAGAACATGTTAAAAACATCTTGGGCCTTCAAATATCTCTATGTATCCTTCCATTGCCTTAGTTTTCAGACCCGACACTGTAATTTTTGTGGTTCAACTTTAGTGTTTTGTTATTTTGCCTGATTTTGAGACTTTTTTTTATTCATATTTAATTATATTGGAGTTATTTTTTTAGTCTGGACGACTCGTGATTTTTACTTTGCATCGAGGGATTTTTTACATAAAAATATTGATGTTCTTTAAATTCTTTTATTTTGATCAATTTGTTCTCGTATATTTGTTGTTGTTCCTCACGAATTCTTAGAAGAATTTTATATCCAGTGCATATTACTTGTTATTGTGTTTATTCCCCGTCACAACCCACATAGTAGAAGAGGACCTCGTATTGCAAATAACGAAAGTTTTTGAATCAAATGACTATATATATATATATATATACTCTACTCTTGACAACTTTGTTTGATAGTATAGAAAATGACTAAGAATTAGTTGACCTGAATTGAAAATAATAATAATAAAAAAAATACATAGGAAGGATAATAAAAAAAAAATTACATAGGAAGGATGATACATAAGTATGTTAATTAATGTTTGTCCAAAGTACTCAATTTTGTGATGAATGATACACAAATAGACCAACACATTTGCTGTCTGGATTTTTTTTTTCTTTTTAACTAAATATTTTTTTAAAAATTATTTCAATATTTTATTTTTAAATTTATATACTTAAATACCTTTTTTTCACTAAATTACATGTTGTTATTTAAAATGACGGCTTCTTTAAGAAAGTTCACTTTTCAAATAACGATATTTTAAAAAGTTTTTTTTTTAAAAAAAATTCAATTTTTATTTAAATAACAAAAATAATATATATATATATATATAATTAATTAATATAATTCATAAAAATATATAAATATAATTTTAAACTACATAAATTGATTAGAGCTGACTATAATATTTAGAAAATTTTAAAATTTGTATTATGTATTTTTATTAATTATATATATACATATATATATATATTATTTTTGTTATTGAATAAAAATTGAAAAAAATTATTTTTATTTTTTAAAAAAACCCTTTTGAAAGTCGTTATTAAAAAACAATATTTAAATGTATAATTTTGAAAAGAAATAAGTAATTTTGTTTTGGAAAAAGGGGATTAGAAAAAAACCCTGCTGCCTGTATTCAAATACATGATAAATAATGTGAGAATTTTAAAAAAATGGATAAATATACTGGATGTACAGTAAAAGAAAATAACAACAAAAAATTAATATGGAAACCTATTATAGCCGATTCAATTCAACGGGATCCCGATGGACCTTTTTAAATGGGACCACTACGGGTCCATAAAATTAATTAACAATGTTTATTATATCTGAAATTTGGTTAAGAAAATTAAGTACATTCATATTCAACCTGTCTCAAATATTTTAGATACATTATTTTAATTTTTTAAGAATTAGATCCCTATAAAAAAAATACAATTTTAATAATTAAAATAAAAGATAAAATAAATTTTAATTTTATAAAATATTATTTGAATTCTTATAAAAAAAATCTCAAATTTTTAGTCTATAAATTTTAAATAATATTTTTAGTTTTATAAAATCATAATAAAAATTAAAAATGAATACATCTTTTTTAAACTAAACTTAAAATATTGTAATTTTAAAAATATATCTAATCCAAAACCACCTTCATTTCATTATATTATAAAAAAAAAAAAAAAAAAAAAAAAACTTGGAGACCTTGTCAATTAAAAGATATGTAGTGTTGAGCTGTGCAAACAATCCTTGGATCTAACCTTCATGTTCATATCTAGGTTAGAAAGGTTTGGGGCATTTCCCAACCAAATTCTTGATCCCAGTCTATTAGCTAACCCAACTTGATTATGACAGAAGCAACATTAAACTAATTTAGCAAGTACTTACAATCTTGGAAAATCAATTCAATGTCAACAACAACAATACAATGCAGTTCACCACAATTGCTGCACCAGACTCTGACAGTTTAAGTGTGAACTGTCAAGTTGCAATTCAACTTATGAATATGATTTTTAATTTAATATTAAAAATAAAAAGAGAGATATATAATTATATTAAAAAGTAAGCACAATTTTGTATCATAGATTAGAAATTGTTAAAGAAAAGAGGGATGGACTTTGTAAAGAAAGAATAAAACTAAAGTTGACTATTCATTTTCCAATTGTAATTTCACAAACGTGTCAACGAGTTATCCCCGAGAGCATCTTAACAAGAACGATTAAGATCAGATTGCGAAGTGCAGAAGCACTCACTTTCTCTGCATTTTAGAAGCAAATCTTGCACAAAATGACACAAATACCCCCTATCTTAATATAATTAATAGAGACGTAAATAGAGACAAGTTGACCGTTTCTTTGCCTCCAAAAATTAACAACAGTAACCGACCTCTCCTTCTTCCCTTAATTTCCTCTCTTCCTCTTCTCTCTACCCCAAACCTTGAAAACACATTCACAAACCAAAATTAAAAAAAAAATTAAAATAACACAATTGACAAATATAATAATTATTATAGTTAATTTTTTAACAAAAATAATAATAAAATTCAAACGGCACGTTTCATTGTCTTATTTGTCATCTCATTTTCCATTCTAAATTCCAACCTCCGCCCGCCGATGGCCGCCATGGAACGCCGGAAAACGCTGACCATGAATTGGGACGGCCTCGGCGACGATGAGGACGACTTACACTTCTTTGAAACCTATAACCGTCTCTCCACCGCCGTTCCCGACGATTTAGCTTCTTCATCCGACGAAGAAGATAATGATTATGAAGACAGTCGATTATCCTTCGCCTCCGCAGTTTCCTCTTTTCACCCTGCAAAACATCGAAAGCCGCCAGAGCTTCCGTCGGCATCCTCCATTACTCCAAACTACGATATCTGGATGGCTGCTCCTGGATCCATCACCGAAAGAAGACGAAGATTGCTTGGAAGCATGGGATTGGATGAAAAGAAAGAAAATCTCAAAGTTACAAGTGCCGCCATTGGCCGCGCCATCACGAAAAAGTTCGAAAATAATCAAAGAGAAACTTCTCCTTCTTCAAATTCATCCAATTCCGTTACAAATTCATCACCTTCTTCAGTTTCCACTACTAGTCCTACTACAACAACAACTTCCTCTGTTTCCATTCAGCAAAAATCAGAGCATTCACCTGTTTCATATGTCCTCGTTCGATCGCGATCAGAAGGCGACATTGATTCATTCTCCATGGCAAAATTAAGGAAGGAGGAAATAATAGGAAAAATTTCAAAGCAGCGGTTAACCAGAACCGCTACTGACGTAGGCGTGCCGAGCACACGTGCTCGACACGCAAATGGAAACAGATTTATAGTGAAGGATTCACATTCCGGTGAATCCGGTCACAAACGGATGCCATCGGCACAGATGGTAACGCCCGGCTCAGCGGTCGGAGCATTCTTTTTAATAAAGAACTTAGATACAGGAAAAGAGTTTATCGTAAACGAATACGGTGAAAACGGAATGTGGAATCGGTTAAGCGATTTAGAAACAGGGAAACAGTTAACAATGGAGGAATTCGAAAACACGGTGGGGCATTCAGCGGTTGTTAAGGAAATAATGAGACGTGCTAATGTTGGAAGAAATGATGGTTATGGGAAGAAACTAGCGTCAAATTCTTATATTTTGAGGAGTTTAAAGTTAAGTAAAAGAAGAGGTGCTTCATTGTTGAAGAATATTAAAGGTGTTGCAAGTGGATTCGTTGGTGAAAGAGAAAGAGAAGTTGTTGCGCCACAAGTTGTTGCGCCACCGGTTGTTGAACAACAGCAACAACAACAACAAAAAACTCAAGGGAAGAATAAATGGGTTAAGGTTAGACAAAGTGGGAAATCACAGAAGGAGCTTTCAGCTTTACATATGTGTCAAGAGATTCAAGCACATGAAGGGTGTATTTGGACGATTAAGTTTAGTTTGGATGGTCGTTTTTTGGCTAGTGCTGGTGAGGATAAAGCGATTCACATTTGGGAAGTGCAAGAATGTGAGGTTATGTCTATGAAACCTGAGGAAGGGAATTTAACACCTATTCATCCTTCTTTGGTTTCTTCTATGGAGAAAACTGCTGGGGAGGCACCTTCTTTGGGTAAGAAGAAAGGGAAATTTGGAAGTAAAAGAGGGCCTGCTATTCCTGATTATGTTCATGTGCCTGAAAATGTTTTTACTTTTTCTGAGAAACCTTATTGTTCTTTTCATGGTCATTTGGATGAAGTTTTGGATTTGTCTTGGTCTAGATCTCAGGTATGTGTGTGCTTTTTAGATCATCTTTTTATACTACTTCTGTTTTAGATTTGCATTTGCTACAACATTGTGATTTGATTGAGAATAAGGTTTAAACTCAATTATAATTGTTGTCAATAAAGTTTCAACACATACACGACACAACACATTTACCCAAATAATAAGTTGAGATTGACGATGTCGTGATTGTGTCAAACTTCAAACATGTTAGATACTAAACATGCTTTTGATAAGAAAATATTAGAGAGATTGCAACATGATAATATGATTTATGGGATTGATGGGATCAAACGCTACAAAGATTGCAACATGATAATATGATTTATGGGATCATAATCACTTTTTTTTTTAATTGTTGCATATACATAAAAAAATCTTTAATGTCATTGTGTATATGTTAATCAGGTACATTTTTTAAAGTCTGGTTTTATATTTTTGAAAAATTATTAGTTAGTTTAGAAAACCTCAACAATCTTAATGTTGAAGATGAGAAATACTAATTTGAGCATAACTTCAAAACAAAAATACTTATTTCTCTTTTAATTTTTTTTCATTTGAGTGTGTCAAAACATTTTTAATTTGAGGTTGTGATCTCATAAGATTTGCTACTTCATGATTGCGTTTTAGAACTTTCGTGGATACACAGTAAAATATTAAAAATGTATTTTGCTTTTCCTTACAGCTACTTCTTTCATCTTCAATGGATAAGACAGTGAGATTGTGGGACTTGGAAACTAAGACATGCTTGAAATTTTTTGCACATAATGATTATGGTAATATGTTCGAACTATTTCCCCTATTTTTTTGGTGGACATGAATTTTACTAAATTGTATTTTTTTCTCTTTGTTTCCTCAATTTATTTGTTGTAAAATTGAATATGGTATAGTAACATGCGTGCAATTCAACCCCATGGACGATGATTATTTCATTAGTGGCTCCCTTGATGCTAAAGTTAGAATGTGGAACATCCCTGCTCGTCTTGTTGTGGATTGGACTGATATTCATGAAATGGTTACTGCTGTTTCTTACACACCTGATGGTCAAGTATGTTTTTTTTTCTTCCTTAGAAAAATATCAATTTATAATTTGTTTGGTACTACAATTTTTGGATCGGGATTGTTTGCACTTGAAATTGTATGCAATTTCACGAAATAAGTTATCTCAACTGATTATACGAGATGTGAAATTAACTATAGATAATCTCGATCATTAATTTTTTATCCAACAATCCAGACAGAATTGTACCAAATCCAGTTTTACAATTTTCATTGTAATTGTACAATGTTTTGATTAAAATTTAATAATTATACATTATTCTAACAAAATTTAATGATTAATGTTGGTTTTGTTCATTGTTTTATAGGGTGTTCTAGTTGGTACACAAAAGGGGAGTTGTCGTACTTATAGCATAGAAGGTGTTAATTACTCTTTACTTGTCAACTACTCATATTTACATTATTATGTGGTCATAAAACAATTTAAAATTTTAATTACTATATTATTTTACTCTTAAATTTTATATTTTAATATTTTTAACTCTCATGGCTACCAGATTACAAATTAACTCAAACAAACACAATTGAACTTCGAAACAAGAAGAAATCTCAGCTAAAAAAGGTTACAGGCTTTGAGGTAAAATATAGTTTTTATGGTTTCCTATTAATTAACCAATATTGCGTTATGTCAATAATGTATATTAACTTGTTTTGCATCTTCATAGTTTGCCCCATGTAATCCATCAGAAGTTCTTGTTACTTCAGCTGATTCCAGGATAAGAATTGTGGATGGTACAGATATTGTTCAAAAATTTAAAGGTAATTGATATATTTGCTTAAAACAAATATTTTTGCTCTTAAAAAAGTGATAATCATATCATAAAATTGAATTTTTCAACTTATAAAATAGACTTAATTACATTTTTATCTACTATTTTTGTTCTTTCATGAAATTAGTTATTCTTTTTAAAATTTAGTGTTTAGGTTTCTTTCTAAGATTTTTTAAATGCAAAAGTAGTGATGAGGGTAGGACTCTTTGAGTAAATAAAATTTATTTTATTATTAAAATAATCAAAACTAATTATTTTTTAAAAACTGTGTCCAACTTAAATCAAACAATTAAAATGAAATAACTTAGGTTGTTGTCTTATTAATCAATAGAATAATGTTTTTGTTAGATGTTAGTCAATAGAATAAGTTTTTGCTGGTTTCATCCCTATTTTTTCCAATTGCACTCAAATAGATTACGCGAACTGAATTCGCGTAAGCTATATGAACTTATAGTTCACATTCATGTATGTAGTAAATCGAAATCAATTTAGGAATTTAGGAAGTTACAGTTACGTGAATTCAGCTCACCTAAACTATTTGTGTGGAATAAGAAATAAAACAGGGGTCAAACTAGAACCAATGATAGAACAGTGTAACTAAAATGTTGGTAAAAAACAGGATTTCGAAATGCAAACAGCCAAATGGCAGCATCATTTAGTCCAAATGGGAGATATATCATAAGTGCAAGTGAAGATTCACAAGTTTATGTATGGAAGCATGAAGAGCATAGAAATACAAGCTCAGGAAAAGCTAGAAGTTTGGTTGTTACTCAATCTCATGAGCACTTTCCATGCAAAGATGTTTCAGTAGCAATACCTTGGCCATGCATGATTAGAGGTGATCCACCACAAGTTCCACTTCAAAATTCAAAAAAGAACTCAAAACATTCAATGGATGAAAACAGCAAGAGAATGCTTCCACCACTTCCAAAGAAAGGTAATAACAACAACAACAACAACAATGGAACAGAAAGTGCTCCATGTTCACCAGAACACGACCCTCCATCACTTTCAAGAACAGAATCAGGAATTGATAATGACTCATTTGCAAATAAC
This sequence comes from Cicer pinnatifidum, assembly GCA_037974775.1. Classification (NCBI taxonomy): domain Eukaryota; kingdom Viridiplantae; phylum Streptophyta; class Magnoliopsida; order Fabales; family Fabaceae; genus Cicer; species Cicer pinnatifidum. The sequence goes on from JBBPBR010000006.1 coordinate 40,565,754, forward strand.
AGTAAGAGAATGCTGCCACCTCTTCCAAAGAAAAACAACAACAACAATCAAACCATGGAACATGAAATGGAAGATGACCCGGCAGCGATTTCAAGGACGGATTCAGGGTTCGGCGATTCGTTTTCTTCGGGTTCTGGTTCAATGAGATATTGTGATTCACCTTCGATATCAGATGGAGCTACTCCATCTTGGTCATCTTCTTATTCATCATATGATGGTAGCCAGGGTGGTGCATCAGCAATTCATCCTTCAGCATGGGGTTTGGTAATTGTGACAGCTGGATTTGGTGGTGAAATTAGGTGTTATCAAAATTTTGGGTTGCCAAGAAGGATGGGTAGACAAGCTCATCTTTTTGGAAGCCCTGCATAATATCTGCAGAATTTGACTTAACTTTTTTTTTTCCTCTTGAGAAATGAAGGAATGGCACAAGATCAAATGTAAATTCCAATTTTTCTTTTTAGTTTGGCATAAGATGTGGCAATTTTGTTTGATTCTATGTATCCTTGGAAGCTTAGCTCTTCAAGTAAACGTATGATATAGTTACTGTTTTCTCGACCCTTTGATTTCAGTTAACGGTTGAGATTATTTAAAAATTGATTTTGTGAACATGTGATTTGAACACTAGAAGGTAAACTACTGAGTATTATTTTTTCTTCTGACGGAGAATATAGGATTGTTGCTCAAGATACTTTTGAGGCTCAATGAGTTTTTCTCTCCTCATAGACTTATATATTCCTCATAATTGCCTTGTAGTCATATTCTGCCACAATCATGTTAATTTTGTTTTTTAGGAACCAATGAATTACATTGAAATTAATTGTCAGGTCACGATAAGATTCAATATTTTGCATCTGCTCCCCATTGTCTCAAAGGATCAAATTGTTGAAATTTTGATTAAAGTGGGTGTGTTAAAATATGAAGCTCTTATTGTTATTAATGTATAACTACAATCAAAGCTCGTTTGACTGTCGTATTAGTATAGAAATAAAATATGATAGATAATTGAATAAAAATAGGATATGATAGAGTGTAACACATGTGAGAACACTTATTCAATCATGTGTTTGATGTTGGTGTAAGTTTTAGTCATGTGTTTGATGTTGGTGTAAGTTTTAGACGCCAATGTTTTGCATTTGAACTTAGAATTTGTATCATGCTATTTGTTTATAATTTGAGACATTTAAGTTATTATGTTTTTCTCAACGTTATAAAGTTTTTGAGTAAAATTCATTTTAATGAAACGTCGAGTGGATGACTTGGTTGTGAGATACTATAAAGCTTTATTCTTAAAGATTCACAGTCAAGTATTATTATGAAGGGTGATAATAGTACAATTGAGATTATTAAGTGTGTGGACTAACAATTCTATCTCACATATTATAGATATGAGATATCAAGTCATAACATAGGTGCACATTAAGGTAAATGTGTACTGAGTTGACCCTCATAGTTTATTCTTATAATGATATCAATATATGTCACCCTTTGACTTGAAACCACTACGATTCCTACATGTGGAGTTGATTGTTTTTATTATTGTCAAGTGTTGATTGTAACAAGACAATTATAAAGATTAACTGGACACTCAACAATCATGCAGAGGATCATGAGTGAGCTAGATGAGATTTACTCATGCTACATAGCAATAGTAATATATGTGGAACCCTTGATAGAGTATGACTGTAAAATGCATGATCATGCTGAAATAAGTCAATATGTGATATTGATTTTATTTATTGTTACTAAGCATACTCAAGTATTAAAGAATATAATATTGCAATATACAAGGGTGGCACATACTATATCTTGTGTTCAACATAGATAGAAGGGCAAACAGGTAATTATACACGAGGTCATTATCACAAAAATGTTAAGTCAAACTCCAAAACATTATCGTTCCTTAGGTGGGAGTGATGTGTTGCTAGATACCGCTTACTATTTATAATATTGAATCAATGATTTAATGTTATTGCCAACATTACGATAACCTACAAGGCTACACATGTAAGAAAAGATCAATGAAATATTAAAAGCAAATAAGTAAGACTTATTATATTCAGTGGTACACTTTGATGACACACCAATCTGGACTAATGAAACATGTAACATCCGTATGCTACAATGCTCTAGGTCAATGTGAGTTGCTCTATAAATAAATAGAAACCCCAACCGCACTGAAACTTTAGTGAGCATTTTTCCTTCACCAGTTTCACTCATCAACTAACACTGTAAACGAAGGCTACTCTCATTTGAGTCTGTGTGTGTGTGGACTGTGTAGAGATATTGTCGTTCGAACAATACTCGTGATTCTATCCAACACTTGTCTACAAAGGTTATGCACTACAAGATGTAATTATACGATCTTTGACTCATGGTCATTCGTAAGAATCCATCAAAGAGAATTTTAAATTATATTGTATTTTATTTGTATTTTAGTTCATGATTTTCCTTCACTACTAGAAAACTGTCATTTTTTAATATATTTTAAAACAATTTTCTGACGAACTTTAGACATTTTTTACCAAAATGTCGAACTGTATTTTATTTTTGCACAAATTTTAGACAAAATATACTCGGTCCACCAAACTATCATTGCAAATTAAAAAGTTAATCCCAAATTTCGGACCCAATGTCCAATCTTGAAGTGTACTAATATGATTCTCATTGAAGACACTTAAAAGAACTATGAAGCTAAGGTTGTTACGACAGTTATAAAGTGATTACTAATTTCTCATCGAAATTGTTTTTCATTGACTTAGCTTTTCCATGCATCATTATAAAATGTTTTCTAATCATTTCTAAACACAAAAAATACTTTCACTCATTCCTCATACTCAAACATTCAAGATCATATTATAGATTTAAATCTTTTTCTTGATCAAATCAGGTGTGCAATATAGTTTTGATGCGAGAAACAAAACTGAGGTTATATCAATTTTTGGGATGTCTATTTTAGATATGAATCATCGTGGGGATATCAGTTGATTGCATGTCGAAGGACTAAATAAGGTGATCTTCAAACAATTTCTAGAGAGGGATCTCTAGGTGTCTACTCTTTCTTGATCAAGACGGGTGTACAATCAAGTTTTGAAGTGAGAATAAACAACAAAGTTATATCGACTATTAGGGTGTCTATTCTAGATACGAACCATCATGAAGATATCGGTTGATTGTACGTCGAAGGACTAAAGAAGGCGATCTTTAGAGAATTTATAGAGAACATGTGTCTATCTTGAAAGGAGTGAATTGTGATTGATCTTCAACTTGAAGATAAATATGTGTTCAAAATTTGGAGGATTTTTTTCAAGATTCTCTGTCAAAGTGCTTTTAGGAAAAAAGACTTGTGTACAAGGTTTCTAAATATTTGTTGAAGGATCTTGTAAACGTTCACAATCAATAATAAAATAAAAACCTCTTATTCGATTGAATGAGGATAGGACTTACTCTACGAGTGATGACAAAGTAGATGAACATGTATAAATTGCTACGTGAATCTTTAATTTCTGTATTTTTACATTGTTCGTTAATTTTCATTTTATTTGGAGTTTGGTGACATTTTCTATTTTGGTGCAAAATTGACAAAAATAAAATATTAAAATTTTCTGATTCATAACCTTGTCTTGATGTTGAGTGTTGAATGAATTTTCATTTTTAACGTTGAATTCAACACCTTTGGCTTTGAGTCAAATTGAAAAACATGATATCTTAATGTTTCTATTAATTGTGAATCATATAGTCTTTGTTTGAGATATTTGTGAATTTAATTAAAGTATCAAAATCTTTTTCAAGACAATTCAATTAAAATTTCTATTTTCTTATATAAGTTTCCATATGATTTGTGTTGTTTGATTTCGATACCATCAACGAATCAATACAAATATCCGATACTCTTCTTACTCGAAACCACTCCAATACAAACTTTTATTTTTCATTGTGTGACTCAAACAATTTTCATTCAAATTTTAAAAAAAATCAAACTCTATTCAACTCTTTTTAGATTTTGTTGCCAATAATTTCTTAGATAACAACATCAACATTTTTTGAACAATAAATAAAAAAAATGAGAAACTTATACACATTAAATGACTAAAACCAAAATAAAAATATTAAATTATTATATATAAATAAAATAAATGAACACTAAAGAGTTTTCACCGACTAAAAAGCAAGGAAATCAACTTTAATAAACCTTTATATCCAACAACAGATTAGAATTAGTCAGATATACTTTCTCTTAATCAAGAAAAGACCTAAACTAAGGTAAAGTGAGGAAGAATAAGTGAAATTAAAGGAACATCTTTTCAGTTAAGAGAAAAACATATATGTAGAGCTAAAACATTTAATTATTTAGGAATATGCACTTTACGAGTGAGTGAAGTTAAGAATGAACAATCAGAAAGCCTATCTATAAAGACAAATAATTAGTGCAATAAGCAGTTGATATCTTTGTGCTTGAAAGACATCAAAATGTTGCTGCCGAAGATCAACAGAGACTATTTCCTCTTTTGCTGTGTGCTTTTGCAAGTGCTTGTCCTTGCTGGAGGTGAGAGTCTAGAAGCATCACAATATAAGGTAACAGATATTAATAATTATTTTTGAAAAAAATTTAAATTTGATATATATTTTAAAATTATAAATTTTTATCGTTGAATTATCACTTTAAATATTCAATTAATGTGATATTAATCAAAATTTATTATTTTAAAAAATTAAATAAAAAATCATTAACCAACTAGACAATAGACCCTTGTTATTGTCTAGGCTATTCTCATCACTATTTATAAACTTTCAATAAAATAAAAGCAATTCAAACTTCTGTGAACATTTTTAACATTAGCATGAAAAAATTATTATTTTTATTTTAATACAAACATTTGAAAATAAAAAATATATAGTTAAAATCTTATTAAAAAAACATATTTAAAACAATATTTTCATAAAAATATAAAAACAATTAGAGAAAGGCATGGTTTTTATTTTCTAATATAAAAAATTATATATATAATTACAATGTCCTGTAAGTATAATTTATTTGATAACTGCATGAACATTTGATATAATAAAGCTTGAGTTCGAATCTAAAATTTTCCTCTCCTCTAAAATCAGTGCATGTGAATTTGTCGTGAAACTCTTTAAAAATAATAATTTATAATTAAAATAAACTATAATCATAGTACAACGTACGGTTGTTAATTATTACAAATTTTACATTTCTTTTAAATTTTAGTCGCTTTAAACCTTTTCCCCACCCATAAGTGGTGGTAATTGGGTTTTCGAGAGTCCTATATATATATATCGATTACCAATGAAATAGTTTCGCTTACAAATTTTATCTTTGAACTTAGTAGAAAAATTGCACCTATGTGATCACCATAGAAACCACATGCACATGGGGAGCTGAAACCTCAAATCATGTGAGCTTAAGATTTGGAGACACAAACTCAAGCGAAATATTGGTTAGACACCTAAATTCCAAGCATCTAAGACAAGTTGACCCATTGGAGCCTCAAGTTCTTGATGACATACCAAGGAAACCATTTCAAGCATGCAGGGTAGATCAATTTGTGGTCTCGGCGCCATGCGTCGAGTCACCCATCTGTTACTTGTACCTCAAGTTAATCGGCAATGATGATTGGCGGCCGGGTTTTGCACAGGTTCAAGTGCTTGAGGGATCTCACCTTAGCTCCAATTACTTCTATTTCCGGCGATATTTGCCTAGACTTGTTTGGCATGGTTTAGATGTATGTGATAGTGAGGTTACTCCTTTTGGTCTCAAGAAGAAGAGAAAGGTTCATGTGAACTATCCATGAGTAATGTAAAACTCCATACAACTTTCTATGTTTCTTTTAACCAAGTAGAGAAAAATCAATAATTTTCTCCTTGAAATGTAAATTATTGAATAGTATTAATGTCTTTGAAATTTGGAAATAGTTAGCTATGCAATATGTGTTCGGCAAGTAATTATTATACATAAGTTAATTACTTTTTTCAATATTAAATATGATAATTAATTTTGTTTTTGATCTCACAAAAAAAATTCATTTCATTTGAAAATGTATCAACTTTGGTTTTACATGTAGAGGATATTTTTTTAGACTACCTCGGGAGGGAGTCATCAAGGCCAAGGCCAAAAGCAATAGATACAAATTGGTGGAATAAGGTTCTTTGAAGTTAGTTTGGAATAATATTGACTAATTTATTAACATTCAATAAAAATTAATCACAAGTCTAAATTTGTAAGTAAAGTAAATATTAGTTTGTGGGTACGTATCACTTACAATCTACTTGTGCGACTAATTTTCATTACGCTAGTGAGCATTAATTTTTCCATATTATAGAAGCTATATAATCTCATGTTTCAATACACCGACATTAACTAACATTAATTAGATGTTGATGCTATCTTCCTATTTATAGTTTCCGATTTAAAGTCGATCTTATTTACATTAATTTTAGCGTCCACCACACGCAAATGCTAATTTAATATTTTTATTGGCTATAGTGTAGGTTTTAGCGTCAACAAGCCTAAAATTCTCTTTGTTTTGTGAATATCCCACCACGAAGGCTTATACTAACATCACCTGTATGCAAAACAAGCCTATCAATTAAGGCATCCAACGAAAGAGCAATCAAACTTGCAAAATGTAGTTAAAATTTAATATTCATACAAATATTGATGTTTTTACCGTAAAAGTAGTAGAAATTATACATAATATATCTCTCTATCATTAAAGGTACTCAGATGCAAATATCTTCTTTTTGAACATTAATTCTCTAAATGTCACACTTTGAAAAAAATTTCTCAAAATGCCACACTTTTTAAACTCAATAAGAAGTCTCTCCCTGGGGAAGCGACCTCCTGAAGAGGAAGCCTCTCCCTGGAGAAGCAACCTCCTACACGACTTTGCCTTTTTTTTTTTAAAAAAAATTGTTTATTATTATTAATTTAATTATTTAAAAAATAAAATATATTAATAAATTTGTAAATAAAATTTATAATTTAATTATTATTATTATTATAATAAATTATTATTATACGTATAATTAAAAATTATTATAATTAAATTAAATTATTAATTTAATTATTTAAAAAATAAAAATACTAATAATAAATTAAAAAAATACATTAATAAATTATAAATAAATATTATATTTTTATTATTGTTATTATGATAATAAATAACTATTATACTTATAATTAAAAATTATTATATTAAAATTATATTATAAAATATATATATTATATTACAAATTTCAAAATAAATAAATGATAATAAAAATTGAATAATAATAACAATTAAATAAAAAGAAATTTATATTGCTAACATGAAAATTAAAATACATGAAATACATTAAATTAATAATAAAAATACATCAAATTTGAGTAGATGTGTCAACAGCGGTTGGACAATATTTTCTAGTATGACCACAGACCCGACATAATCCAATGAATGCAGTATTAAAAGGCCCACGAAACCTTCCCATAACTGCTTTTGGTCCAATCAACTTATTTTAAAACAAGGACATTGTTTCCAACTATGGGAAAACGACACGCATCAATTTTAGCTTTTGGTCAGGTATACACAGAAGCTTGCATAAATTTTATGAAATTGGAAATAAGTAAATCCAATAGTTATAGGGTGGATAGTTTTGACCGGAGCAACCATACTTTCATGGTGCACGAGACACTGGTTCCAATAGAAGGGCGACCAATTGGTCATTTCAGTGTAAACCTTTCTAACAAGTGGTGCGATTGTGGAATATATCAAGCTAAACATATGCTTTGTTCACATGTCATAACAGCATGTTCTAGCATTAAATATAATTATTGGAGTCTTATACCTGATGTGTATAAGGTGGAAACGGTACTAAAAGTTCATGATGAAGTGTTTCAACTCATACCAAACAAAGGATATTGGCCACAATATGAAGGTGTTAAGGTGTGTCACAAACCACTAATGCGGAGAGTCAAGAAAGGTCGCCTCAAAGAGCAAACACATTAGAACAGAAATGGACAGTACAGAAAGAGTACCAAGAAAATGCGGATTATGTCGGGTCTCTGGTCATACTAGAAAACATTGTTCAACCGCTGCTGGCACATCTACTCAAATTTGATGTATTTTTATTATTAATTTAATGTATTTCATGTATTTTAATTTTCATGTTAGAAATATAAATTTCTTTTCATTTAATTGTTATTATTATTCAATTTTTATTATCATTTATTTATTTATTTATTTTGAAATTTATAATATAATATATATAATTTATAATATAATTTTAAATATAATAATTTTTAATTATAAGTATAATAATTATTTAGTATCATAATAACAATAATAAAAATATAACATTTATTTATAATTTATTAATGTATTTTTTTAATTTATTATTAGTATTTTTATTTTTTAAATAATTAAATTAATAATTTAATTTAATTATAATAATTTTTAATTATATGTATAATAATAATTTATAATAATAATAATAATAATTAAATTATAAATTTTATTTACAAATTTATTAATATATTTTATTTTTTAAATAATTAAATTAATAATAATAAACAATTTTTCAAAAAAAAAAAGAAAGGCAAATTCGTGTAGGAGGTTGCTTCCCCAGGGAGAGACTTCCTGTTGAGTTTAAAAAGTGTGATATTTTGAGAAATTTTTTCAAAGTGTGGTATTTAGGGAATTAATATTAAAAAAAAAAGGATATTTGCATCCAAAACCCTATAATATACTGGTTTTATTTTTATCTTAATTTTAACAAATTTTCTCAATCTTCCGCTACTTTTACAAATTTTTGTTTTAATTATCGGGCAAAATGAATTTTGATTATTATGCATTTAACTAAAATATAAGTAAAATTTGACTAATAATTATTTGTATCAATATTCAAGTACTTCAAATTATAAATAGTTGTCATTTAGTTCCAAGTAATTTTATATTAGTCTTTTAGACAAATTACTATTTTATTACTTTTTTCTACAAAATCTGATTAACTTTTAAACATTTTACTTGAGTAAAAAAAAATTCATTCTCGCTCGTTTACGATGGTTTTCACTCTTCATCACTCTATACTCGTGATTTGAAGTTCTGTTAACCGTTCCCGCACATATCAGATATAATCATACCTTTCTTAATAAACCGAGATTTATCTACACTTCTTACTTGGTGTAGCTTGTTACATGGGTTGCGAATAGGAACTTAGTTTTCGTCTGGGTATGCGCCCTTGGATTGTTGTTGCATATTCAGCTCTGTTGTAGCTCCTATTTGCTTGATTTACCCAATAGGTCAAGGAAACTTTTCAAATGATATGCCTTTCTGGTACTTCAATGGACTGACGTACGATAAATCTGTGCATTCAACCCTTTAGTATAGACACCCAATTAAGTTGGAGGCCCCAATTTTTTTATAATATATCCAAACTTTGAACAGTTGTATTGATATTGTTAATTGTTTAAGCACTAAAATTTTATATTTGCACTTTTGTTAGAATAAACAAAGTCTAAACTATTCTCATAGTTCATCTAACACTTCTATCTATCTTCTTTCTAAACCTAATTTCTTTTATAAATTTAATTTATCTCTTTCCCTCTCCACACCCACCATCACTAACTCATTTGTGTGACGACAACTGCAACCTACCAAGCACCACCACCAGTCACTGACAAATACTCTGATACTTTTTCCCTCCGATTCTCTAATCGCTCATTTCGCAAATCGCGTTTGAATCGAGCGACCCTATAGAAGCATAAAATCGTGTTTCACTTTTCCTAAAACATATTTTTCACCAAATCTCATTTCAATCCTCCATCCAATAGAGAAGATTGATCTTTCATCAAAGATTATAATCTTGAATCTTTGAAATTTAAGTTTTGTGATTTTCGGGTTTTCTAAATTGAGATTTTAGGATTTTGTGATTATTTTTCTTTCCAAGTTGATAGCTTTTGAATCCAATTTTGTTGTTGTTGAAACTGATTTTGAATTCAATTGTAGTTGGATTTGATTCTAATTTTTGAATTCATTTATGCATTATTGAATTCAACCGTAGTTTGATTTTATTCTGATTTTTTAATTCAATCGCACATTTTTGAATCTAAATTATGAGTTGATTCTGTTTCTAATTTGATTATGATTTGTAGTTAAACTCTATACATTAACAACTTTATGTTGGTAATTCTTATACGTAGCTTAATTGATTTTTCTTGGTACTAATATACTGTGAGAACAATAGTACTAATAGATCGTTTGCTGGTAATCCATTAGGTCGCTTGTTGGTAAACGTTGGAGAGTTGATCATATACAATTGTGAGAAATTCCAGATTTTTTACTGTCTCCTAAGATTAGAAAGTATGAATTTGAATATCAGAAGCATAAGAAAAAGAAAATTCTTGAAGAGTTAACTCAGTCTCGAGCAGGAGCACTTGATAATTTTTTTATAAAAGAACAACTAATTTATATTGAAAATCATAATGTTGATGTTGAAATTCTTGAAAAAAGATGATGTTAACGTTGATAATGTTGTTGGTGATGATTTTAACATGAATAACTCAATAATAAAGAGGATAATGTTAATGACAATGTAGAGCAAACAAACCTATTTGAACATTCGTTGGATAGATTTGATCCAAGAAATTGGGTCATGTTCTTGATTTTAAAATGATTGATTTATTAGTTAGGAAATATTTTAAAAGATATATTTTTTTTCCGTTGGTAATGCTCTCGTTGTAAAGTTTAAAAAAAAAGAATTAGTGAAGACCAATTAACAAAGGAGGGAAAAATAGTCAAACTATTGATAAAATGACTCAAATACTAATTGAGAAAAGAAATTAACATTGAAAAAATGTATTTTGAAAAATATTTCAATAGTGAAATTCTTTACTAAACATAGTTTGACATATGAATTTGACACAATTGTCCAATACATGTTACACATATTATAAATAACAATGTTCACTTTCATTATATTGGATATCACATATAAAATGAGTTAATACTTTTGTAATTAAAATTGAAATTGTTAGAAAAATAAAACAACCAAAGTATTTCTTAGTGATATTTGATTGTACTCTTGATATAAGTCACCAAGAACAAATGTCTTTGATAATAAGATATCTGAATATATATTTTCAAATTTTTTTACTATTGAAGAATCTTTTTAATGATTTTTGAATGTGAATTATACAGCTAACCAAGACTTTTTGATATTTTACAAAATGAATTGAATTTTTTTGATCTTGACCTATTCGATGTGTGAGGACAAGGTTATGATAATGAGTCAAATATAAAACAAAAATATCAAGGTGTAGAAAAGAAACTTTTAGATATAAATACTAGAGCCTTTTATACTCCTTGTAGTTGTCAAAGTCTTAACTTGACATTGTGTGATATGGCTAACTCTTGTATTAAAGCTAAATATTTTTTTTGGAGTTGTTCAATGCATTTATACAATTTTTACCAATTCTACTAAGAGATGGAAAATTTTGAAAGACAATTTAACAGGATTGACTCCAAAATCTTTGTTATCCACTTGTTGGGAGAGTCCTGTAGAGAGTGTCAAAGCTATAAGTGCTCAAATGCTATATTTTGAAAAAACTTTACTTGAAGTTTCGAAAAAGGATCTCGATACTAAAATAAGAAGTGAAGCTAAATCTTTAGCAACAAATGAGCTTGGTGATTTTGAGTTTTTAATGACTATAATTGTTTGGCTTGAAATATTATCCACAATTAATTTTTACCATAAAAGGATATGCTTATTGATGTTGCTATGGAAAAAATCAAGCAGTTGATTTCATTTTTTGAAGGATATATAGAAACATGTTTTTATAATGCCTTGGATAATGCTAAAGAAATTGCTATTGAATTGAATACTGACCCAATATTTTTTTAAAGACGTATAATTCAAAGAAAAAGACAGTTTGATGAGAATTTTAATACCCCATCAACTAGACTATCTGAATAAGAATCTTTTAATGTTAATTATTTTATTTACCTTGTTGATTAAACTGTTGTTTCTCTTAATAAGGGATTTAAGCAATACGAAGAGTATGAAAGTAATTTTGGTTTCTTGTTTACTCCTCACAAGTTACAATCATCGGCGGTGCAACTTTGAAGTCTTGTTGTAGTCATGTTGAACATGCATTGAAACATAATGAACAATCCGATATTGATAAGAATGAATTATTTGTGGAGTTAAAGTTACTAAGAGAAATCTTTCTTGGAGAAAAAATTGGACCTATTGAGATATTAAGATTTTTGAAAGACTTAGATTTATTTCCTAATACAATTATTGTATATAGAATTTTGTTGACTATTCTCTTTACAGTTGTTTCTGCATAAATTTTTTTTTTTCAAAAATGATGTTGTTGAAGTTTTACATGCGATTTGTCATGTTACAAGAAAGGCATAATAAATTTACACTAATAACAATGATCTTTTGAAGACAATACAATATCAAAACTTAGTTAATAAAATTACTTCAAAAAATATTAGAAGGATAACTCTTTTTAAATAGTAAGAACATTAGTTTTAGCTTTAAATTTTATTTATAATTTATTTATTTTATTAAATTTAAATAATAAAATTTGAATTTTTAGTATTTTATTCATAAAAAATATAATATTTTAAAATAAATTATAATTTTTAAAATTATATTTTTTATTAAAGAGTTAAATTTTTAGATTGTAACACAACTTCAAAAAACATTCCGAACAAATGCTCTGTCACCGATCCACGTGGAATACGGGGTAACATGACTTTTATTATTCTTTTGCCCGTTGCTCCAAGGCAAAGTAGAAAGCGACCAACATCATAAAGCACCCAAATCAAATATACTTTTCAAAACACATGTTAAAAACTACATTTCAAACTAGCTAATTCAAAATTAAACAATATACAAGCTCATTTGTAATCTTTCAGGTAGTATACCATACACCGGCAAACTTTCTAATTTCGCTAATAAGTTTTCTCCTTAACGTATTCACATCTAAAATAGATTATCTTGTTGTCATATTTATAGTGTAATTGGCGGCATACTATTAGATTAGATTAAAATAGAGAACATTATTGTATATTATGCTCTATCTTTAATTAAGGTATAGTTGATTTGTGATTATGGCGTTGCTTCTTATTAACATTCAAATTTGAGCAAATGTAAATTCTTTGTTGGTTCAATATTCTTTAGACGGGCTCAATATATCAGTTCTTTTCTTGACTTTGCATATGTATCACTTCCATTTTCTTACTTGGATGTCCCTTTGTTTTGAGAGAAGCCTAAGACATATTATTTTCAGCATATTATTGATCGTATTAAAAGTTAATTTTCTTCTTGGAAATGCTCAATTTTATCGATTATGGGACACGTTCAACTGATTAAATCTACTATTCACGATATATTGGTATACGACTTTCATGTTTACGCATGAAGGTCCTCTCTTAATAAAAATTTGGATTCTTGGTTGAAGAATTTTATATGGTCAAGAGATATTGCTAGTAGAAAAATTGTTACAGTAGCATGGAAAAAATTATGTTCTCCTTTGGAAAAAGGGGAATTGGCATTCGACCCTTGCACGCTATTGATTATACTGCTTTAATTAAGCTTTCTTGGGACATGTTTTCCTCACATCAACAATGGGTTTTACTTTTAAGGCTTATTTTCATCGTGCCAATAAATCAATTACATATTTTACAAAATCCTCAATTTGGCCAGGAACTCAACAATTTTGCAAAGTCCTCACCTTGTGCATGTGTTATAATCTACTATTGCACATTTTTTTGGTCAATCACTATTGGAATATTCTTGCTTGTTTTGCTCGTTCATTTCTCAATATTATTGTTGAGATACATCAAATTATTACTTCTTCAGTGGATTGTGATGATCAACTAGTTTGGAGTCTGACATATTCTAGAATTTTATCCTTTAAGGATGTTTATCAAACTTTTCATCATACATGTATGAAGTTTAGTTAGGGTTAAAATATCTGGAGTGTTGCAATTCATTGTTCAAAATCTTTTCTTGTTTGGCGTCTTTTTCATAATAAGATGCCTACAAATGATCACTTAAAGAATCAGGGGTGTATGGTGGTGTCACGTTGTCAGCTATATTCTAAGGCTTACAAAAATATTGTTAATCTTTTCTTTGATTGTGTGTTTTTTATTCAGTTGTGGTTCTAGTTGTCCTATGTTTTATGTAATATGGTTGGTTTTTTTTTTCCATCTCTTTGATTCTTGAGATTTTTAACAAAAATTAAAATTCTTTGGTGGGTGATGTCATCCTCTCTACTGTTATTCACGTTATCTGGATCATTTGGTTTTCACGTAATCAATTAGCTTTTAATAACAAACATAATACCATTATACGAGTTATCCACCAGGTTTCTTCTGATATCTCTCTCTTAGGTAGATTTTCTAAAGATGTAACATCATCAATGCATGAATTTTCTATTGTTAAATATTTTTCTATTGAATGTCATGCTCCTAAAGCCTATATTGTTACACAAGTCATTTGGTTGAAGTCTCTTGTCATTGGATTAAATGCAATACTAGTGACATTACTAGTGACGTCTCTAGAGGCAGTTCAAGTATTTTTTGCTATTGATTCTATTTTTAGAGATTCAAGTGACGCTATTGTTGGTTGCTTTTCGGATTACTTGGGTGTTAATACATCATTTTATGACAAACTTTCTACTATTGAGATTGTCCACTCTAAAAGTTAGTTTCATCTGTAGATAGAGTGTGATGCTTTGTTGTTCATCCAATCTTTTAAGAATTTAAATCTTGTGTCATGAAAATAGAAGGCTAAGTAATTGAATTGCATCTCCTTTACAAGACAAATGTAGTTCCACATCTCTCATTTTCAAAGGGAAGACAACATGTGTGTTGATAGGCTTGCTAACACTGATTTTTGCACCAATTGTCTTACTTGGTAGGATTTTTCGCTGAATTGTATTTGGAATAATTTTTATCGCAATCGATATAGCCTTCTTCCCTTTAATCGTTTTAGTTAAGTATGATATATGTGTTATTATGATGCACTATTTTTCCCTTCAATTTGGTTTTATCCCTTTGGATTTTTCAAGTAAAGTTTTTAATAAGACAATTTTGTTTGTACTTGTTTTATTGGATTTTGGTCTAGTCCTCCAAAGCTATTTGTTTTTTATTTTATATTTTATTTTATTTAATGAACTTATTAGGGTGTTGCGGATGATAATTGATATTTTTAGGATGTAAACATAGTTGAGATGTCAATTCTATCATGTGATGCCATTGCATTCTAATTTGTTTTTTAAAAAGCGTAGAGTGACGAACATTAACTCTCCAATGATTTGGTCTAATGGTAAAAACATGTATTGTTAATAAATAAAACAAACAAGTATCAAATTCATCATATTGCCATTACTAGTGCCATTTGAGGAAGACAAATATAAATCTATTGATAAGCCAACTAACAAGAAATGCAATTCAACCATCTAATATTTAACTTCTACGGTACAAGATTTGAATTAGTAAAAGATTGGACAACTAACATGAAATTATACTATATCCAAAGACGAAACCAACGTTTAGAACGAGCAATCTCAATAGTCATTCAAATATTAATCAGTCTTGTGAGCGATTGAAAATTAATTCCATAGTCATCCAAAAGAGCTAGCCAATTAGAAATTTTTGTGTGATCACAACCATATACCAACAATAAACACAACTAATTGATTTGAACGGTTATTTGATGATAAAAGTTATAATTTTACAGTGGATGATGAAATATCAATCAATGTCAGTGTAATTTTCTCAATTAAATATATATATATAAAGTACACGTTATTTGTCTTTTGAAATAATAATTAAAAAAAATATTAGTCTTTTCACTATGCTTTTATTTTATTTGTTATGTATATCTAAATAATTTAAATTTATGGTGTGACCAATGACCATTTAAGTATGGCCGTGTAATAACAGTAGGTTTTAAAATGAAATAAAGAAAGAGTATTGAAAACAATCTCTTGAAAATTGGGCCGGGCTTCTGGAATGATAGATAGTTTTCTTTTTATTTTAAACATGTAACACTGAAAAAGCTTATGAATGAATATATTTGATGTAGACCTTCAATTAAAGTCAAACTTTTGGTAACTTTAGTTCTTGAACTATATTGCTTGCAAGGGAAACAAGGCATCGAAGAAGTGAGAGATGAATCAAATATAGCAATAGATATATGATGTAAAGGACATTCAGTAAAATTACAAGAGTTGTAACCTTGTAAGGAATGCTAACAAAAAAGCAAATCACGTGCATTAAAGCAAAGTTTTCTCAGTGCACAAAATGCATCCTTATATGTTCCATTTTTATTATTATATCACAAGAAATTTGGATTTAATTACTTTTTTATATGTTGAACTTATGAACGTTTATGTGAAGAAAAAATTATATAATATTTTAAATTTTAAATAGCATGTATTAATCTTGTTAAAATTTATTCATTTCCAAATTAGATAATTTTTTAAATTCTAACAAAATTATAGCTTCCCTTTACTGTTGAAGTAGTTTAAGATTTTGTTTTTTTTTTATATAATTACTCTTAACATGTTGCTAAAACTAGTTACATATCTCATAATACAAAAATTAGTTTGTAAAATTGACCGGTGGAACTGAAAAATTGTATGAGGCTTGAGCCTAACCCTCTTCCACCTGCAAGTTTTATCGTTTTTACTTTAGAAAAAAAATTCAATTATTGTTAATTAAAATTCAATTTGAGAGTCACGCTATACTTTATCTTCAATATTATTAATTGATACTATTAGTGTGTTATTTCTAAGGGTGTAGCTCCTTTTTTTCGCTTTCTTTTTTTGCATTTTTATTTATTCCGTGTAAACAAAAAAAAATACTAAAATTGCTTATTAAAAAAATTGAATGCAAATAGGGTGTTTTTGGGTAACCGTGTGATATATATGCAATTCAATTAAAAAGCTTTAATATTTGTCAAAAAGAATTGACTTTTTGTTTAATTACTATTAATGAGAAAGAAATATAGTTAATGAGAATATGGAAAATATTCATTTTGCCATGAAAATTATTTTGCTCAATAAAATGATATTAATTATAGAGATATACTTCAAAAAATCAATTTGTATACATGTTGATATATTAAGAAATAATTATGCTAGCACAACACACTAACATATATTTTTCAACGAAAATATCTAATATAGACCTCTCAAAAAATAGTCAAAAGACATACTCTTACTCTTTTTTGATAAAAAAAAATATTTTATAATAATAAAAATAAAAAAAATAAAAAATATTTGATTGAAATTTACTAAAAATAATACATTTCAGCTTTAGACCAGTAGCATATTTAGAAAGTGTGTTACTAATATTCCCCATTTAAAAATGTTAAAGCTGTATTAATTAGGATATAAATGTTGTATGGAATAATATTTTAATATACTATATATCTATAATATTCCTCATATGACAGTTGGTAGTATAGGATCCAGTGCATCTTATAAAACTCTTTCAAGTCCACTCTTTTTGAGACACTGAAAACAAAAACTGATGTATTGCAACAAAAACAAACCTCCAAAAAGTAAAGCCAATTAAAGAAGCTAAGAGAAATCATTTAACAATTTTGATTTGTTGATTTTATTCCAATATTGTAAGATCTTCATAAACAACAATATCCCTATAACTCTCTCTCTCACTCACTCTCTCTTTTCTAATCACTCACTCTTACCTCTATTCCTTCCTTCCTTATATTACTCTTTCATTTTAATTCATTGTTTTCTTCTTTATCTAATTCATGCATCATTTCTCATCAAACATGCCAAATCCAAATCTCTTTCTTATAAAAAATTACAAAGAAGATTTGAGCAATCTCAAGAATAATAATGTGAAGAGTACTCAAAGCCTTGAAGGAATTAGTTCCATCTCTCAAATTTCACAAGATAACAAAAAAGAAGATAATAGTGAAGAAGGAAGTTCAAGAACTCCATCATCATCATCATCAAAAGAAAAGATCAAAGAGAAAGAAGAAGAAGCATTAGAAGATGGTTTTAGAACTCCAACATCTTTGGAACACAAGATTTCAGTGATGAAATGTCCACCTGCACCAAAGAAAATCAAAAAATATTTGAAAAGAAGATCATCAGAAGCAACTTGCAACTGTAGACAACAACTTGATTTGTCAAAAGAAGTTGAATTATTGTTTCCACAAACAACTCAGCATATTCCACTTTCTGATCATTCACATAGCGCCAAGAAAATTCGAAGATATCAGGAACCTAAATGATATTCATTTAACTTTATTTCATTGCTTGTATCATACTTCATTTCTATGATCTGTAACAGTTAAAGGGGTGCAATTAACATCTTCAAAATTTTTGTCACTATAAGTTTTATTTTTTCCTATAATTTATATGCTTTAACATTTTCTTTTGGGTGGTTATTATGTGCTAATATATGGTACAAGTTGTTAAAAGTACATAAATATTAAAATAACTTTTTTAAATATATCTATAAGTTGGTGTAAATTATTTAATTTTTATAAAATTCTTATATATTTACTGACGTCCAAAATGATGGTTCATTATGTCACATAAATTTATTTTGTAACCGCTTTTAAAAAATAACTACAAAAACATTTCATTTTTATTGATTGTGAATTTAAACCGTATTTATATTAAACTTACAACTTAAAGTGTATTTGACAAATTTTTCAATTAAAATTTATTAATTTACACCTATTAAAAGTAAGTAAGTGTAAGTTAACAAGTCTCTATACAATTTATTAGCTTACCTCACTCATTTTTTAGTTAGCTAAAATTAACAAGTTACACTTTAAATACTTTAAAGTGTATTACACAAATTTATAATTATAACTTGTTAATTTGTTCCATTAAATATATGGCAAAAATACATTTATTTATCTTCATTAGGATTGTGACACAAAAGAAGAAAGGCTATTATTAAAAAAGAGAAAGGCTAAATATAGAAGAACCTTAGAGACTTAGAGTTATTTTTTTGCCTTGTTTTGGAGATAGAATCTTATTAATTAATACTATTTTAAAAATGAGATTAATTTTCATAAATCGAAAATATAAAGAGTTTTACATATATTGTAGACAAACTACAATCAATATGAATGATTTTAGAAATAGTCATAATTAAAGTCAATTATTTTAATGATTTAATATTTATTTCTTATTGATAGTGTAAAATATTTTTATATTTATATATTATGAAAAAATTAAAAGTAGGGTGCATAAAAAATCATTATATTAATTAATAGATTTTTAAATTGCACTCTATAAGCATACATAGATGTGTCCCAACTTCCTTATATGAATGTGGCTGATCCTTAAGTCATGAGTCATTAAGACTCCGTTTGAGAGTTTGATGGAGAGAGAAAGACTTTGAAATGTTATATATTAATAATTGATATTGTATTCATAATTTTATTTTTCAAGAGAGAAAATCAATTACTATTTTCATTATATATTTATTATTGGTTGTAAAAAAAATTATGCAAAATAATTAAAATATATTAGTAAAAAATAAATAATACAATTAAAATTCAAAAATGTTTTACAAAAATAGACAAAAAAAAAATAATGTAATAAGATTTTACTAGTATTTTAAGTAATTGTTAATGTGTAAAGACAAAAGTTTTGAAAAGATGAATGTGAAGTATATATGAACCGAGAAACGGTTGTTAGATATATATAATATAGTATTTTGTAACTTTACTGCTCCAACCACTTACTTTTGTACAGTTATGATGTTGGTTTGATGCTAAAGGAAGAGAATTTATTCTTAACGTAAACAAACAAAATCAAGATTCATCTTACAAAGACTTCAATTTGGTTTTCATTTTCTTTCTGTGTCTCCTATGATTCTTCCTTCCAGTTTACGCTTGGAGAAGTTGTCTTTGGATTCCATTACAAGAAAGCATGAACCACTTCTTAACTCAACGGGAATGATAATATATTACTGAATTTCATTTATACAGAATATTAATGTGTTTTTTTCAGCTTTATTTGCACATCATTGTCTACAAACTGTATATGTATGTGTGAATATTTGTGGTTTGTAAAATGAAGCAATTAATAAAATTTGATTGTTATATTCATTTTTTCTTCTTGTATATCTCTATACGACAAACTTTTTAATATTGAGTTTTACATTAATTATTTTACTTGATAAGTATAGTCTTTTTTTTTTTCGTTTTCATTAATCTTTTTCATGTTAGAGTTTAAATTTGATATATATTTTTAACAATTGATTTATTTATTTATTTTGTAGAATATGAAAATGAGAATGATATAAATTAAAAATCTTAAGTAAACAATCATCTAACATTTTGAAACTATTTGTGAGTCTAAAAATTATCATCCAACAATTATCTAAGTGAACATTACATAAGGACTCTAAAAAGATTTATTTCAAAGTCACATTAAAACTATTTAACACTCTATTTGAATTTAATTTGATTTTGTGCTATATTAGACAAATTTAAATTAATTTGGGTTATGCTAAATAGTATATCTTAGTTTGGACAATTTAAACTTATTTTAATTTGTGTGTTATTTTAAAAAATTTAAATTAAATTTGTGTTCATTAAAAAATTCAAATTAAATTTATGTATATAAGATAAACTAAATTTTTTTCTAAATGATCATTCAAATTGATTTATAAGTAGTATAAGTAGTATGATCATAATTATTTTTAAACATATATAAAAAAATAAAAAATAAAAAAGTCGTAAAAAAAGTAAAAATATATCGAGAATGACATAAAAGTAATTAGGAGTAAAAATAACCTTACCAGGTATAAGGACAAAAATACTAGATCTATTCATAATTCCTGTACTCAAAAAATAAGGTTGGGATTTATAGGTTTCACAAAATCTTTGTCTTCCTCCATCATTATACTAATGCTCCATGTTGCTGACGTGGACAGCAACCACTGAGAAGGAACTTTAAAGATATAGTGTAGACATACTATAATATATTCCGTAATCTTACTTCATCAAACGTTCAAAAGGGTACTAGTCTATCATAAACCTCTTTAAGGGTGGTCCATGTTAAAAGGCACCTAGAGATCTAACTCCAAACATTCTTCGTGAAGCTTCTTTAACACACCTAACCATTTGAGTTTTTGATGATTTGCTTAACATAAGAATATTCATAACTAGCGATGAGTTCCTAAAATTAGGGATGACAATAAAAGACCATTCGTGGATATTCATCCGAACTCGTTTGATTTGAATAGAGAAAATCTATTTTAATTGGTGCGGTTGTAGGTACAGATTTTCTTCGATATTAAAATTCGGAGACGAAGACAGGTTTGGGGTAGTAATATTTACCCTTCACCCGCACCCGAATCCGCCCCACAAGTAATATTATTGCAATTTTTAAATTATATATATATATTCATATTAAATATATTTAATATTTTTTAAAATATTAAAAATTATAATTTTATCTGTATATTTTAATTTTATTATTATTTAATAATTATTATTTTATTATAATAAATATGATTTTTAAATTTATAATTTTATATATATGAGTGAGTGCGCGTGCGGACGGGGAAACTCGAGCCCTGTTGTGGGCAGAGATGAGTGCCTAAATTTTACACCCACTATGAAACGAGGTTGGATGCGAATTTTTCCCAATTAGCCGGATGCGGGTGTCGACTGTCGAGGACGCGAAATCCGTCTCTATCCCGCCCCATTATCATACCTAACTTAAATACATAATTTTCCCAAAGTTTAATTTAATCACAAAAATTGTTTTTGACTTAAGAACCACATCAAAAATACAATTAAATTTTATATTTTTATAAAGTAATAAGATATATTATCCTATATTTCACAACACTTCATTTTATTTCTATTTTTTTTAACACATCGTTAACCATTACATCTATTACATCATTCTATTTTATCTTTTATTTTTCACTGATTTAAGATATATACACTCTAAGAGGGTGTCTATCAAATATTTTTTATTTTCATATGTGCAGACATCTATTGATAAAAATCGGATGATAAATTTAATAAAAATTAATCTCATAAATACAAATCATCTGATAATTACAAGAATATTGATGAACAAATATTCGAGTTTGAATCTAAAATTTTCCCATTTTGTAAATACTTAAAGTATGAATTTAATCATAAAACTATTTTTTCTAAAAAAAAAAAAAATCAAAAAACATGTATGAAGTACGAGCTTCTTCCAAGCAAAGAAACTCAATGTTGCATAAGGCACACATAGGAGGAAAATCATAAAGAGAAGGTATGGTACCAATGTTTGCCTCGACCAACTTGGATAATGTCTCTGATATGTGATTTGTGATTGTGAGTCTGATTTGTGTATATTGACTTTGGTTTGTTGATAATACATTTTTTATTTGTGACAAATATTTTTCATTTTTTTTTTGTGATTGTTAGCGTGACTTTGATTTGTGCATATTATCTCTGATTTGTGATTGTGGCTATAATTTTTTTTTTATTTGTGACAAATATATTTTTATTTGTGACTCTGACTATGATTTTTGACTCCCTTTGTTTTGCATTATTTGAACTGAGATTGAATCATTGATTTATTTAAATTTTTTATTTTTATTAGAGAAGTTTATGAGAATGAAGAATAACAAGATAATTGATTCTTTTTTCAAGAGTAAAATTTGTGAGAGTGAAAGAAATTAAAAAATTATAACTTCTGCATTTGAAACTATATTTGAGAATTCAAAAATTGAAGAAAATGAGGATCATCTTTTCAAGATTCCTAGAGTTTTCAAATATGTCTTTGAGAAATATTTAGAACTTCACCCCGAAAAGCGCACTCAAATTTGACAATATCCACCAAATCAATTAGATGCAATACAAAGAGCTTATCTATAATTTGTTCCTTATCAAATGAATTTAGAATAATATCCTTTATCCGACAACGAGGTTCATCCAAGAGGGTTTCAATATGCTTGGTTTATCATCTTTTCTTCATGGATAGAATATTCACCTTATAAAAATGTTACATATTACTTACCATGCTATCTATTTAGCAAAAGATCAAGTGGATGTCTCATTTCAGATGCCTTCATTGGTATGAGTTTTAAAGGTTGGAAGAAAGTTAAAAATGAAAAATATTGCACCTTTCTCAAACACATAAGGATTGATCCTTGATTCACCATACAACAATGCAATGAAAATTTGTCTATACTTGTTGAATCAAGATGGACATATTGGGAATACTATCAGAACAAATTTTGAAGAATCAAGTATGTCACAAGATATCAATTGACACAGTTCGTTGGTTAACACTTCGAGCTTGTGCTTTTAGGGACATGATGAAGCTAGCGACTCAAGAAATCTAGGCAATTATCTTCAATAGATAAAACTCTTGGCCTCTAACAAAGATGAAGTTAGAAAATTTGTGTTAGAAAACGCTTCATATAATTCTAAGTATATTTCACATCAAATTCAAAAAGAACTCTTGCATATTATTTCCAATAGGGTGAGAAAACATATACGTGAAGAAATTGGTGATTCCAAATGTTGCATCGTTGTAAATGAAACTCATGATGAGTAAAAAAAAATGAATGCCTCTTGTGTTAAGATTTGTTGACAAAGTTGATTTAATACAAGAACGATTTTTTTTTTTGTGGCACATGTTATAGATATTTTAGTAATATTAATTAAGGACAAAATAAAATATTTTTTTTAACATTATATTAGTATTATTAGAAATATCCTAAAGACGATAATCGAATCACTGAACTCTTAGTGTACTCCTTAACTAATATGCTCAACGAAGCTGACTTTTTATATCCCTTGGTAGGGAATATTTATTCAAGCAAATTGTCCCAATTGTTTTGTTAAGAAGAAAAGTTGTTAGTAGCATAATCGAGCCTAACCTCAAGATGGCCGATATAGAATATAAGAAGTGTTCTTTCAACGAAAGATGTTTTTGCAAACAAGTGTTCTTTCAAAGAGATGGACCTCACTCTGCCTCTTAGTTTATGGTTGGTACAACGGTGGAGTTATCATAATCAAGTTGAATTACCGTTAACTAGTGACAACATAAATAGACAAATAACGTGGAATAAGGAATATTAATTGCAAAAGAGACATATAAATGGGTTGAATTGGAATTGTATACTACAAAGATATATGAGAAGGTAGGAGAGAGTTATAACTTTTAAGTATGGAAAAAAGAAGAGAAGTTGTCCATCTATTTTTATAATGCTCGCAGACAACATTGTTTCTAGTCTAACCCAAAGTATATCTTTTGAGTAATTTTTGGTGTACACTCTATATTTGGTATTCACTCATTTGACATTCTAAAAAATATTTAATGTATAAAATTAATTTTATGTATTGTTTAAATTTTTTGTACCTTCAACCACCATCAATAGTTAGTGTCAAATTAATGAGTGTCGTCCTAAATATGGGGTATACATATATTAGTATTCATATTATTTATTCAACCATTAATTTGATAGAATTTATGGACTAATTTGATCATAAGTGATGATAAATGTGTCAAATCAGCTATGTTTTTTATTTTGATATATCTAATTGATAAATATTTAATATACACTATTTTAAAATATAAATAGATTCAGTGACATCTTTGAAAACACCTTATAAAATCTGAGATTTATTTTGTGGTTTACTCTTACAATTACCTCTTCATAATCGGAATATTCATCATTAAAGTATTGTAATGTAAAGGATTTTCAAATTTTACACAATAATCTTACAAACTCAATTTTGAAGCATGTTGAAATATACATTTTATTTATTTATGAGAAATAGACACTTATTATATGTAAAATAAAATTATTGCAAGTGGTATAATTAAAACTTCAAAATTACAAAATTGTAATTTTTCACCCCAAATATTTATATTTATTTTTCTCTTAACAAGTGCGTTAAGTTTACCTTTATTTATTACATGTGTTGAAGGGTACAATCACTCAACCTGTACGACAACAACATAGTATGTACTCTAGAGAGTCTCCAATACACAGACCACCTTTCAAATAGCCTTTGTTAAAACAATCTTGATAACAAGTTTCAGTATTAATGCATTTTCCGCTGCAATTTAGTCCTCTAGGATCACCAAAAGAAGCAGTTGCCACTTCTGCAATGCAAACCAACATAAAGTTTAATGTAAAATGACTATATATGAAACCCATATTATTATTTTTTATTTATTTTATGAAATAGACCAACATGGCTTTAAGAAATGAATTATTATTGATCTTGGATCTAGTAGACACATATGACTTTAGAAATTCATACTCATCTAACAAATCAATGTTTTTTTACTTGGAATTGTTAAGAAGATTAAGAACACAAATAGAACAAACAATCTTTATTTTGAGGGTAATTTTTTGTGAAAAAATAAAACTAAATTGCTTCTTATTACCTGAAAGCATAATCAAAGTAAAGCACAAAATACAACAAAGAAGAGATTGATAATAAACCATTATGTGGAATTTTACCCTATATTTTTTGACTTGCAAGATGTTGAACTATGGGGCTCATTTTATAGATACACATGTGTAATGTGTGTATAATATATATATATATATATATATATATATATGATTAATTGTTTTTAATACTCTATTTTGTATTTTTATTCATTATATTGGTTTTATGAATAAAGGTATAAGTTGAGTTGTATGTCATTAATGAAAACATTAATTAAATTTCTTTTCATTAATTAATTATTATGCCAAAATATAATATCAGTATAACCATATCGTAATTAGGGATGAGAATAGGTTAGGTGGTCCGTTAGGGGTTTATGGTCTGACCTACTTATGTTCCGGTTTGCCCTGACCTATTTAATAAAAAAAGGTAGACTCAAACTGTTTTTAAAGCCTATTTATTTAAATAGGTCAGACTCAGACTTATAAAAAAGCTTAGACCTGATAGGTCGGCCTATATATATACTTTATTATTTATTAATATTATTTTTATTATTATATTAATAATATTATTTTATATTTTAAATTCTATCAATTAGACAATCACTCAGTAATCATTCAATATTCAATAGACGTTCCATATTCAGTAACAATCTATATTTGGTAGTCGTTCTATATTCGGTAGTCGTTCAATTAGTCAATCACTCAGTAATTGTTTCATATTTGTTTAAGAGATAATAATAGGTGCGTTTGTTTTAGAAAAGAAAAATTTATTATTTAAAACCAAAAATTATTTTTTTAGGGTTTAAAGGATGTTTGTTTCAGATTTTTTTCAAATTATTTTGTTAGAAAAAATATTTTGTTTAATATACATAGATATATACATTGATATTGGTACGTGGAGAGCATCATGTAGTATTAGTAGAGCATTTAAATATTTTAATGTGAATAAGGCTTTTAAATAGGCTTCCAAGCTAGACCATAATTTTAAAAAGATGAGGTGAAGCCGAAAAAATAGTCTATGATAGGCCGTAGGCCAGACTTAAGCCTAAAAAATAATTTATAGGTCAGACTCAAACCTTTCAAAGTCTGATATGACCTATTTCCACCCCTAATTGTAATACCATATGTTATTGATTATCTAATATCAGTATTTTAAATTCTAAAGTGCATCTTTTTCAACGGTTTTCATTTTTATCGACATAATTTATTGAAAACAGTGTTTCACGTCTTATAATTAACTGAATGATAAATGCAATTCAATTAGATCATAAAATTATTAATTAGATCTAACAGTCTATTAATTTAATTATAAAATCACTAATAATTTTGAACGGTAATTTTTAAACGTTAAAAAATCAAATTAATTTTACAGTCTTTCATATATTTTTAAATGATTATTATTTATATTAGTAAATTAAAAAAAAAATATTTCATGTGATAAATATCATGATCCATTTAACTAATATAAGAATTTTCAGATTATTTTCTCGTTTATGACATTTTCATTTTTAAAGTAATAATAAATTTACTAAAGTTGGTAAAAAATTTACCACTTTGTTCAACATAATTTTTTTTTTAAATTTAAAAGGTAAAATAATAATATCCATATTTATAAATTAAATTATAATTTAAAGACTCACGGGTTATCTTT
>JBBPBR010000006.1:40600971-40627551 GCA_037974775.1 Cicer pinnatifidum
TGAGTCTCTTATATCTCAAACCAACCATATTGTTTAGTGGGTTTTTAGTTTGAAAATAATTTTATTATATTAAATATTTTTTGTGCATATTAAATTAATTTACTTGCGCTATATCATTAAATAAATGAGTTTTTACATATTAAAACTCATTTCAAAAGTAATTTTAGTATATTTATAAAAATAAAATAATTGTCAAATTTATTTGCAATCAAGCTAGCTATCATAAAAAAGATATTATTCAAACAGGTCTGTAATAACTGTTCTCTGCACTTTTACGACATAGACTATACAATAAACAAGAACAAAATAGAAAAATGTTTTTTCAATAGTGCAAAGATTATACACAATGATCTTAAATTGTGGGGTTAAAAAGGGAAGAAAAGAAATTCCAGCAAACCAAAAATTGAAAATAGAAGAAAAATTAGCAATTCATATTTTTATGTTTGTCAATGAGAATCAAAGACCATAAAATATAAAGTAGGATGAAAAAAGTAGTAATTTATGTGACGAGGGATACTTTGATTTTTAATAATTTAAGAAGTTTGATTTCATCTCATATACTCCAAATTAGAGAGGATGAGAGATAAAGAAAGTTGATTGAATGAAATTATTTACATCATGTACCATTCCATTCCATTCATTTTAAAAAAAAATCTAAGCAATGGAACTTTATTCCATTCCACTCTATTCAATCAATTTAAACAAATCGTTAGTTTTTAGAAATTGTGACTTCAGGTAAGGGCTTGTTTCCTATTGGACTAGTAAACTAGGTTACATAACCCAACCCATCATGCTTTTAGCTAAAATTATATGACTTTGGCTCATATGATGGGTTATCTATGAAAATATTGCCAAGTCCCCTAAGTTTATAAATATTAAAAAAATCATGTTTTATTTGCAATGACACATATTTTGGCTTTTTAAATATTTTGTCATGAATATGCATATTATTTATTGTATAATTCATTCTATTTAAAAATATAATTTGCTCTTCACATTTATTCATTCGATAGTGCCTTAAAAGTTTTTCGATCTCAAAGAGGTGCGACAGTGTCGAAACAAAAGTCTAATAACATTACATGGATCTCAATAAAGTGCCCTCGTCAAACAAACAACATCGACTGTGGGTACTACGTATTGAGATTCATGAAGGAGATTGTTGACAAGAATAAAACTATTATCCGAGAAACGGTACGGTATTTTGATTATATGATTTTCATATATAAATTATCTATATATTTGATACTAACTTAATATAATATGTTCAATTTTTATATTGCAGTACTTTGACAATTCCAGTCCATCATATTATGAGCAAGATCTGATGGAATTAAAGGAAGAATGGTGTGAGTATGTGCTTGAAATGAAAATTATTTGATTTTCTGGGAAATAGCATGCTGCTGGGCAATAGATCTGAATATTATATGGTAGCTAGTGCATATTTTGTATATTTTTTTAGTTATTATATGTATATGATCATAGGACAATATATAAACATGCATATGAATATGTTGTAAATTAGGTTCAATGTATATGTAGCTACTTATGTTGTAAATTATTGTGTTACAAGGTAATATATATGTATCATGTTGTAAATTACTGATTCTGATTGTGTTGTGTTGTGTGAACTGGTTCAAAATAATTTTGGATATAAAAAGCTAAAAAGCTAAAAAGCGCCATAAAAAGATGTCATAAAAAGCTAAAAAGCGCTTTTCAAATATATACAGGGTTTAAAAAAAAATACACATTTTACAACGCTTTTTTAAAAAAACGCTGTAAAATGTGCATTGGGTGGACATTTTACAGCGCTTTTTATAAAAAAGCGCCGTAAAAGGCACACAAAATATATGAAATATGGGTATGCCTTTTACAGCGCTTTTTGAAAAAAGCGCTGTAAAATGTGCATAACAAGCGCGCGTTATATTTACATGATTTATAGCGCTTTTTTAAAAGCGTTGTTGTATCTTTTACAGCGCTCGATTTCACAGCTTTTTTTTTTGAAAAAGCGCTGTAAAAGTCTTTAAAAAAACGCTGTAAAAGGCTATTTTTGGCGTAGTGTCTACAATAAACCATAATGTAGATACTAGTTTAATCAATTAACTAGTTGCTAGTTTAAATGAATCATGATTGGACATTATACTTGATCTCTTTAAGACTCTTTGTAAATTTTTAAATATATTTTTTTTTTCTAAATATATCATTTATTAATATCATTAAAACATTTTGAAATATGAAAACATTGACATTGGATATTTTTATACTAAAAAAATCATATAGTAATAGTTATATACAAATTGTACATGATAATTACACTATTAATTTATATATATATATATATATATATATATATATATATATATATATATATATATATAAAATCATAGAATTTATTTATTCGAGATAGAAGGGAGTATAAGTGCAATTCAACTTTTCGAGCTGGACCTAACATGTTTTATAGGTATAATGTGCGGGCACGTCGATTATCTCCATTCAATTAAAGAATATTTTACAAAGAGCGATTGGCGAAGAGATCAACATTGTGATGATATCATGCAGAATCTTCTAATAAGGACTCCATCCCTAAGAATAATGCACATATATCAAAAAGAAAATACAATGAGTAAAAGAAAGATAATAGTGATCTATGAGTAAAAGAAATATAATAGTAGTTTGTAAGATATATTTATAGTTGGCAATAAAATTCGTACTTCATATTTATCCAAATTTACTTGGTTTGGACGGGGAAAATTTATTTTAATTGAGTGTAGGTGTGAGTGTGAATTTTCTCCGATATTAAAATTTGGGGAGGAAACGGGTTTGGGTGGTGATATCCACCTCGCATCCGAATCCGCAAGTAATATTATTGTAATTTTTAAATTTTATGTATATATATTTAATATTTTTTAAATATTAAAAATTATAATGTTATTTTTATATCAAACATTTTTTAATTTTATTATTATTTAATAATAATTATTTTATTATAATAAATATGATTTTTAAATTTATAATTTTACATATATAAGTGGGTACGAGTATGGGCGAAGAAACCCGAGCCCCGTCCCGAACGGAAATGAGTGTCTAAATTTTACACACGCTATAAAATGGGTGCAGGTTTTCTCCGATTAGTCGGGTGCGGGTGTGTAGGAGGCTAAATCTACCTATTCTCCGTTGCCATGCCTAGATATATTCAATTGATAAATATTAATATAATTAAGTTTATTATTAGATTTGAATATATTGTTGTTGTATGTAAAAGAAATATTTTATTTAAATAAAAATAATAATTAATAATTATTTTTGTTAATTATTAATTAATTTTTTACAATAAAGTGAAGATGATATTTTAAAAGTAGTAGATGTAATAATAATTAAAGAGTTTAACTGAAAAAAGTTAAAATTATATTTAAATTGCATTATTTTTTTTTTCTTCTTTTCTTAAAAGTGTATGATATAGAGGGAGTAGTTGCCAAGAAAAGTTGGAGCAAAAGTCCACATTTCCAAAGTCAATCACCCACTCAAACATGCTCTCATGGTTGGTTGATAATAAAGTTTTCATGTAAACACAATAATAAATATAAAACGATGATCATAAAATATTTAGTTGTTGATAACCACCACTTGAAACACGCTGAAATTTCCCTGAAAAAGAAAAAAGGATAAAGTCATGTACCTATTACTTTTAAGATTTTATTAATAATTGCAAAGAAAAAATGTGTAGGGGTGGTGTAATGCTAACAGAAAAGGAAGTCGTGTTCATTATATTCTTAATATGTTCAAGATCTTTGACATGTATTGATAGTATAAAATGTCAATTAAACTCAAGAAAATATAAAATATCTAATATAGACCTCTCAAAAAATAATCTAAGAGTGGACCTTTACTCTTTCTAATTAAAAAAATGAATTTCATAATAATAAAAAGATAGAGAATAGATATCATATTTTTATTAAAATTTAAAAAATAATAATAAAATTCACTTTTGAACCAAAAGTATATTAGATGACCCCAAAGTAAGTAATTAAAAGTAAGAGATAAATAAATTTTAGTTAAATATAAATGTTTACAAGAATTCGAATGCAAATTTTTATTGAAATAATTTTTAGTTAAACTTTATTTATCTTTTGACCTCTGAATTATTAGTTTTATAGATAATATTAATAGATAAATATTAACATAAGGACACTTAATAAGAATTCAAATATAAAAGAAAATAAATTAAAAATTATGCAATTCAAAATTTTGAAATTATAGAAAGCAGAATTTTTCACTCAAAACTTACTTTTTATTTTATTTTTTTATCATTAGCATAGCATGACCCATATTATTATTCTCATGGTTGAAGACCATGACACAAGTGTTGTGTAATCAACCAATTTTCCTATAATTAGCACATAATTATACAACACTAACATTTCTCAAATCCTACTTTGACTATTTCATATTTCCCTCTAATACCCTTTTCTCTCAAAATTTCCAAAATCTTTGTGATTTTTCATTTGGTTTAACATTGATGTCAACAGAAAATGAATCAACAGAATGGATTCTTGAGAGCATTGAGATTGTTCCTATTGTGGATATTCCACAAAAGGATGAAATAAAAGCTTCTAACAATGAAGTTTTTTTGAATAGTAATAATTATAATAATGGTATCAATGTGAGGAATAGGAACAATAATATTAATAATAATGGTAGCAAAATGTTGAGGACGGAATCAGGTGCTGCAAGAGGGCTTAAGGGTTTACGGTTTCTTGATAGAACGGTTACAGGGAAAGAAGGTGATGCATGGAGGTCTATTGAAAAACGTTTTAATCAAAATGCTCTTGATGGAAAGTTATCAAAAGACAAATTTGGAGCATGCATTGGTACAATTTATTTTATTTATCATGTTTTATTGGGTTTTGTTCAGTTTTTGTTTTTCTGTTTCTTTCATTTTTTTGTTGTTCTAAGTTTGTGTCGGAAGTATCACCTTAGCGTTATCAACTTGACATTTAAGGGACATGGTTCAAATTCCGTATGAGACAGTTGTAAAATGAA
This sequence comes from Cicer pinnatifidum, assembly GCA_037974775.1. Lineage (NCBI taxonomy): Eukaryota > Viridiplantae > Streptophyta > Magnoliopsida > Fabales > Fabaceae > Cicer > Cicer pinnatifidum. Next base: position 40,606,009 of record JBBPBR010000006.1, read on the forward strand.
ATTAGTACCGCAGTTAATAAAAATTTCCCCTTCCTTGATATTTTTTTAAGAAAAAGTTGTTCTAAGTTTGAGTATGTTGCATAGGTATGGGAGCAGATTCAAAGGATTTTGCTGGTGAACTTTATGAGGCATTGGCAAGGAGAAGGAATATATGTGCAAAAAGTGGAATAACTTTGAATCAAGTTAGAGTGTTTTGGGAGGATATGACTACTAAAGATCTTGAATCAAGACTTCAAGTGTTCTTTGACATGTAAAGACTATACATACATAAACAACTTTATGTATATACTTTTTGCATGCTAATAGAATTGTTTTGTATTGAGTTGAGTTGAGTTGCATAAATGAACTAAAGTTATTTTCAGGTGTGACAAGAATGGGGATGGTAGGTTATCAGAAGAGGAGGTTAAGGAGGTGAGTATTGGGACCATATAAATTCTTATTTTAACTTTGGATTTAATTTTGATACATCGTCAACGTAAAATTTTTTACTCTGGTAATCAATCTCAATCAATTGTGTTTGCGACTTTAAAAAAAAGTTATAATTAAAGTGAAACATGTTTTAACAATCCAACTATTATAATTAAATGTCAGTTGAGAGTGCATATCAATTAAATTCTTTACTTTCTTTTTTTTTTATCTTTAATCCAATTTTGTGAAACAGAACTCTAACTGTTTTTGTGTAAAAGGTAATAGTGTTGAGTGCTTCTGCAAATAAATTGGGAAATCTCAAACAGCATGCTGCTGGATATGCATCTTTGATCATGGAAGAGCTTGATCCTGATCATAATGGATATATAGAGGTTAGAATTACAAGCCTATAAATTTTAACTACATGTATCTTTTGTTTGCAATTTTGTTTAGACTTTCATCTTTTGTATACTTCTATATAACACCAACATTTCAGATTGAAAGTGTGTCTGATATCTCACACCGACATGACATTGACATATATAATTACATTCAATTACTTCTATTTTTTCAAATTATCAATGTCTACGTGTCAATGTCCATATCGTGTTTGAGGTCTGTATCTTCTTTATACGAATACTTCATTTTATTTTTTGTTGTTTAAACAGATGTGGCAGCTTGAAACTCTATTGAAGGAAATGGTTAGTGCTGAAGATGGCACTGCAAAACTTAATAATAAATCCCAAAATTTAACTAGAGCTATGATTCCATGCAACTATAGAACTCCAATTAGAAAATTCTTCTCAACAGCCTCAGAATTTATATATGATAAATGGAAAAAAATATGGATAATCAAACTTTGGCTAGCCATAAACTTGGTGCTTTTCATTTGGAAGTTTCTCCAATACAAAGAAAAAGCAGCATATCAAATAATGGGTTCATGTCTCTGCTTTGCAAAAGGTGCTGCTGAGACTCTCAAGTTCAACATGGCTCTCATAGTCCTAACAATGTGTAGAAGAACACTCACAAAGCTTAGAGGAACATTTCTTAGTCAAATAATCCCTTTTGATGATAACATAAACTTCCACAAGATCATTGCAGTTGGTGTAGTTATAGGGACTTTAATCCATGTTGGAGTCCATGTGACATGTGATTTTCCAAGAATAATAGCTTGTCCAACTGAGAAATTCATGAAAATACTCGGGCCAGGTTTCGATTATAAGCATCCTAATTACATGAACCTTGTTGAAAGTATTCCTGGTATAACTGGAATTTTTATGGTCTTGATTATGGCTTTTACCTTCACTCTTGCAACACATTACTTCAGAAAAAGTGTTGTTAAGTTGCCTTCGCCGTTGCATCGTTTGGCTGGCTTTAATTCCTTTTGGTATGCTCATCATTTGCTTATTCTGGTTTACATACTCTTGATCATACATGGCTACTTTCTATTTCTCAACAAGGAATGGAAAAAAAAGACGGTATGTTAAGCTCTTGAGTATACACATTCTGATTTCAATTTGCCAAGTTTTTTTGCTACTTCTCTAAATGCAGTTATAATCTTTGTAGCATTAACACTTCATGATAAAGCCGTTTTTGTTTCCCAAGAGGTGTTTGTGTTTGACTTGACATATATAGTTATATTTGATGTTTTCTATATTTCAAATTATTATCAATGTCAACGTGTTAGTGTCGTGTATGTATGTGTGTTTGTGCTTCATAGGTTACAACAGCATTGCATTCTATACATCATGTTTATAACTCAGTTGACAACATCTGTGGTTGATACAGACTTGGATGTACCTTGTAGTTCCATTAGTACTCTACGCATCCGAGAGAATTCATCCATTTTTTAAGGGTAAAGATCATCGCGTAAGCGTCATCAAGGTGTGTGATCAACAACTTCTCCAACTTAGTTTTATTTATTTATGCTGAAACATGAAAATGATCTTACTATACACAGGAAATGTTCTTTTTATTTATTGGAAATTTCAGGCAATAATATACACAGGAAATGTTCTAGCACTATACATGACAAAGCCATCAGGATTTAAGTATAAAAGTGGAATGTATCTTTTTGTCAAGTGTCCAGATATATCTAGTTTTGAATGGTAATCATTTGATGATATTGACCACAAAAGTTATTTTGCTTCAAAATTACTATACTTGGATTATAATTATTAAATTTACTATTGGTATAGGCATCCTTTTTCCATCACCTCTGCACCTGGAGATGAATATTTGAGTGTTCATATAAGAACATTGGGAGATTGGACTACAGAACTTAGAGACACATTTGCAAAGGTGATGTTTATGTATGACCTGTGAACTCAAAGCCATATATTCAATCAATAAAAGGTTTATTAGAAATATGATATAATTGTTGAAAATCTAGTTGTATATATACTATTACTAAGATTTATAAATGCAGGCTTGTGAGCCTCAAAGTGCACAACCAAGGGGAACCCTTATGAGGATGGAAACTAGAGCAAATGCAAACTTTGAACATTCAAGACCAAGGTGAATAAAAAAAATCTTGGTTCTTATGTTTTCATAATGTTATTTATGTATTCATACTAGGATATAGAACCTGTGCAACGCACTGGAAGATCATCGTCGTTGACTATATTATGTTACTCTTTCTTGGAATAGATATCCAAAGATCCTCATCAAAGGACCCTATGGAGCACCAGCACAGAGCTATAAGCATTATGATGTCCTCTTGCTTATAGGTCTAGGAATTGGTGCCACACCAATGATTAGTATTTTGAAAGATATCTTGAACCATATGAAGAAGGGAAGTCCTGCACAAGTAAGTGAAAGCGAGCAATTTTAGCCGACACTTCAAATTGAAGAACTATTTGGTGTTTGACACAATCCTGACAAATGTGGTTTCATTCAAACATTTCCATTATCTTAAATTATTAGCAATGTCTACATGTCAGTGTCGTGTCTGATGTCTATGTATATGTTAGTGCTTCGTAGCTTCTCCAAAAGAACTTATGGAAGATTAAGGAATATATCATATGCAAATAACCAAATTGCTCATAAACTATTGAAATTCATCCAAATTGGGCCAAGAATAACAAATTTTTATATACTTTTTTGTTGGTTGTATGTTTATATTTTATACATAAGTACTCATTCATGGTGTTAACATAGCAGGAAAATTTTGATAAGGACTCATTCAATAGCAATCGCTCAGATGAAGATAAGAAAGGTCCTGAAAGAGCATACTTTTATTGGGTAACAAGGGAGCAAGCTTCATTTGAATGGTTCAAAGGTGTCATGGATGATATTGCAGAATATGACCATGATGTGAGTTTAAGTACCAAACTTTTTTTCCTTATTTTGTTGTCTCCGTGTACACAATTATAGAAATTTTTGGCATGATAAAATCAATGTTGTGAAAATCAGACTGAACTGGCCGGTTCAATAGGTTGAACATGGAACTGGCTAGTTTGCCAATTGGTTTGATCCTGATTGTAGTGCAGTCTTGTTGAACTTCGAACCAACTAGTTTGTTGATTGGTTTGATTCTGGTTGTTCTACAGTCGCGATGAACTTGCAACCAACTAGTTTATCAGTTGGTTTGGTCTTGGTTATACTGCAGTCTGGTTGAACCAGGTTGAACAGAAGTTGGTTCCAACATTATTAATTTTTTTCATTTTTTACTTTTACTTTTTTATTTATCTATTTTTCATCATAGTTGAACTGATTGAACCATGATTCAAAGGTCTTACTAGGTCGATCTCCGGTCTGATTTTCAAAACATTGGTTAAAATGATGCAGGGTGTTATAGAAATGCACAACTATTTGACTAGTGTCTATGAGGAAGGAGATGCAAGGTCTGCACTAATTGCCATGGTTCAGAAGTTACAACATGCTAAAAATGGAGTTGATGTAGTTTCAGAAAGCAGGGTACTTATTTAGTTCTCATTTAGTGTTTACCATTTTTTTATCAAGCAAACAAAGATTAATTAAGCTTTTATTATGATGTTATTATATGCCAGATAAGAACTCATTTTGCAAGACCAAATTGGAAAAAAGTCTTCTCTGATTTAGCTGCAACACATCAAAGTTCTCGTATAGGTATGCATAATTATGATGCTCTGTGAAATTCATAATCACGCCATTTAGATCACTAAAACGCTTGACTTTTACTTTTTCTGAAGTCATTGTAACGTGTTGACAATGTAAAATTTTATAAACTAACGGTGCATACGAAAATAGAAAACGTTTTCTCAAATGAGACTACTTGAGAAAATAAAATAAAAATTTCAAAAAAGGAAATGAAAAAATTTGTGTGCTATTTTCTTGATTCAGGGGTATTTTACTGTGGAAGTCCTACTCTTACAAAAACATTGAAGAATCTTTGTCAAGATTTTAGCCTAAATTCATCTACACGCTTTCAGTTTCACAAAGAGAATTTCTAAAGGAGCATTGCACATGGCATCGATCCAAAATTATATGTTGTTATCCTACTTCAACAAGCAACATAAGACTGTAGAATATTTTTTTATACACATAGTTTAGTGAATTTGGATAACTTTTTTTATAAGTTATGTGTATGTAGCAAGATTTCTTAGAATTTGTAATTTTGTATTGGTTTGTGTAGATTTTCATAGAGCTGTTCATCATTCTTTATCTTCCACTTTTGTTTTCAACCCTTCTCCTATTTATTCTACTATATAACCTTAGTCACATTCGAAAATATATCCATAGAAGCTTGTTATACAGTTGAAGTAGGAGTACTCATACTGTCAAAACATGATCAAACATATAAATACCTTCAAAGGTATTGTAAATCAATGGATGAAAATGGAAATGGAGATATATGCGAGTTGCAAACACTTTCACTCCTCAGTTTTTTACATGAGTTGGGACACTTTGGTTGTCACTCTCAGCAACTTTATATGTTTGATCAAACAGATAAGCCAAAAGTGATTCATGATCTAATGTGCTGCCTGAAGAAAAATCTATATGGCCTGAAACAATATTTAAGATAATGGTACAAGAAATTTGATCTCTTTATGACCCCAAATAACATTGTATGTTTGTAAAGAAATGTCAGAATGTTGTCTATCATATTTCTTTTATATGTAGATGACATTTTGATTATTGGAAGAGATATTGGGCAAATCTTTTACCTTGAAGGATATGGATCCAATAGCGAATATTCTTGGAATAAAGATCACTAGTAGTAGTTCTAAAAGAATGTTGTGAACACATCATGAGTCTACCCCAATTCTTGTTTTTAAGCATTTTATTACTACTTTTATTTATTTTCTTGTATATTTATAGTTATTTTAATAAAGAAAGGGAATTTTAATCTTTTTGAATCAGTTTAGATGTTTTGCAGCTAACTCTTTCTAGCAAGAAAAATTCTCGAAGTATTTTCTTCTTTTTTTGATGTTACAAGTCAATTACATCGAAGAATGGACACTTTAAAAGTTATAGAGGGTTACTGCAAACACAAAATAGTTCCCAAAGTACTAAATTGTAATTCATTGAAGTCTAGATTGCAGCAGAAAGGAATAAGGGTGCAATGTGTCAGCTCTTGTGCAACATTTCATTTGTTGGAGCAACTTCCTACCTTTGAGAATAGCAGAGCTGTCTCATAGCACATTGCGTAGGTTTATTGCACATCAGGTTTTAAAAGCAGCAGTGCATTGCGCTACTGTCTAGCGCAACGCGCAGGCATACGATTCCAAATTCTATTTAAGGCAAAAACCATTATTTTAGTAAAGTTCTAATTTTTTTATGCAAAGGAGGAGGAAGCTACACCTTAGAAGAGAGTCTTCGTGCAATTTTTATGCGTAATTTTCTTCTTTATATGTAGTGTTTATCAAACAATATGAGTTGCTAGTTTAGTGATTGATTAGGGATTTGATAAACTTTCTTGAATATATGTAATTTTAATTTTCGTATGTGATTTATGCAATTAAAGTGTATTTGATTATTTATGTTCACGTTTCAATATTATTATAAGAATATAATGGATTAACACGTGTCTAAGAAATCAAAGTTTGTAAATGCTTTAAGTAGCAAGTTTGTTCACCTAAGAAGAGTTCATTGTTATAAAAAAAGACGATGAGCCAAGAAATTGGTCTTAGTCTTGTTTGGTCATTTGACGTAATCAAATAGATTAAATTGTTAAATTAATAAATCAATAATTACATAGTGAAAAGAAGTATATTCTAATTCTCTAATTGTTTTCTCATATTGAATTTTCTCTAATCATTTTTAAGTTTGTTCAAAATTACAAACAAAATTATAAACCTTTTGTTACTTAAGGATTTACAATTTTGTTGCTTTAATGAATTAATAATAATCTATGTGGAGACGGTTTTATTTCTCACTTTATTATTTGGACAATTTGGTATACTTGTCAAAGAGTTGTCAAATCTTTTATGTCGTTGCCGAGAATTGTTGATTAATTTATTTATAAGGCAAATTATTAATACTTAGTTATTTTAATTTTTTTTTGTTAATTTTTTTATTAAAAAATACTAATTTTTAATTTTGTTGCATTTATTATAGTTTTTGAATTTTACTTATCTACTAACAAGTTTCTCTAAGTTTTATAACAATGAATGATATTGAAGGTATACTTTTGTATCAATATATTGATTGATTGTATCTCGCAAGATAAAGTTATTGGATAGAAATATTTATTTCATAATTGATGTCATACAAAAATTGCATTTAAGATGTGATTTTTGTGGACTAGCACATAAAATGACAATTGTAAATCTTATGAATCTTGCTATTTTTGTGGGAGGATCATCAAAGTGACTATTGTGAGGAGTTTGGTTTCATTTCAAATATAGAGCACGAAGTTCATAAAGTTTATTATAACTATCAACTCGAAAATATTTTGGGTGAATTCTTGATGGCCAATCAAACTTCATTTGATATATCTGAAGTTCATTGTGAGAATCTTGAGGAGAAAGTAGTCGACTTTAAAAAGAATTAGCTAATGGGATAAACACTGAACATAATACTCTTGTGTTTGAAGGGGGAAAATTGAGAAACAAAAATAGTGGCACAAAGGAAAAGTCAAGGGTAATGCATGTAGATCTATATGCAACATCTGAGACCCAATCTTTGGTGACTAAAGAGAATATTCATTTACAAGAGGTTTTTATTCTTTTCAAGAGTGGAGGATATATCCCAAATGCCCATTTGTTGGGACATGGGAACATTTTCTTATATATGTCAAATACATGAGATTTATATTTAAAGTTAAGTGGTGAAATAATTTTCCTGACTCATTATCCATCTTAACTTGAGTGTTGACACATCAAGCTATTGACGTAAAAGAAGCACTTCATGGATGCAACTCATGAGAGTTAACTTAGAAATTTATTTTCTTTTACTTTCTACAAATGTATTGATGAATGAATTAATTGTTCCCCAAATTGATTTGTTTTGAATATGATTTACTTGTGAGATTTGATTTTGTGCTTTGCTTTAGACTTTTTTTGTTGATTAATACATCATGTGTTAGAAGTGTAATTATCAACTTGTGTCAATGAGTTTTTTTTTTTTGTCATTTATATCTATTAATCTTTTTTTATGAAATGATTTTTAATTTGTTTAGCATAATGCTTGAAAGATCATATTTCTCTTTATCTACCATGTGAGCTTTGTGCCTAAACAATTAATTTTTCTTCCTTGTGTGATATTTTGATATTCTGACATGTATCATTTTTTTATAACTTTCATTTTATTTCTCTAAAGTTGTTTACTTGTAATTTGTTAATAGGCTGAGGCAATTTTTTTTTTTTGCCTTCTAAGCGTTTTTTTCTCTGTTGTATTAATTATCATCTTTTGCTAACTCCTTTGGGCTTGAATCTTTTTATTTGTGTTACATTGCTATATTACAAGCCAATGATCAAAAATTATTATTTTTTATCCTAAAACTTTACTTGTAGTTATGTAAAATCTTGATTTTATGACTTGACAAAATTTTAAGTTGGAGGTTGTTCATGAAATAACAATTTTTTAAATTTGGTGTGAGGTACAAGAGAAGAAAAAGTAGAAAACTATTGAAAAAAAAACTATATAAAAAAAAAATGTGTCACCTTACTAAGTAATAATTGAGTGACTCTCAAAACATCATTCATATCAAAAATATAAGATGATGCATTATTTCACTAAATAATAATTAGGTGATCCTTAAATATCATTCATGTCAAAAGGTGGAGTACCAAAAAACGTTTGTTATCAAAATCAGGCTTCTACTATCTCGTAATTTATTAGTTGATAATTTGTCAAAGTGTCATGGTATGAAATTAAAATGATTAGCGTTTTTTTTACTCGAAGTCGTAAGCCTACTTTCCCAAATGATCCACATCTACCAGAACTCATTACAACTCTTAAAGACCTCTAAAAGTGTATGTGCATTTTAGATTATGAATTTGTTCATAAAATTTTACATTCAATGGTAGTATGTGCATGTTACATAATTTGAGTGATGATTTCAGTAACCCTATAAACACTTTAGAAATTTTAGTGAAACTGAATGAAGCTGAAGTTGAGCCTGAATAATAAGTGTTGAATGAATTATTTCGAATTTCTAATTGGTTGTTAGTGGATGAAAGTGATTTTTGGAATAATATTGTGTTTGGTGACAAGTTTTTTGTTTTCTAAAAATTGAATTAGATTGACAAGGAAATTTGTGGTGGTGTTTGAAATACAAATTTCAATCCTATAAAATGTTGTTCCTTGAGGACAAGCAACAAATTGATTTTGGAGTTGTGATGATCTTCATCAATTATTGCTTTTAGTTATTTTAATAAAGAAAATGAATTTTAATATTTTTGAATCAGTTTAATTGTTTTACCACTAATCCTTTCTAATCAGATAAATTCTCAAAATATTTTCTTCTTGTTTTGATGTTACAGGTTAATTACATTGAGAAATGAATACATGAGAAATTAAAGATGATTATTGCGTACACAAGATGGTTCCTAGAGTGCTAAATTGTCTTTCAATGAAGTATGGAGTATTACATAAATAAATAACGACACAATGCACCAGACGTTGCCCAACAATTCATTTGCTAAAACAATTCCCTGCCTCTTAGCACAACAGAGCTGCTCATAGCGCATTGTGCATGATTTTTGTGTTACAGGTTTTAAAAGTAGCAAAGCAATGCGCTACAATCTAGCCCAAACATGCATTTTTTGGATTCTATTTAAGACAAAAAAAACTATTATATTATTAGGATTATGATTTTTTTGATGCAAATGAGGTGGAAGCTAAAATCTAAAGGAGTCTTTGTACAACTTTTATGTGTAATTTTCTTCTTTTTTTGTATTGTTTATCAAACACTATGAGTAGATAATTTACTCATTGATTAAGGATTAGATGAACCTTCTTGAATATATGTAATTGTGGTTTTCCTATATTATTTATACAATTAAAATATATTTGATTATTCTTATATTTTTGTTCTTCATGTTTTTATGTGTTTGATCATCATAGAATTGAACATGAGAATTATTTCTTTATTGGGAAATAGGCTATAGTAACTTAAACCAAAATATTTGTTAATATTTCAATATTATTAAAGGAATATAAAGTATTGACAAATATCTAAAAAATTAAAGTTTGTAAATACTTTTAGTAACAAGTCTAATCGCCTAAAGAATCAGAATTCGTTGTTATAAAAAAAGAGATTTTGAGCCAAGGAAAAATATATAGAAGGGGTAATTATGGTCAAGAAAAAGTCTCAAATCTCCCATTTTCTATGATGACAAATTTTGATGATCTAACAAGCAAAAATATGTGATAGTCAAGTAAACAAATTTAATGTTACAACTACCTTTTCTAATTCTTGTAATTTATATAGGCAACCAGATTTATATATATGGACTGAGGTAGGATTTTTTTTAGTGAGAAATAGAAGTATATTGTAATTGTAATAGTAATACAAATACTAAAAACATTAAATCACATATACCAAAAAATAAAACATTGAATCACATTAATGCATTTTTATTTTTTGAAAGGGTCTCTAATGTTCTCCTTTTTTTAGTTGATTCAATGATATGTTTCTCCTAAATCTCGCATCATATACAAAATATATAAAGAACGTGTTGGTGTTGGTCATACATCTCACACATAATGTTATTATATATTAATAATAAGAGTATTTTAGATATTTTTATTCTCTTGTATACATCGCGGTCTAAAATTTCGAGTATTTCTCAAATTCAATGGAGTCGCCATCAAAATTTATTTTAGAATAGGGGAAATATTGAGAAGCCCTTGAAAATAAAAAAATAAAATAAAATGATATTTGAAACTAAATTTTGAGTTCGGGAATCGATTATGCATAGGGAAGGTATTAGCACCCTACGACATCGGTTAAAACACGGTTACCTATAATTAATTATGCAAGATTAATATTAACTTAAGTATATCTATTTCTTCTTATTATTAAATACGAATAAACAAAATTAATATAATTTTGGAATAAATGTGTGCTTAGGAAATAAAGGATAAAAAAATAAATTTTATTAACGTGCTTGACAAGAATGTAATCTTGCTTCTATGTATCTCCCGATGTGATGGAGAAATCAAATCTACGTAGTTCTTAAGTAGAAATTGCGGATGCGTTGATTGATTTAAAAGAAAATTTGTTTTGATATAAAAAATATATATTTTGACGAGAAAAGAAAATGACTTTGTTTGGCTTGAAAAAGAAAATTGAAATGCGAGTTTGAACTATCAAGATGTACAATTTGTGTCTCAAAAACTCAAAGAATAAAAAAGATGTATCATCTAATTAATCATTGGTTTGATTGCAATTTTGGTCCCTCTATTTTAGCTGAATCGTGAAAGTAGTCCCCCCATTTTGTTTCTCCCCAGTTTTGGTCCCCCAAGCAGAATTTTGGTCCAAAATTTCATGATATTTCATTTTTTTTGCATTTATTTAAGTCACATCATGCCTCAAAATCTCAACTGGAACAATTGTACCTGAAATATATGATCATAAATGGTGTAATACGGCTTTAAAAAATGAAATTTCATCAAATTTTGGACCAAAATTCTGTTTAAGGGACCAAAACTGGGGAGAAACAAAATGGGATGACTACTTTCGCGATTTAGCTAAAACAGGGGGACCAAAACTGCAATTAAGCCCATCAAATTGTACAATATATGTCTTAACAACTCAAAGATAAAAAAAGAATATCACATCTAATTAAACAAATTCATAAGTCGATTTTAGAAGTATCAAGTTGTACTACTTGTGTTCTAACGACTCAAAGATTAAAAAGATATCACATCTAATTAATCTTAAATATAATATTTGATTGTATTTTTTATGATTAAATTGATATTGAGGTATGAAGGAAACTAACCTTTTTTAAATAAAACAAAAAACAAAAACAAATAGGTTTAAAACGGGTTGAGCTTGAACAAATTTTTGTTTTTTGTTATTAGAACCTAGGTCCAACTTAACTTAAAAACAATTTTTGATTAAACCCAAACCCAACTTAACAAAAGAAGGTTGAAACATAAAACTGAAAATTCTAATTTAAATTTAAGGGAGGCGGCCACATTACCTAAGAGAGGCTGCCACAAAACTCAGTGGTTGGGCAACAAAAAAGAAATGAAAACGAAGAAGAATGAAGAAACGGCGACGGCAGCGACAAAGGCGACAAGGACGACGACAAGGACGACAACATCACAGGTTCGACTTTTTAGTCTTATTTTTTTATGTTTCGTTCATTAATCTTTACTCTTACAAATAAAAAAACTAACATTGTTTTAAACAAAAGAGTAGTTGTATGGTGAAGATAAAGAAACAGATTTATTGTACAAAAAAAATACCTTTGCAATTTCTATTTATTGTTTGTTACTGATATCTCTAATTTCTTCCTCTTCTCCTTCTTTGTATGCGGTTTTTTTTATATCAGTAGTGTTAATCTCAGATCCCTTTTAAAAGATAAACGAAGATGTATTTATAGAGTTTTTTTAACATATCTGGTTGCTTTCTTTGTTTGTGCCCCTGTTTGAGCTTTCTAGTTCCATGTTTGATGCTTCTTTTCTTTTGTTCATCATATGAGTTTTTTTCTGCACATCTGGTGCATTCATGGTTTTAGTTTATGTTTGTTTTTATTTGTTTATTTGCTGAGCTTTTTTATTTGCAACTTTAATATGTCTTTTAGTTTTTTTTTTTTTTTTAAACTCAAAAGTTTGTCTCTTTGCTCTATATAATGTGTACCATGGCTAAGGAGATAGTTGACTTTTATTACTTACATATCATCTTTTGTCATGTATCATTTTTCAAATAGTTACAACTCTCTAACTTATAAGACTATGTTTTTTTCTTTAGTTACAAAACAGGCACAAGGATAGTGCTTCAAAGCAGTGCAACAACAGAAAGATCAAATAAGGCAAATAGCTAGAGCAAAAGTAAGGTAGTGCAGTAAAAGGAAAACAAACAACGTATGTAGCAGCTGACAAGGCAACATAAAATGACTTTCTTTGTTGTTTTAAATTGTAATTTGATTTGCCTTAATATTTTTTGTTGTAATTTGATTTGGCTTAATGTTGTAATTGTAATTTATTAGACAAAATGAGCCTAATTTTTAGCTATAGTTTTTATTTCCTTTTATATATATAGATATTTTCCTTTTTTGTATTAATGATTATGAAGGTAGAAATCACAAAATTTGATATATTATAATAAAAATGGATATTATTACATTTTTGAATTATTTTTAATAAGTTGGACAAAATTGAGGTACTACAGTATATGTACTCATTGTAACTCTATTAACTCAAGTTTGGTTCATTTGTTTATGAAACATTTGCCAAGAGTTCCTTCTCTTCTCCCTTTCTCTTTTCCCTCTTCTATTTTATGTTAGATTATCATTGTTAATATGGTATCTATTGTAAAGTGATCCATAACTTAGTGCAACTCATTTTGCGGTTGGTATTGATTTGCTTCATCTGTTTCCGACTCAATAGATAAAACTACTCTTATTAGAGTTATATGATGAAGAAAAAAATTAATTGAAAAAGATATGTGGGATTATATTAATAAAACTTCATTGTCTGTCGTATCAGATTTGTCTCCCTTTGAAAAATTGTATGTTTTTATCCCTGATTACTATTCTTTGAAAGTCTTTAATTCTACTTGGTTTGTTCTTCATCCACAAGTAGAGCGTAGTAAGTTGTCTTCCCGATCTGCCATGTGTGTTTTTCTTGGTTATGGGATGGTCGAAAGGAGTATCGTTGTTATGATCCTCATGCAAGAAAACTATATGTTTCTCGTAATATTGTTTTTCTTGAGCACATCCCCTTTTACTTTATTTCCTCTGATTCTCAAATTATTAAGAGTTTAGAACTAATCCATATTGATATGTTTGATCCTAATAATAATGCTTCTAGTGATTATAATATTGAGAGTTGCAGGACAAATACTACTCCACATGATGACATCCCCCTTGTCCCCCCGACTGTCCAACCACCTTATGCGATTGTTGATCCTCCGTATTCGCCTCCTCGTTACCTTTCTCATCATTGTAAGTTTACTCAATTACCTGATTTTTTTTATTCCACTTATTCAACTTCGTTTGCTTCTTTCTTAACCTCTACTCATAGTTTGTATGAGTCTTCTTCATATAAAGAGGTTATTCTTGATCCACTTTGGCAGCAGGCTATGGTAGAAGAACTCTCTGCATTGCACAAAATAAACACTTGGGAATTAATAGCTCATCCTCTTGGAAAGCATGATATTGGGTCTCGTTGGGTATACAAGATCAAAAATAATTATGATGAGTCAGTTGAGCGCTATTAAGCATGTCTTGTTGCTAAGGGATTTTCTCAACATTATTGATGAATTATGAAGAAACTTTTGCTCATGTAGCCAAGATGGCCACTATATGTACTCTTACTACAGTGGCATCTATTCGTCAATGGCATATTTTCCAAATGGATGTCAAAAAGGTGTTTTTAAATGGTGAGCTTCATGAAGAAGTCTATATGGTCCCTCCACAAGGAGTTTCTCATAATCAGGGAAAAATGTGTAAGTTAAAAAAGGCTCTTTATGGTCTTACACAGGCTCCTCGAGCTTGGTTTGAGAAATTCCCTATTGTGATCACTTCTCTTAGTTTCCGCTCTAGTGGACATGATTTTGCACTGTTTATAAGGTCTACCACTTATGGTTGCATTATGCTTTCTTTGTATGTTGATGATATCATAATTAAAGGTGATTATGTTAGTGGAATCAATGAGTTGAAATTGCAGTTAGCCAAACAGTTTGAGATGAAAGACTTGGGAGCTCTTCATAAATGCACCAAGTACATTGAGATTGATTGTCATCTTACCCGTCATCATCTTCAGGATGGAACCATTACTCTACCATTTGTCTCTTCTTTCTTACAGATTGTTGATTTATTCACAAAGATGCATTTCATTAAATGTTTTTGTTTGTTAGTTGACAAACTATCGATGCTCCATGTTAATGCATCGTAAGTTTGAGGGGAGATGTTATATAATATTATATATTAGTAGTAAGGATATTTTAGATATTTCTAGTCTCTTGTATATATACTTATTGTAACTCTATTAACTCAAGTTTGGTTCAATTATTTATGAAACCCTAGCCAAGGGTTCATTCTCGTCTCCCTTTCTCTTCTTCCTCTTCTATGTTTATGTTAGATTATCATTGTTAACAACACAAAACATATCATATGGTGAAATCCTACACGGCTACCCAATGACTTTTTTCATTTATCAATATTGTTTTCTTTGCTAGATTTTGAGCATTGATTTGGTTTCCCCTTCAAGTATCACAATAAATTTATCGAGTTTCATTTTTTCTATAAATTTTACCATCTCAAATTGAAAAATGATATATGATTTCTTCTATTTGCGTTCTAAGTCTATTTATTTAAAGATGATAAAACCTAAGTTGTTATATGAGTATGACAATGAAAGTGACAAATGTATTTATTACAAATATGAAAATAGCATTTGCACTATCATATGTCTCTATGTAGACGACTTACTCATATTTGCTTCAAACATTCATGTTGTAAATAAAGTGAAATATTGTTGAGTAACCACTTTGATATGAAAGACCTTGGAGAAGCAAGTGTAATCCTTGGAATCAAGATTACTAGGTTAGAAAAGGGAATCTCTTTGGATCAATCTCACTACATTGAAAAGATCCTAAAGAAATATAATTACTTTGACTGTAAACCTGCTAGCACACCATATGATCTAAGTTTGAAACTTTTTAAGAACTCTGGTGAAGGTGTTAAACAAACTGAATATGCGAGCATCATTGGCAGCCTCAGGTATTCCACTAATTGCACTATACCCGATATAGCCTACGTCGTGGGATTGTTGTGCAGGTTTACTAGTAGACCTAGTATGGAGCATTGGCACACTCTCAAAAGAGTCATGAGATACCTTAAAAGGACCATGAGTCTCGGATTACACTATCAAAGGTTTACTGCCGTCCTTGAAAGATACAGCGATGCTGATTGGAACACCTTATCAGATGAGTCCAAAGCAACCAGTGGCTATGTTTTTAATATAGCTGGTGGTGTTGTATCATGGAAACCGAAGAAACAGATGATATTGGCTCAGTCCACTATGAAATCTAAAATGATAGCACTAGCTACTGCTAGTGAAGAAGCAAGCTGGTTGAGATGTTTGCTAGCAGAGATCCCTTTGTCGGAAAAGCCATTGACAGCTGTGTTGATCCACTGCGATAGTACTGCGGCTATTGCAAAAATTGAGAATTGTTATTACAACGTAAAAGAAGACAAATATGTCGTAAGCACAACACCGTTAGAGAATTACTTTCTAAAGGAACTGTTATAGTGGATCATGTACGCACTGATGAAAATTTAGCAGATCCTTTGACGAAAGGATTAGCTAGAGAGAAAGTCCTAAATACATCCAAAAGGATGGGACTTTTGCATATAGATAAATGAGTCACTTATGATGGTAATCCAACTAAAAGACTTGAGATCCCAAGAATTAGGTTCAATGGGTAATAACAAGTCATAGTGATATGAGATGAACATGCAATATAATATATGAGAGAAGCATGATTCCTGAAGCGATAAAAGGATGAGATAATAAAAACGCTTAATGAGATCTATACTCTATGTGGAGTGAAATACCTAGCTACAGGAGTACTCGTGATAGACTCACCTATGTGAATGTGGAAGTGGGGGCCACTTCCTCTGGAATTTTGAGGCAGAATTCCTAGAGCGTTCACTATACTGGGATACAGGTGCATGGTCCTAAATGCATGGGCTTTTGAGAATACACCCAATGAAAAGGTTGCGTGTGGATTTGATGTCAGAGATAGAGTTCAAGACTACGAGTCACTCTTGTTGAATCTGAATCTTACTTGCTATGCAAAGGTTCAAGTCGAGAGACACCTTTGTTTATGCATAATCTTATAGAAGCGTTTGACGCTATTCAAAAACCTATTTTTTTTTAATTCAAGTGGAGGATTGTTGGAAATGGTGATGTTTTAATGGAAATTTATTGGAAATAATGATGGCATTTATGAGAGCTAGTGTTGTTGTGAATTGAAAAAATAAAAAAATCTCACATATGAGGGATATCACTCACTAGTAGGATATATAAGGTGGAGGTATGAGACTTGGGAAGGGCCCCAAGGGGTACCCCAATTTTGTGAAGGAGGGAGAACGCAAGCAAATAGACCACCAGACACGCGTGCGCGCCGCCGTTGTCCGTCTGGTCCGACCTTTGCTTTGGCTTTGGATACGTGGTGTATTATTTGTTAGCATGTGAAAATTATTTATTTATTTTAATTAATTAAATGTTTGTGTTTTGTATCTAATTGATACGTTAATTATGTAACTATCCTCCACTTAGTCAACATTAATTATCTGATCCAGTCTTCCTTCCTGAATTCGTGCATCTGTTTTTTGTCCGGTCAAAACCCTAATATTTGGTCTTACGTATCTGTTATTGATCGGTCAAAAGTCAGAGTCAAAACCCTAAGTTTGGAGCGCACATTTTGGGAGGTCAGCTATTTTTGAGTGCACGTTCTAAGGTCAATTCCTGGAGCACGTTCTGATGGATCCCTTGATTCTCTCAGATCCAGTTGCGGATTTCCTCTATAAATAGAGGGTTCTCCTAAGTTGGAAAATCACAATAAAAGCTCTTCGTATCTAAGGTTTTTCTCACTTCTCCCTCGTCTTAGTTTTTCTTCTATTTCTTACGAGTGGTCTTAGTGCCACATTACGAGTGACAGTCGTTTGACTGCCATATTGAGGGTGTAATTCTAGAACAGTTTTCTATTGTGCAGTAGAACTTTGATACAGAGTATCTGGACTGTTTTATTTTGGGGACTTCGTGGTTGATAGTTTGTCATGCACGATTTGGGCGGTGCCTCGAAACGTCTTAAAAAGAGCGACTTAGTTCGCGACTCAACCCAGTAATATTTTCGGTGGCATAATTTATTTTTTCAAAAGATTTTTTAAAATTCTAAAACAACAATATTATATGAATTTTTAAGTATCTGTAAATATTAACGGATATCCATAAATATTATTTTTATGTATAAAAATTATTTTTTTTTAATTATATAGAATTTTTCTCCCTTTTTGTCAACACATTAAACATCTTAAAAAAATTAATACAAGAACAAATAAATAAATAAATATATATATATATATATATATATATATATATATATATATATATAAAACAAAATTCATAATAAAAACTATTAATACATAAGAAAAAAAGTTACAACATATTATTTTTATTAATTTATTATCGGATACGAATATTTGCATATATATACATATTATTGTATCTATATTTATTAACTTAAAATACCTATTTATTTTATCTTTAGATATTCATTAAGCTATCCAATTTTTATCCGTTGTAGATTTTATTGGTAGAATACAAATTTTTTTTATCATTCGTAATTGAAGGTGGATTAATTAGATAGAAGAATAGTTAGGAGATTGCATATTCCAACCATATAGCAAAAGATCTTTACATGGTTTTCCCTTTATTATTATTTTTATTATTGACAACTAAATCATTACTTGGGCACATATATATGTTGCTAGATCCATGTTCAACAATAATTTGTTATGGGGATGCTATAATAGTTGGCTATTGCATAACACTATTATGCAAATGGGTTTGCTCGTCTAGCTAGATTTAAACCTTTTTTTTTATTGGTTTCAGGATTGTCAATTGGGTCAACTCCAAAATTTCAATGCACAAAGCACTGCATGAATGTTTCAAATTGCAATCAAGATTGCATTAACAATGGTTTTAGTAGAGGTGTCATGTCTATTACATTCCATCCACAATTGCAAAATCTGTGTTGCAGTATTTTGCATCCTAACACAAATATAAAAGTTAGAAAATAATGGACGGGTGTTTTTTTATTTTATATTTAGTTTTATTGCTATTTTATTTTATAAATATTTTTTTAGTTTTAAGGATTAGTTAAAAATAATAATAGAAAGTTTTTCATCATCAATTAAAAATTTTAGATTATACAGTTTTGACAAAACAAATTATAAAAGATTTCGCTATCAGTCTATTATATTTTTAGATTTGTCTCTTTTCATACTTTTTAAAACAAATATATAAAGTACATCTCACAATACTTTAAAGACAAAAGTATAAATGAAAAGAATAAAGTTGAATACAAATTTAAAGTGATATCGACTTGTGTATTTTGTAACGAACAACTAGAGTCAATTTATATATATGATGATGGTATGAGACTTGTTCAAAGATGTTTCATAATCACCTCAACAAATCTCAACCTTCATTGAAACTGATACATCTCTCTCACTTTCATTGTTTGTACTGACAATCATAGTTCAAAAGAAGTATCATACTCTACAAAAAAGAGTATACTTAACTTTAAGTTTAAATCACTCAAAAAAATTTCACATGTCGAAAATCATGATAAAAAATTACAGGGTAGTTTTTTAGTCATAGTCATAATCTTACAACACACGGTGCATCAATTTAAGAGAATATAAGTATACACTTCTCATTTTTAGATAATATAATCATTTGCTAACATGTTTTTCATTATGCACCTTGTGTAATCCTATCTTCTCAAACTGTTTCTTCTCCACCACCCCTCCACCGTTGAAGCATGTCATCACCAAATGCTCCTCCCTCGTGGACCCCCACCATCGATGTCACACCTTTCTCTTGCAAATATGAAGCTCACACAACCCGTACCCGCCTGACACCTCTTCATCTGGCCTTTAATGGAGATGGAGCGATCCTTCAACCATCACCTAAGTATGGAAATGATTGTTTTGGTGGCTTAGTTTTAGATTTTCATTGGATATTGCACTTGTAGTTTTTGCACTATGTGTACCATTATACAAGAACTTAGGTTGAATTTCTTAGTTTTCATTTGTGTTTGGAGAATGCCTTTGCATATCAAGTTCATTTTATAGCCATTTGATTTATCAATTGTATGAGATTTGCTACAGTTAAAAACAAGTCTCCGTTTACTTGAGATTTTTAAAATTGGTGTTAATAATATACTTGTTAACAAAGCGATAATAGTTTCACTTGAAGGGAAGAATTGTTTAAAAAATTTAAACAATAAAATATTAAAATATTATTTTCATTAATTTTTTAAAGGCTAAATTACGGTCCCTTAACTTAACTTAATTTCAGGTAATATTTTTTTTTAAGTGACAATTTAATATTTTATATTTTAAAATGTCAACAATGTTGTCTTTTTTTTTATAAAAATTCAAAAAAATCATCAAATTTTTCAAACAAAACCCATAAAATTCATTATCATCTTCAATAAAATACAAATTTAATCAAATTCATAACTTAAATCTTGAAATAAACTCATATTTTCATTCTTTATTTGATGTTGTTGGAGATGAAAATATGAGTATTTGAATATTTGAGTTATGGATTTGATAAAATTTGCATTATATTGAAGATGATTATTAATTTTATGGGTTTTTGTTGAAATTTTTGATGATTTTTTTTGAATTTTTGTATAAAAAATGATAACATTTTTGAAATTTTAAAAAATAAAATACTAAATTGTCACTTAAAATTAAAATAAAGGATCAACTCGGGAAGAAAAAAAAGATAAAGAGCTAAAACATTACATGAAATTAAGTTAAAGGACCACCTATGTAATTTAGCCTTTTTTAAATTCACCATCTCTAACTAATAATTCATCTTATTTCTATCATGATTTTTATTTCAAGAGAGTCTTTACATCAAGATAATCTACAAATTAGAGCAATGCAAAATAGACTTGAAATGAAATTTAATATATATTTAAAGAAAAAAATACAACAAAAATATCTTAATTAACTTAAAATATCTATCTGATACACAATGGGTTGAAGAGGATCCCTCCAAATCAATAATTTTTACACCTAGGTTAATCGGTGGAGCGATCCCTCAGACCACCGTAATAATTTTCACACCTTGTAAACCTCTATCATTTTATTTACATTCCAATTCCAATTTCTATTATTATTTTATTTTTTAGTCACTGATTTTGATTTGACAATGTAGTCAAATTAAAAATAAAGAGCTAACAACTTTTTACATTTTAAAAGACCTCACAACTGATTATGAAATCAATTAAAAATTAATTAGTTACTCATATATGAATAAAAAATCATTTATGTTAAATTACAACTAGTTTTATTTAACGACTCCTTGTGGTCACTATCTAATATATATCTAAAGGAAAATACAATAAAAATCTCTAAACTAAGTTTATTTGTCACATACACAATATGATCAACGGCCTACCAATTCAAAATATAATGTAACAATACTTTATGTTGCTTTAAAAATAAAAAAATAAAAAACATTTTAGCTAGGCTTCTACTATTCATTATTTTATTATTTCTTTAGTCCTTCATTTTGACTTTGATGATCTAGTCAAACTATAATAAAGGACAAACCTTTTTCTTACATTTTAAAAGATAAAAAATAATATTGTGTATATTATTGTGCATGTGTAATACACGGTGACTTGATTACAATTTATGATATGCTTAATAAATTTTATATATATATATATATATATATATATATATATATATATATATATATATATATATATATATAT
>JBBPBR010000006.1:40641183-40674142 GCA_037974775.1 Cicer pinnatifidum
ATATTAATTTGAGTTTTAAAATAACATCATTAAAAAAAGTGGTTATATTTGCTTATGGTTTTTTTTACTCAATATTGGCTTATATTTTGGTGCCCCAAACATAAGATTTATTTTTGTTATAACTGAGATCAGGGAGTAGCACGTACCAATTCAAAATTACATATAATAATAATAATAATTAATAAATAAATCAACAAAATGTTTGCCATATTCAATTCAAATATTTAAAAGAAAACAATAATGCTATATTTTATATATTTTTGAAATTATTAAAGAATGTGATGGTACAATAAAATGTTGTCCCGGAGCAACTGTTTCTTTTATATATTTGATTGGAAATTTATTTTAAATTGGCGACTCTTGTTTATAAAAATCATGAGGATGTTCTTTGGATGTTAAAAAATAGTTGGCTTAACTACGTTGAGATAACTAAAAATGTGTGTTGTATTATTTTTCATATCTTTAGAGAAGTGATCTTATATAAATGAAGCATACAAAATTGCTTCCCTAGTCTTCAACATAATGATTTTGTTTGATGGGATATTGTATTTTATAATTGTTTAACCGTAATTGGTTAGAATTTTATTATTATTATTATTATCGATTTTGTTAATGTTGTTTAAGGAATTAATTTTTTGTTTGCTCTGCACTTTTTTCTTTTGGATTTTTATGATAAAATTTTTAATGAGACAAATGTTATTTATTTTATTGGTTGTTTTAAATTAAATTTTTGCCTAGTCCTCAATTGTTTTTGTAATTTCTCTCTTGTTTTTGAATAAATTTTTAATGTGTTGCAAATGATAGATGAATAATACTTTGAGGTGCCAACATAGTTGATACATTTTGAAAATTATGTGAATATTTAGCACTCTCATTTTTCATTAAAAAATTAATAAAGAATGTAATATAAACATTTTTGAAAGGGTGTAAGTCATAAGGTAGGTGCTTAAGGCAATTAGGTGTATTTGGCTTATAGAGGAATTACAATTTTATGTAATTGTTTAACCGTTATTTATAGATATAGTTGTACCTGAAATTTTGCAGTTGTGTGCGAATTTTTTTATCATTATATCGTTAAACTAAAAAAAGGTTAGTTCAGCCGTTAATTTTATCAAATACATCAAATTCAACCAATTAGTTTATCCTCTATCTTTAAAAAATTTATGATACTGAAAAGAGAAAGAAATAAGAAAGAGAGTGAATCAGTGACAAAAAAAAATAGTAAAGAGAAACAAATTTATTACGCTCCAACTAATTTTTGTTTCTTCTAAAAAAATAAAAAATTGCGTAGTCTTAGGCGCTCAACCTATTTTTACTTATCAATGTTTCTCAAAGCTCTTTGATTTATTTATTTTGTCATATTCCTCAATTTTGGTCATAAAAAAAAACTTTATTTATAATGTTTAGTAAATTAAAACTTGTATCTAGGAATTTGACAATATAAAATATATTCCAATCCAAACTCAATGAAATAGTTAAAAAAAAATTTTGACTCAAAATAGTTTTAAATTTAGGTAATTAACATTTAAAGGTATCTAGTTCAAAGGATTTTTTTCAAATGAATATTTTAAAAAATTACAATAATTGATACCTAAAAAAATTGAAATAATATAAAACAATACATAGTTTATAATTAGATATTTTTGTCATTTTTAAAACTAAACACACCTCTCAATCCTCTATTTATATTATTTTTTTCTTATATCAATCAATACATCATATCTATTATATTTCTCTCTTTTTATACTTAATTTTTTTTATCTATCTTTTCACAACTTCTGTCTCAAACCAAACAAAAGCTAAAAGAATATTTTCTATTTCCGACTTATCACTGTTTGGAATAGGTGATTTAGCGAAGAAATAAATGAGAGGAAGAAAAAAAACAAAGGAGAAAGAGAAAGAGGAAGTTTTACACCGTTTGCTTTTCTTCTTTGCACCTCACTCTTTACTCTCATTTCTTCGCACCTTCACTGAAGGCTTTCTCCACCATTTAATCGCTTCTACTTTCCCACTTCAGATCCGTAAATCCACGTGACAGTCGTTTTCGGAAAAAGCAACGCATCAGATAATCGCGTCGAAGCAGATCAGAGCTTCACTCCCCACTGCGATTCACAACATTGGGTATAATGCTTCCTAACATAGTTATTGAAATTTAAATTTGATGTATGTAACACAAATTACACGCTTTATCAATTCCATAATACCAAAATTTTAACTATGTTGATTTTTGAATGACACTATATTCAAAGTTGGTTGCTAATGTTATAATTTGGGTTTAAATTTGTCTTGATATTTTATTTTGTTTCTTTAACCCACACAACCCCAATTTGCTTCTGTTTTTTGTTGATAAAATTTTGAATCAATGTTAATTTTTTTCCGTACATTAATAGGGCACTCATCAATTTGTTTCTGTGTGCTTGGTTTTGTATATTATGCTATTTCTTGATGCTTGATTAATACCTTTAAGCCTATGAATCACCAACACTGATGCTTGTTTAGGTACTATTAGTTGTGATAAGTCCAGTTGGCTGTTTTGTGGAGAACTCAAAAGAAGAGTCCATCTAACTATAAAAACAATTGTTTTCCCTTGTGTGAATAGTAGGTTTTCAATAGTGTTGTCAATCGCGGAAAGGAGAAAATAGTGTTTTGTTCAAATTCCGTTAAGCTGAAGTGCTATAGCACTGCTATTTGACAACACTTTGTACAAATTAGCGTATCATGAAACAAAAAGATCTGTTTAAATTCTGCTACACTGTAGCGATTTAGCCGCAATTTGACAACATTGATTTGAAGAGTATATTTTGGTTCATTTTCTACCTGATTTTAGGGAGACTAATCCAAGTGTATTTGCATTTACTTTACTTTTGTGCCTTCTATACTGTAACAAGTTTAAATTAATTGTGTTTTCCTTGTTGGTTGTTCAGGTTGAGCATGCTAAGTCTTCTGTTGCACGCGACATTGATGTACACTTTCTGACACATAGAATTGCAGCTATCCTGGTACTGTTATCACTGAAGATAGACAGGGAAATGGGAAAACTAGCTCTTGCAGCAATGGTGAGCTCATGGGTTGTTCCTATCACCATAATGGTTAATCACATAGTTCCCAAGCCATATATGGTAAGAAAAAGTTTAATTACTTGGGGAGCGGACAGTTGCTTATATTACCATTGGTTCAATATAATTGATCTCCATGATTTTCAGGATGAGATATTTCATATACCACAGGCTCAGCAGTACTGCAAGGGAAATTTTGGAAGCTGGGACCCTATGATTACCACCCCTCCTGGCCTGTAAGTCGTGTTATCTCTTTGCTTTCCCCCTGTCTCCATTTTACGAAATATTTGATCTCAATAGCATATACGATACTACTTTTCTGTAATGAACAAAGCATTTTGATATTAAACTGCCTATGGAGGTTAGTTCAGCTGATAACGAACAGCTCAAGAAAGCACTTTGCTTGAAAGGCATAGGTTAAATTCTATTTCTCACTTCTGGTGATCTCCCATGTTAAGCGATTGCTAGATACTATAAATCCTCACTGAAGCATGCGGCTTCCCCCCCCCCCCCCCCCAATACACTTAAACCAAAAGAAAAAAATGAATAAAAAGCAGCTTGTGTATGATGTAATGAAAAGGAAATGGAAAGAACACATGCTAGGATGAAGAATAGAAAATATGAAATCATTCATAAACAGTTAATTAGATAGTATAAACCAACTTGTGACTTGTGCAGAACTTTCATTTGGTTGTACTGTATAATAGTTTTTGTAACGGTGTACTGAATATATTTCACAGTAAGCACTTGGAAAAGATGCATTGGATATTTTCTGGACATGATGGGACTTTTTATTGATTTATCGGCATCTTTAAGTTTAAATCTTTTGGTCTGCTTTGGTGTTTCAGCAGGAATTGCAGTTGGTGACATTTGATAAATGTGTGGACAAGGGTTGTTCAGGGTATCATTTCAACTGTAAACAAATATCATTAACACTCTTGAAGTTTCATCCCTGTATTCAAGTGAATAAACTCCTAATATAGCAATTTATAATTGATGGTTGTTTTGTTTGGTCTAACTGTTTAAGTGATTAGTTAATAAATGAAGAGTCATACTAATGGAAGCAACCGTAAGGTTATGTAATGAATATATATATATATATATATATATATATATATATAATGTTTAATTGAAGGAGTAAATACTAAATGCACATCTGGGAAAGATATTGAGCTGTTTTGAATAATTAAAAGTTGTGGATGTCTGCTAAATTCTTTGTAAATTATCTGGCTCTGCTATAAGGTAATATATGGAGTACTGCTAAAATTTGAGGATCAAGAGTTTGAGTGAACAAACAATTTTACCTAGATGAATATTATCAACAACTTGATATAAGTTATCGAAAGGATAATGTAGTATCAAATACCACTGTTGATCTTTCCAATATAAAAACTTCTGCAGGTACTATCTTTCACTTGCCCATGTTGCTTCTTTGTTTCCAGGCCTTTACTGTGTAGAAGCTGTTTCGTCATTTTCTGATCTGTGCTCTGCTTCCATTCTTCGATCAATCAATGGTGTCTTAGCTGTCATATGCAGCATAATTCTGTATGAAATTATTATTCACTTGAAGCCAACACTTGGTGACAGAAAGGCAATGCTTCATGCAGTTGTCCTATCCTTGTACCCCCTTCACTGGTTCTTCACTTTTCTTTATTATACAGACGTTGCATCCGTTACTGCAGTGCTGGCTATGTATCTTGCAAGTTTGAAAAAGAATTATTGGTTTAGTGCATTGGTAGGTATATTTAGACTTTTATGTTGCAAGCATGTATATAAATAGATATCTAGCTTTTTTTTTTTTTTTTTTTTTTTTTTTTTTTTTTTTTTTAATTTTTTTTTTATATATATAAGTTCCTTTATTTTAATATCATGTGATTACCGAAACAGATGCCTACTGTTTATAACTTGATATTTGTTACTGAATGTACTTACTTGACAGACCTCATTTGTTTCTTATTATGATCCATTGTACTTGTAACTAAGGGAAGAAAGTATATTCTTATTATTATAGGAAGACCCAATAAATTCAAAATATACGTAATTAATTCCTCATGGTCATCTGAGTTCAGAAAAAAACTTCATAAAAATTTATTTTGTACTACGTGAATTAGTTTTATTTTCGTAGCTATTATTAGTTGAATGGATCTTTTCTATACTTTTTCTGTTGTATGCTTGTTTCTATTGACTTGGTTTCTTGAATTTGGTATGCATGACTCTTGGTACTCGTAAATTCTTATAGAATCTACAAAATGAGGAAGCTCAAAGGAGAAACCCTTCAATCCTTCACCATTAGCATTGAGATTGTAAAGATATTAAAAATATTTTTATGCTGATAACTTTATTGAGGAATGAGAAGGAGGTCTTTTGAATCAATATTTTATTTCGTTCGTTTTTTATGTATGTTGATGAATAGGTTTAGACACTTCCTATGTATGGATTATTTTACCTTTAACATCATATATAGATAATTCTTTATGTAATTCTATTTCATAGAGTGGCTGTAATAAGTCCAATATTGTCTATGTAGGTTGGAGCCTTTGCAGTTGTTGTTCGACAAACAAATATTATATGGGTCCTTTTTGTTGCATGCATTGGTATAATAGACATTTCTCTGATGCATGGAAAGGGCAATGCAAGGAAAGTCAAGTCAGATGTATCAATTGAACATGATTTCACATATTCTACTGGTACGAGTGCAAAGAGTTTAGATCTAAAAAGGCGAAAGTCTGTAAATACTGCTAAGCACTCTTTGCCTAAGACAAGGGCATCTACTCCTCGCTATTCATCAGGTTTGCTTATACATGTTTAGGAAAACCGCAAGGTCTCTTTAATGCTCATACATAAAAACATAAAATATTTATAACCAAGTTCATGGCAGATAATTCACCCATCCCACTCCCCTCCCCCATAATGTGCAAAACATAAATACATATATTAATATTATTTTGCAGGTTTGGTTGATGAAATTTACACAATCCTTTTAACATTATGGCGTATGAAGTGGGAGCTTTTAATTTCATTTAGCCCCTTTCTCTTGGTGTTGATGGCCTTTGTTATATTTGTCTATTGGAATGGAAGTATTGTTCTAGGTAACATTCGTTTTCTTGTTATCCCTTGTGATCTTTATGGCCAACAAAACCCTCTTTCTAATATATTCTACTGATACTGCAGGTGCAAAAGAAGCACATGCTGTTACCCCACATTTTGCTCAGATACTTTATTTTAGTTTAGTTTCTGTTTTGGCTCAGGCTCCCATGCATCTCACTTTCACCCATGTTGTGGACCTGTTTCAATCGTTTTGGAGACGTAGGCCCCTTAGTTACATTCAGATGTTCCTGGCTCTTATTGCTGGCATTTTCTCTGTACACTTTTTCAGGTTACATCAGTCTCATATCACTGATTTAACTGGCTAGCAGAATCTGTATTTGATTTTTCAGTGATATACTGCATGTTCTGGTGAATTCCGTCTGATTTGTCTGATACAGTAAAATTTGAAGCTCATATTTCCAAAAGCATTTTATTAGTATATTATATTCTTTATTTTCATTTTCATTTGATATCATATCAAGTGATAAATTATCCTTGCATGTTGCATAAATCTTGAAACACTTACTCACGAAGCTCAACTCAATCTAAATCTCTAATTCGAGAAAATTAATACTTATGATGCATTCTAAGACTTGATTAATCTCAATTGTTTTGTTGAATGTCTTTCCATTGATTTTTGCAGTGTAGCTCATCCATACCTTCTTGCCGATAACCGGCATTACCCTTTCTATCTCTGGAGGAAAGTCATCATGGCTCACTGGTCAATTAAATATCTTCTGGTGCCAGTTTACGTGTATTCATGGCTTTCAATCATTCATATGTTGGGTTAGTACATAGCCAAACAGAGTATTTTGTTTGGTTCAATTGCTTTTGGCGTTATAACTAGAAAAATTATATTAAGACGCATAAATTTGACATCAAATTTCGACAACAAATTAATTTATTAACACGGTTCAAATATGTGGTTAATTACATTCAACAGATGGTTAATGAATGTAGTAAAGTGTCGCAACTCACTAACCGTCTACTTAACACAATGAACCACGATTTTAAATGTCATTGAACCCAATTTTGAAATGTGTATTTGAACACAAATTGTGGTTAATGAATAGCATGTATTTTTGAACAACTGAAAATCATGTATATTTGAACACAATTTGGATGATTAATAGATATATGTATATTTGAATGTCTGAAAATCATGGTTAATAATGTTCATAATCATGGTTATTTGTGTTTAATGAATGGTTAATGAGTTGCGACACCTTATTGTATTCATTAATCATCTTCTAAACGTTATGAACCACATTTAAACTGTCTTAACAATTTAAGATGTTATTAAAATTTGATGTGAAAAAAACATAACTCTTACTACTATTTTATTTTCTCAAACAGGGAAAGTTAGAAGTAAATTATGGATATTGGCATTCTTCTTGGCTACAGCTGCTGTTCTTGTACCAGCTCCACTCATAGAGTTCAGATATTACAGTATCCCATTCTATTTCTTGGTGCTGCATTGTAACATTAGGGATGATCAACATTGGCTTCTTACAGGGATGCTATATGTTGGTGTCAATATCTTTACAATGATGATGTTTTTGTTTCGGCCATTTCATTGGGATCATGAGCCTGGGATTCAAAGGTTTATATGGTGACATAATTTATCAGGAAAAAGGGAAAACAAAAAAAGCCTTGCTTTAATGTGCCATTTTTAGTTAGTGAAAACGTAATGCTATGTTTTTTGTGCCCATTTAATTTTTGAAAACATTATACAAACTGACATTTTAAATAAAAACCATAAATTCTAAGTTCGTAGGAAACTAAATCCCCAGCTCTGCACCAATCGCCCTTGCAATGTGTGCTTGCTTCTTGCTTTGTATACACCATGCCGCCTTAGCCAAAACTTTACCTTCGTCATTTTTTTAATTTCATAAAAAAATTGAAAAATGTAAAACCATTGTTTTTGAACGTATATTTTTCCTTCTTTATCTTCTATTTACTGTATTTTTTTTTTTTACATAATTCTATCACAATTATTCACTACATATCTTGTTTTTAAAAAGTAAACGGGACCTATCCCATTTATGTTGCTAAAAGGAGAGGTTAGCCATATTTGGATGCCCAAATATAATCACGACTAGGTGTGTTAAAAAAATCAAAAACTGAATCAAACTGCCGAACTGAACCGAATCGAACTGGTTTAAGAACCGAACTGTTTTTGAACTGATTTTTTAAAACTAGAACTGAACCGAACTGGTTTTCAGTTCGAAAAATTGAATCGAACCGATTTTTTGTTAAAAAACCGAACCGAACCGGTTTTTTTTTCAAAAAATTTGAATCGATTTTTTTTTAGAAGTAATTAGGAGTAATTATATAAATTTTGGTCTATATGAACAAAAAAAATTAAGTTAAACCAGTTCGGTTCGGTTCAAAATAATAAACCGGTGCACCACTTTTATAAACCGGTTCGGTTCGGTTCTTTGAACTTAAAACCGGTTCAGTTCGGTTTTTCCAAACTAAAAACCAATTCGGTTCAATTTTTAAACGGTTCTAGTTTAAAACTGAACTTTGTCCACCCCTAATCACGACAAGTGTGATCAATAGATTCTACTTTCTTATAACATATTGGACAAGTTAGAAGGCACAAAACCAGTCTTATCTAAAGTTTCATTTCAAGTAGGATGTCTTCCTAAACATTTTTCCATAATAGATGGATTTGTTTGGGGGATATTCCACCTCTTATATTACGGACCAACATGTGTTTTCTATATTTTGAGAAGTTGATTCTAAAGCCATGTTTCCTTTGGGAAAATAATACGTTTTTATTTTTGTGAAGTGTGTGTTTATTTCTTAAAGTTAAACCATTGCTGTAGAATTTTTAAAGTAAAAAAATAATTTTTAAAATAATAAAATGATATTGTTAAATTAAAATTTTACATCATCATTGTGATTTCTCACATCTATACATCACTAAAATGGTTGTCATATCATTAAATTGAAATTTAAATTAAAAAAGAGAGCAAAATATCAATAATTTTGAAAATTAGGGAATACATTTATAGATACAAAAAATAAAAGAACCCACAATTATGATTTTAATAATTAAAATACTAAAATTGTATTTAAGCTAAATAATTAATAAACTTTTAGATATTATTTTTTTGTTGTTGTTGTTGTAAACTAGTAGATATTTAATTTACTCGAGATACATCTTAGAAAAAAAAAATATTTAATTACTTTTTTTTTTCACCACAATTCAAAAGTCTCCCTTGCTATGCTCCTATTTATAAGTTTGATGGATTTGGTTAAAATTAATTAAATTTAAATACAATTTTAGTTCTATTTCGATTGAATTAAGAGTCAGGCTAAAATAAGAAATGGATAGAGTACTCACAAGTCCCTTAAATTTGGTGTATAAGTTTCATCTCTTATTTAAATATTTTATTTAATTTAAAAATAATAAATATTGACATCACTTCCACTTAATAACGTTATTCATGTCACATCTTTAATCTAGATATACAAAATATCTCAATTTAAAAAAAATATATTAATTAAAATTACGAAATTAAAAAAATAGAAAAAACAAAATTACTGATCAATTAAATGATATGACAAACTTCCGCCATTCTCCCCTTCTATCTTCTCCGGACAGATTCGATTCAAAGACCTCACCAATGAGCCACTAAATTTTTCAGGTGTCAACTTCTCTGAGCCCCATTTTTTTCATTCAAACAGGTGAAGTTTCTTCTTTCTTTCCTCTCTCTCAGATATATCCAAACTCTTCCTCATTTTCCCTTCAATTTTCTCTCTATTCCCACTCTCATTTTCCCACCAACACTACAATCTGCATCGCTCTTATTATCAACGATGTTTTCTCCCAAACACATCCTTCCCGCCCAACACAACCTCCTCCCGTTCTCTACCGCCATATCCGCTGCCATCACCGCCAACACTTCTTCCGCACCTTCCCTCCCAGAAAACTACCGAATACAACCCCCAATCAAACCCTGGCCTCACCGCCTCAACCCTAAACTACTCTCGTCTCTCATTTCCCGCCAACACGACCCCATTCTCTCCCTTCAAATCTTCCACCACGCTCAACACCACCACCGCCCTCCCTTCTCCCACAATCCTCAAACCTACCAATCCATTTTCCTCAAACTCTCCCGCTTCCGCCGATTCCGCGAAATCGAATCCCTCCTCTCCGACCTCCGCCGTTTTCCCCAGCAATTTGAACACTGCTGTGGCGAAGAGCCCGTGGTAACCGTTATCCGCGGTTATGGACTTGCTGGAAAGCCCGTAAGGGCTCTCAGAACCTTCCTGAGGATCGAATCCTTTGGAATTCGACCCTCGGTGAGGTCTCTTAATGCATTGTTGAATTCGTTGGTTCAGAATAAGCGTTACCGATTGGCGTTTTTGGTGTTTAAGAATTCTAGAGACAGGTTTGGGGTTTTGCCTAATGTTGTTAGTTGTAATATCTTGCTTAAGGCACTTTGTAAAGGGAATGAGGTTGAAGTTGCTGTTAGGGTTTTGGATGAAATGTCTGGGATGGGTTTGGTTCCCAATGTTGTTAGTTATACTACTGTTTTGGGTGGGTATGTTTGGAGGGGTGATATGGTTGGTGCTACGAGGGTTTTTCGTGAGGTTTTGGATCGAGGGTGGGTTCCTGATGTGACTACTTATACTGTTTTGTTGGATGGATTTTGTAGGTTAGGGAAATTGGTGGATGCAATAAGGGTGATGGATGGTATGGAGGAGAATGGGGTTGAGCCTAATGAGGTAACTTATGGTGTTATGATTGAGGCTTATTGTAAGGAGAAGAAATCTGGGGAAGCAGTTAACTTGCTTGAGGATATGCTTGAGAAGGATTGTGTACCGGGTTCGGCGCTGTGTTGTAAGGTTGTTGATTTGTTGTGTGAGGAAGGGAATGTTGAGAGGGCTTGTGAGGTTTGGAGGATGGTTTTGAGGAAGAATTGTAGTAGTCTCGACGGTGGTGCTGTTGTTGTGAGTACACTTATACACTGGCTTTGCAAAAAGGGGAAGGTGTTGGAGGCGAGGAACGTGTTTGCTGAGTTTGGGAAGGGATCGATTGCTAGTCTATTGACGTATAACACGCTGATTGCTGGATTGTGTGAGGGAGGAGAGCTTTGTGAGGCAGCAAAGCTGTGGGATGACATGGTGGAGAAGGGTGTTGTTCCTAATGATTTTACCTATAACATGTTGATTAAAGGGTTTTGTAAGGTTGGAAATGTCAAGGAGGCTATCAGAGTTCTCGAAGAAATGTTGCAAAATGGGTGTCTGCCTAACAAATCAACCTACCTAATATTGATTGACGGGCTTTTGCTTTCGGGTGGAATGAAACAAGAAATCAACAAGGTAGTTTCAATGGCCATGTCCACTGGAGTTGATGCTGACATGTGGAATCTTTTTGTAAAACCTGTTGTGGATCATGTAGATAGCGGTGCAGCTGAAATTGATAGGATATTATTAGAGAATGCAGTGTGATAATACTCTGAGCCATGTTGTTGAATATTGGGAACTGTATCCATTTTTGAGACATTCTCTTAGCTGGTATTCATACCAGTTAGTGAACTTGAAAGTGTCTGTCAATTGACCAGAAACCATTTCTTGGAATTTTTGTCATATTTGGTCCAATTTTAATGGCTGGCCATTGTAGTTGCCACCAACACCAAGTTTTCATATCAAAATCTAATTACCATCCCTTGCATCTTAAGGGATGTTGATTGGGCGAATATGGCGACACGAGTGACCAGCCCGTCACTTATTCATCGTGTGTGGACATAATGAGGACTTACGGATTTGGACGTGCAGGGAAAAATTTAGTAAAATCAGCCTATCTCTTTTTGGTTTCTAAATCTACTAATGAAGTTGTGTGGTCTGATTTAGAAGAGAAGATATTCAGATTCTTGTAGAAGAGCTTGGCTCCATCCAAGGCCATAGCTCTTTCGTGCAGGCTTTTCTTAATAGTCTGCAAACTAGAGTTAATTTATTTCAGCTAAAGATGTTAACTATTGTTAGTAATAGTATGATATTTTCACTTCTAGAATATGGTATGCTGCTTTTAATTGGTTGAGAGTGTGTATGCCACTATGCCTATTCCAGCCACTTTATTCGAGTTGTTAATACAGTTCTGTGGATGTGCTCATGGTAAGAAAAAGAAGATACGGTCTTTGATTTGGATTGTGGTTATCAAGTCTATAAGGGAGGCTATTTAGGTACTTCTATGAAAATAAAGGGGGATACTAACACTATGTAGAAATGTGAAAAGGGATGACTTTGAAACAATTTAGAGAGGCATAGTGAATGGAAGGAATGGTGATGGTCTCTTTTGACAGCAGGAAAGATAACAGAGATACAGGACATGGGTCATGCTCCGAATAATCCAAGAGAGGGGGATGGTTATGATGCTGATAATACAAGGCATTAATTTATTTATGCTTACAAGTGGTGTAATAGTTAATTTAGATGTTAACTGTCAGCATACAGCATCAGAGCATCTATTATGTAATGACTTTGTTTCCCTAATCTAAGCCTGTCTTTTGCTTGGGTATAGTTAATAAAATTTGCTTTGCTTATCAATAAAAAAGGCCATTTGGCAGTCATGTAATCAAGTTATTTTTTCTTAGTAGAGATTTGATTTTGTAGCAGTTTTTGAAAGGGTGAAGGTATTTTCTTGGTAAATCTCATCGTTCTTTTTGTTACTGTTTTGACTAGTGTATAAATCTGAGAGATTGTATTACTTGTATGGGGCAATTTCGTTGTATTTGGGTTATAGAATACCCCCTTGTAGTCTCTTTAATAAACTTTGCCTTTAAAAAAAATGCTACTACTGTCTATTTCTCAATGTGGTGTGTTTATTTTCGATCTCTAATTCAATTGTTTGCATTACATTGTAGGTTACTTGTTAATGTCTGCCCAAAGTATGGGTATGAAATGCTGGAACAAATAGAGTAGATGAATATCTTGTACGTTGCTTTACATGATTCCTTTTGTGATGTATTTGAAGATTGAGATAGGTTAAGGAGATTGAACCTGAGTGGGTTTAATAACTTGATAGTTGATACTATAGGCTTTGGTGTTTGATAAGAAAGTCTCATTCCATTTCTGTTGTGTGAACAGAAACAATTATACCTAGAAGAATATTGTCAACTACACATTAAATTATGGAAAATATAATGCACTAACAAATTCGAAAGTTTGCCTTTGCAATATAAAAACTTTTGCAGGTATTCGCTTGCCTTTGTTGCTTTGTTTCCAGACTGTTACTGGGTAAGGCTTTCATCATTTTCTGATATGTGCTATGCTGCAGTTTTTTAATCAATTTGTTTCTGTGTGCTTGGATTTTGTATATTATGATATTGCTTAATGCTTGATTAGTACCTTTGAAGGCTATGAATCACCGACACAAACAAGGACACTAGACACCGGTAATAATTTAAGAAAATAGAATTAGTTGAATATAATACATGCGTCGTGTTGGTGCTCTATAGCTTGAAGCTGTTGTTGTTTTTGAGTAGAGGCCATTGGTTTTTTTCGATTTTAGTTTCCCTCAATAATGACGCTTGGTTAGTTATTACTATTCGCACGTAATATGTTTTGTGATATGTCCAGTTGGCTGTTTTGTGGAGAACTCAAGAGAAGAGTCCATCTAACTAAACACAATTGTTTTCCCTTGTGTGAATAGTAGTAGGTTTTCAATAGTGTTGTCAATCGCAGATAGTAGAAAATAGTGTTTTATTCATATTCCATTAAGCTGCAGTGCTATAGCACTTCTATTTGACAACACCTTGTTCAAATTAGCGTATCGTGAAACAAAAGAAATTTGTTCAAATTCCGCTACATTGTAGCGATTTAGCCGCTATTTGACAACATTGGATTTGAAGAGTATATTTTGGTTCATTTTTTACCTGATTTTAGGGAGATTAAATTGCATTCGCTTTACTTTGTGCCTTCTTTACTGTTACAAGTTTTAGATTAAGTGTGATTTGCTTGTTGGTTGTTCAGGTTGAGCATGCTGAGTCTTTATGGTTGCATGCGACATTGATGTACACTTTTTGACACATAGAATTGCAGCTATCCTGGTACTGTTATCACTGAAGGTAGACAGGGAAATGGGAAAACTAGCTCTTGCAGCAATAGTTAGCTCATGGATTGTTCCTGTCGCCATAATGGTCAATAACATAGTTCCCAAGCCATATATGGTGAGAAAAAGTTTAATAACTTGGGGAACGGACAGTTGCTAATACTTAATCTACTCACTGTATTTTCTTCACATTGATGAAGCCTAAATCCCCCAATACAAGCCCTAATTCCTCAAACCTCCCATCACCCCTTCAAAACACTGTTTGAATCATTCTGCTTTGATACCTTTGACTTTGAATCATTCACACTCTTTATTCCATGAATAAAATGAGGGAGGTGGTACACCATTGTTCAAAGTCCATGGAGGTGAATAATGTTGGAGAGTGGACTCAATCCTCTTCCTCACGGGTTGAGGTATTTTCTGATGTACCTCTTAGCAACTGTGAAATTTTTTGTGTTCAGAGCCAACACACGATTGAACCCAGAAAGGCTATTCCATACTGGCTCATGCAATAATGTTCACAAATGATGATTTGAATTCCTTTTATCTTTTCCATATACATGTTTGATTGTTTCTCTGTTGTTGAGGAATCTGTATTTGGACAGTTTTATGCTTTTGTAGGATGGCCGACAAGTACTTTATTTGGAAGGATGATAGGGATGAAATTGTTGTTGCTGAAACAAAAACATCTAGAAGAGAGCTTGGAAGAGATATTGCAATTGAGGATATGTGGAAAGTAGTTCTAAATTCTAAGATTGATAGTTTGGTTGTTGACATGAAGTTCATAAAATTTATTTTGTTTGCATCATCTGTGATCCTTGTTTATGGTAGTTTTTACTTCATTCAATTATGTGGATTCATATGTGATGTTTCTGGCTTACAATAGTTTATGTAATTTGTATTATTTTAACTAAATGAACAATCCATATAATTTACCAGTGTTAGTGCTTCTTCAGTGTACTCATGTGTATTATGCTGCTGTATTATGTAATTTGTACTGTCTTCTCCCGTAAGTGTTCCCTTCAAAAAGACTTCATTCGGTTCCCCCCCCTCATTCACAAAATGAGCATGAGGTTTGGGTGATTGATCCCCTTAAACGGGAAGTGATGGTCACTAATTGAAATCCTTGTTACCTTGATTCCCAAGGTGGAAGCTTTGCTCTAATAACCCATAACCTTTACTAGCTAGAACCTCGTTTTTTATGACTTGGTTTAGAGGTTAAAAGATAGCGTATCCATTAATGTTTGAAATATATGGATTCCAAAGTTTGGTAGATTTTCTATGATAAAAAAGGTTTGTTCTAAACTAGGTAAATTCTAATTAAATTTTATCGCAGACAAATTCTTGAAAATTGTTATATATTGTGTCATAAAATTGAAGTTGATAGTCTTATTCGTTTTTATTTCTTGGAGATTAAAAATGTCGCATTATTAATGATTATTTGATTAAAAATAGAATGTGTTAATCAAAATTAGATTAAAACTCTATCTCAATCATAAGAATGATGGGAAATGTGAACTTGTAGTTTCCAAGATCCCTCCCTTTGTATATTATTTGTATACAAATGGATCACAATACATGTGCCTATTCGTATACATGTAGATGCGTTGACTACTCACTCCCTAACTAACACTAAGACACATCACAGTCCCATTTTGCATTTCACCAACCAACCATCTCGTTCTCGCCGTGATGCCTTTGTCTCCTTATTCCAACTTAATAACCATAACCACCAACCTTCGTCTTCGCACTCTATTCATCTTAATCAGAAAATGGACCATAAAACATTACTCAATAGCCGCATTCGCCTTATTCCTTCTATTCTCATTCGTTTTTCTCATCCGATCCAATTCCCATTCCCAATATCACACTCACTCGCTCCTCAATTTCATTCCCTTCACCCCTCTCACTAACGCCAAACAAATAGGCGCTCGTAGGTCCCTTCCTTCCTTCATTCATTCCCAACACACACTCACAAATTCACAAATTAATAATTACAAAATTAACAGATTAACGCTAACCATTTTTTGTTTTTGTTTTTTGCAGTTTGCTTGGATGGGACTGCTCCTGGTTACCATTTTCAAAAGGGTTTTGGATCTGGATCCACTAATTGGTTGCTCCACGTTGAGGTTTTTTTTTTCATAGTAAAAAATTGTTTACACAAGCTAGCGCAATAAAAAAAGCAAACAGACGAGCACAAGAGTGTCTGAATGGACACTAATGATAATAATGTTGTTTTGGTTTGGATTGTGGGTGTAGGGAGGAGGGTGGTGCAATTCGATATCTTCATGTTCTTCTAGAAAAATGACTGCTTTGGGATCATCTAAGTATATGGATACATCAGTTCCTTTTTCAGGGATACTAAGCTCTGCCCCCTCTGAAAATCCTGGTAAAATTACCCATAACATTAACATATTTGCCTTTATAGTGTTCTATTAATACTTCAATACTTTATTACTCCCTTTGCTCCTTTGTAAGTATCCTTTTTTTAAAAAAAATTCCCTATTTACTTGTTATTTTCAAATTTTAAAATAGTATTAATTATTGTTTTGTCAAAATTACCCCTAATTATTTATTGTAGAGAGATAAATAGGTGAAATGAGATAATAAATAGTTAAGGGTATTACTGGAATAAGACAATAACCACATAAAAAATGCACAATTTATTAGTTTTATTGGTTTGTGTAAACAATTTATAACGGCTACTTACAAGAAACAAATGGAGTATTAACTAGTAACAATCTTTCTCTCCTTTTGTGAGCGTGGGTCTAAATTGAGATCCACAACCATAACGGCCCTAAAGCAACATCTTTAATCCTTCTTAAAAATCAAATTTTTTAATTATTAAAAAGACCTAATTTTTTTTTACTTGATAAAAAAAAGCCTCACATACTACTATTTTAAAACTTATATAAATTTAACATTGTCTACAGTAAATGAATTGACTTTGTTATCCATGTTAAAAAAAATATTATATGGCATTAATTATATAAATTTAATAAATAATTTAAAATATAAATGTAAAAAAATATATGAATCAAATTGAGTTGAAACTTTTATTGAATCGCAAAAGATCCATAGATAAATAACTAAAATTGAAAATACCGATGATTGTTCGTTCATACAAGTTTGAGAGATTTTTTGGTAGAAAAAAAGTAATTTTAAACTTATTGATATAGATTTTACGTATGATGAATCTTCGAAACACTTTTCTTTATCAATTTACATTCAAAAGTTGCCAACAGAGAAACAAGCTATTTGGATAAAGTAGTTTGTTTTTGTTGCAAATTATGTAACGTTATTTCGTTGACTTATAAAGGTAGTAGGGATTGGAGAAATATAAATTGAAAAATCATGAGACAAGTAGTGAGCACATTGCTAACATGAGTTCTTGGAGTGGTACAACGTACATAGACACTATTTTCTTTTTCAACTAAAAGATATAAAATTGTAGATGAGTTCATATGTTGTTGTACAACAGTTGAAAGATCTTATTTCATTTTTTAAAAAATTTAGAGAAAATGGTTTTGAAAATGTTATGATTTCATACAAAAAAAATTTCTATAATTATTAAATAAAATATTAATAATTTAATTATTAACTTTGAAAAGACCTTCAGAATTTCGTTTTAGGCCTCGTAACATGTTGGGATGGCCCTAAACATGCACATCGGTGTCTGTGTGTGTGTGTTTTAGATGTTGTAGTAATTTAGAATTTAGATATGCCTACATCGTTGTGTTTTCACATATGGCTCATGTGTTATTGTATCATTATTACAAGTTGAGGGGCATTTGGATGAGCTTATTTGGATTTTGCATACGGGCTAGGAAGATTTTGTGAAAATAACTTGTGATATGTCTATAAGTTGTTTTAATTTTATTTTTATAAGCCTTTTCATATGCCTAATTGTTGTAAGTTGATTTCAAGTTATGCATAAGCTCTCGTAAGAGTAGTGTTTAATTAAGTTGTATATCCAAATATCCCCTAAATAGTAGATTATCAGGGTTGTAATTTCGATTGGTCTGACAAGATATTCTGTCTAACTTCGCCGAGTATGTTTTGGCTTTCAAGATATCCCTTAGATATGTGTGGTTTGTGCTGCTGGAAACTCTGTTTGTATTACTGTTTGAACAAGTGATGTTTCTTAGCTGGATCCGTTAAACTTATTCAGATTTCTTTAACTGGAACAAGGTGAAGATACGCTATTGTGATGGTGCATCCTTTGCCGGTCACCCAGAAAGTGAGGTTAGGGTTGGTTTACTTTTGCAATTTTGAAACTTTAGAAGTTTATTCATTATTTGGCATTGGTTGTTGGTGGCTGTGTGTGTTGCATATCGATACTCAAATAAGGAATTATTCCTTTTTTACAATTGGGTTTATTTTGACATGAGTTTTATTTTCCCAAAACAATATTATATACAGCAGAAAGGAAGTGGGTTGTTCTTCAGAGGCCAGATCATATGGGAAGCTATTATGAATGAACTCTTATCAATTGGCATGTCTAAAGCGAAACAGGTTAAACTTTTACCGCCATCCAACATTTTTTTTTCTTTTAAAAATATCTGATATTTTTATTACTACTGCAAATAGTAATGCTTCTTAAAATTGATAAAATAATATATTACTGCCAGTCATCTACTTACATTTTATCACTTGCATTATCAAATTTGAAGACTAAACAATGAGCGAGTTTGTTGTGTATTCCATTTGTTCTGCACCTGTTAATCTTAGGTAATGCATATGATAAAGTCATATTATGTCGTTAATTTTTTTGTAGTCATAATCCAAGAACCTATCTTTACTTTTAATATCACATGAGTTGCGTAACATGACAAAGTGATTCTTGGTTACAATGAGTTAATATTATTTGAGGAAAAAGCTAAAATAGTCTCCTTGTTTTTATTATCGTTGTATTATAAAAATGAGTTAATATTACAGTTTTAGTAGCCAATAAGTCTTGCATGCAGTAGCACAGATGGTGTAATATGAAAGCTTAATTTATGAATTTGTACAAGTGCAATTTCAAGTGAAAGAAAGTTAATGCACTTTATTAGTTTGTTTGCCTTCTATTTTGGTATGAGCTGAATTATGAATTGTCAAATTTAATTCACTCAGGAGAATGAGTTATCATAACCAACTGCTTAAGAGTTACGATGCATTGGCCCTGACCTAAAACTTATTAGCATGTCGTGATAGACGAGGTTACTTTTGTAGGCTCTGTTGTCAGGATGCTCTGCTGGAGGATTGGCAACTCTTATACATTGTGACAGCTTCCGACAACTACTTCCGAAAGAGGCCACTGTCAAGTGTCTCGCTGATGCAGGCTTCTTCCTTGATGAGTAGGTTTTTTTTAAAGCCCTAGATGAGTAAGGTTATCTTAACATATCATTCCTTTTATGATATTTTCTAGCAAAACTTAAACTGAAAGTTGCCAAAACTACTTGTATTTTATTAGATTATGGGTGATCCTAGGAAGATTTGAGTTTTATTAACTGATATATGGATTTCAAAATCCTTGAATCATGTGTCGACTACTCATTTATACCTCTATGTTGTATGTTAACTTTAATGCATTATGTTACCAAGTAAATTAAATTAGTATAATCTATGTTGTATAAATTTCAGGAAGGATATTCTTGGAAATAGCACAATGAAATCTTTCTATCACGAAGTTGTCCAGCTCCAGGTAATGCTGTGCTTGTTTATATGTAACACAGTCTATTGGGTGTGATCACTATATATGTGTCGATGAAGTATACATAAAAAAAAAACATGAAAAATGGTTTGTTAGATCTGGAATGTAAAACTTAAGAACAGATGAAGGAGAGAAAATCAAGAATGGTTTCTCTCAAGAATATATTATTGAAATTGAGAAAAATGAATAGAGTAGCAGTTACAGAAATGCCAACTGAATTGCCTGCAATTCAGTTCCAACCAATTAACTCTCTAAGTGCCTATCTATTGAAGACTAAGCTTCTGTTATTTATACTAACCATCCTAACTGATTAGTTAGGATTTACAGCTGGCATAGCTCAGCAATTAACAAAACCAACAACCTAGAAATTAAGTTTGGTTCCTTCTCTCATACACCTTCCTAATAGGAAGCCTTGCTTGACTAGCAATCCTATCAATACCCCCCTAAAAGAACTACCTTGTCCTCAAGAGGAAAAGACGGAAAAACCTCCAACATCTTGGAAGCTTGCTCCCAAGAGTTATTACAGGATGGCAAATGAGCCCATTTCACCAAAACCTCCATATTGCCTCCAACATCAGTCCTCCACTGCAGTATATCTTCTGGCTGTATAGCCAATTCAGGCTCCTCAATCAACATTGGTGGCAAGGTCTGAAGTGAATGTTGCGGTTTCAAAGCCTTCTTTAGCAATGAAACATGGAACACCAAGTGAACTTTAGAATCTGAAAAGGGCCATAATACTTAGGAGCCAATTTAGCATATGGTCTATCAGCCAAGGACTTCAATTTGTAAGGCTGAAGTTTCAAGAAAACCCACTCCCCAACATCAAAATTCACCAACCGCTGGTGCTTATTTGCTTGTGCCCGCATCTGATCTTGAGATTTCAGCATATTCTGTTGCAAATCAGCAAGTAAATCATCCCGTTGCTGGGCCAACTGATTGACATCATCCAACTTTGATGGAATGGTGCAGCTCTTAATCAACAATGGAGGGTCTCTTCCATATAAAGCTTTAAAAGGTGTCATTCCAGCAGAGATATTGTAGTTACTGTTAAACCAGAACTCAGCCCAATGCAACCAAGTCTTGGGCTTAGGCCCAGCAAAGCACCTAAGATAGGTCTCTAAGCACCGATTTGCAACTTCGATTTGACCATCCGTTTGAGGGTGATAAGAAGTGCTATGCTTAAGACTAGTTCCAGCCAATTTGAACATCTCTCTCCAAAAACTGCTGAGAAAAACCGCATCTCTATCCGATACAATTGTAGAAGGAA
Organism: Cicer pinnatifidum; assembly: GCA_037974775.1. Classification (NCBI taxonomy): domain Eukaryota; kingdom Viridiplantae; phylum Streptophyta; class Magnoliopsida; order Fabales; family Fabaceae; genus Cicer; species Cicer pinnatifidum. Next base: position 40,662,357 of record JBBPBR010000006.1, read on the forward strand.
ATCCATGAAGCTTCACAACTTCCATCACAAACAAAGCTGCTACCTCCTTAGCATTGTACGGATGCTCAAGAGGAAAGAAGTGAGCATACTTTGTAAGTCTATCAATGACTACAAAGATTGTATCCTTGCCTCTAACTCGTGGAAGGCCACCAACAAAATCCATAGAAATATCTTGCCACACTTGGCAAGGAATAGGCAACGGTTGAAGTAGTCCAGTCGGAGATAAAGTGGAGTACTTGTTCCTTTGACATACATCACACTCTTCAATAAACTTCTTGATATCTCGCCTCATGCCTTCCCAAAACAAGAAGCTAGAGACCAGTTCTTAACAATCCTGAATGCCCTCCACAAGGAGAATCATGGCATTCAGCCAAGATAAGTGGTATTTTGTTAGAACCCTTAGGCAGCACCAATTTACCTTTATACAAAAGCCTTCCCTTCTTGAACTCATAACCAGAATGAGAAGTAGGAGAGTCAATTAAGTCCTGCACCAATTGCTGAAATTTAGGATCTTGTTGCAATTCCTCATCCCAAGAATCATCTTCCACATGTGGAACTGAGAGGACAGCATACATATCTCTCCTAGACAAGCTATCTGCTACAGTATTCTCATTTCCGGGCTTGTATTGGATTTCAAAATCCAAACCAATGAGCTTGACAGCCTATTTAAATTGCTCAGCACTGAACAATGTTGATCAGTCAAGAACTTAAGACTCCTTTGGTCAATCCTCACAATGAAATGATTGCCCAAAAGGTAGTTTCTCCATTTGGTCACAGCCTGAACCAAAGCCATAAGCTCCCTCTCATAAACAGACCTTTGTTGAGCTCTCAAAGATAAGCCTTGACTCCAAAATGCAAGGGGTTTACCCTCCTGCATCAAAACAGCCCCCAACCCCTTACTAGAAGCATTGGTTTCGACTACAAAAACCTTAGTGAAATCAGGTACAGCCAACAAGAGAAGATCAACCATGGCTGTTTTCAAATCCTGAAACGCAGATGTAGCTTCCTCAGTCCAACAAAACTTGTCTTTCTTCAAAAGCTCAGTTAAGGGTTTGGCTAATTTACCATAACGTTGGACAAAATGTCTATAATACCTTGTTAATCCAAGGAAACCCCTAAGACCCTTCACATCTGTAGGAATAGGCCAAGACGTCATGGCTGCAGTCTTGGATGGACAAGCTGCCACCCCTTCTCCAGAAATCACATGTCCCAAGTACTCAAGACTAGACCGTCCAAAGCTACATTTTTTCTTATTTGCCTTCAACCCATTTTGCATCATCACTGCCAAGACTTGGTGGACATGAACAAGATGAGCTGACATATCCTTGCTATACACCAAAATGTCATAAAAGAAGACCAGGACAAACCTCCGGAGGAAAGGCTTCAAAACCTCATTCATGAGGGTTTGGAATGTGGAAGGAGCATTAATGAGACCGAAAGGCATCACCAAGAACTCATAATGCCCCTCATGAGTTCGGAAAGCCGTCTTTTCTATATCATCTTCCTTCATCCGAATTTGATGATAGCCTGCTTTTAAATCAAGCTTAGTGAATATTGTTGCTCCATCAAGTTCATCCAGCAACTCCTCAATGATAGGGATGAGGAATTTGTTAGGGATAGTAATTTTGTTGAGAGCCCTATAATCCACGCAAAAACGGCAACCCCCATCTTTCTTCTTAACCAAGATGATGGGACTAGAGTAAGGGCTAACGCTCGGTCTTACAATGCCAGCCTTAAGCATTTCTGAAACCAACCGCTCTATCTCCGGTTTTTGATAGTGTGGATACTTATAAGGTCGTAGATTAGGTATCTCATCCCCCTCCTTCAAATGAATTGCATGATCTAACATCCTTTGGGGTGGAAGACCTTGAGGATCCTCAAAAACCTCAGAATACTGCTGAAGAACCTCTAAAATAGCTTCAGGGATGATTGAAACCTCTGCTGGTTTCTGCTATGCAGAATCGTACTGAATCAACAAGCCTTCCCCTTCTTTCTTCAAAATTTGCATGAAGGCTCCATAAGACAATTCAGTCTTAGTTAAGGAAGGATCACCAACCAAAGTAATAAAATTGCCATCTCTAGACAAGGTAAGCTCCAGCTTGCCAAAGTTGGTTTTGACCTCTCCCAAACAAGACAGCAAATCCAAACCCAACACCAAGTCCACCCCTTGCAGGGAGAACAAATAAAAGTCTTGCCTAATCTCCATTTCTTGCAAGTGCAAACTCAACTTGGGACACCTCCCCTTACACTTCACCCTATGACCATCCCCCACTTCCACAATGTAAGAAGGAGTATCTTCCACCATCAAGCTCAGTTTCTGAACTACTTCCTGAGAAATGAAGCTATGAGAAGCCCCACAATCTATGAGTACCAAAACAGAGTTGTTTTGAACTACCCCTTGTATCTTCCAAGAATTTGTGGAAGTCAACCCAGCCATTAAACAAAGAGACAATTGCAGAGAATTGAAAGTTTCTACCTCATGAAACTCTGCATCACTGTCCTCCTCGTCATCTTCTTCTAAAATAATCATACGGAACTGCTTATTCTTGCATTTATGGTCTCTATGATAGGGCTCATCACATCTGAAACAGTTTCTTCTCCCTTTTGTCTCTCATCTCAGCCCCGGACAAACGTTTGAAATCACCGCTCCTGGTTTTATTCCCTTCCCCAGCCTGAACACTCACCAGATTAGTAGCAGAGGTACCACCCTTAGTTTTCTTATCCAACCAAGGCTTAGTATCAACAGTCACAAGTCACAGTCTTATTGTAAGAACTAGCCTTAGAAATAGTGGTTGGCTTAGTGAAAGTGTTGGTTCCTTTCTTGGTCCAAACCAGATTCTTCTCCTCAATCATAATAGATTTTTGAATTAAATCAGACAGAGACTTTAATTCATAAAATTTTACCTCCACTTGAATTTCCTCTTTCAAGCCACTCATGAAAATTCCTCGTGCAAATTCTTAATCAATGGTCTTCAAAGCTCCAACATATTTCTCAAACTCCTCCACAAATTCCACCACTGTCCACGTTTGTTTGAGTGCCAGGAACAACTCAATGGGATTTTGTACCATTGAAGGTTGAAACCTGCGGACCACCGCCAGCTTGAACCTGTCCCAAGTTGGTTCAAGATTGCACCTAGCCCACCAGTAATACCAGCTCAATGCTCTACCCTCCATGGCCACCAAAGTGGCACACAACTTTTCCTCCTTGGGAAAGCTTCGCAACTCGAAGTATCGTTCCAAACGGTGCGTCCAAACGTACGCATCCTCGCCTGAGAAAATCAGGATCTCCATCTTCCTCCACCGGTCGCGCTCAACGTGGTCACCCAGGGATCTACCACCGCCGCCGCTAGTCTCTGCTTCTTCCTTGCGAACAATCCTGCCGCCGTTGGAATCAATCTTGGCCGCGAGTGAAGCCAATAGATCTTCCGTATGTTTGACGTGCGCCTCTGTCAACTCCAATCGTGTGCGCCATTCCTCGTGCTCCTGCTCCCAATCACTCTAATCCCTCACCATGCTTCTTGTCTTCATGCAATGTGCAGTAGAAGAAAGCGAACTCAGGGCACCAGATCGGTGCTCTGATACCAGTGTTAGATCTGGAATGTAAAACTAAAGAAAAACTCAAGAACAGATGAAGGAGAGAAAATCAAGAATGGTTTCGCTCAAGAATGTATTATTGAAACTCAGAAAAATGAATAGAGTAGCAGTTACAGATATGCCAACTGAGATGCCTGCAATTCAGTTCCAACCAATTAATTCTCTAACTGTCTACCTATTGAAGACTAAGCTTCTGTTATTTATACTAACCATCCTAACTAATCAGTTAGGATTTACAGTTGGCACAGCTCAGCAATTAACAGAACTAACAACCTAGAAATTAAGCTTGGTGCCTTCTCTCATACACCTTCCTAATAGGAAGCCTTGCTTGACTAGCAATCCTATCATGGTTCCACTATTTTAAGTTGTCTAATTTTCATATATCTTGTTGTCAGGGTGTTGCAAAAAGTTTGCACGTAGATTGCCTTGCTAAAATGGAACCATCCAAGGCAGGTTTTAGTTTCTTAAACTTGTTACACACCTTTTGGTATAGTTTGTATCTGTAAAATTTGAGTCATATGTTTAAGTTAAGAATAACAAACTGTTGGTTTGTAATGCAGTGTTTCTTTTCATCAGAAATTCTGAAAAACATAAAGACTCCTGTTTTTCTTGTTCATCCAGCTTATGATTTTTGGCAGGTAAATTCCCTCTAGATAAATGTTTCCTTGTTGTAAAAAGTGTTTCAAATAGCGGCTTATAGCTTCGCTCTAGAGTAGCAAAATTTGAAGAAATCACAATTGTTCTGCGATATGCAATTTAGTAAAAAGGGTTGTCAAATAAAGACTATAGTGACACTATAGGACTGTGGCGTAGCAGAATTTGAACAAACCGCTATTTTTCGTGATTTGCGATTGACAACACTAGTTGTAAAGCGTTTTATTTTTTATGTCAGACATCTGATGGAAATTAGATTGTATTTAGATACACAATATTTTGGTACCTGAAGGATCAGATCCCCATGGTCGCTGGAAAAGCTGCAGATTAAACATTCACAATTGTGATGCTAACCTGATTGATATACTTGACAGTAAGTAAATACAATAGCTACCATATAGTCTTGTGATATCTTATTAGATTATTTGATCATATTTTGACATCATTTTTTAATAGAAAATACCTTGTTAAAAAAATAAATAAATAATTTTTGGTACCGTTCAATGTGATTATTGACCTGATACCTGAGTTTAGTATCCACACTGAGGCTTGGATAACTTCGGAAATTATCAATGTCAGGTTTCCGCAATTCTTTGCTGAAGACTGTGAATGAATTCCAGCAACGAAAAGAGATTGGAATGTTTATAGACTCCTGCTTTATCCATTGCCAGACTTGGATGGGGGAGACATGGCATTCACCTAACTCTCCAAAAATAAACGATAAGGTAATCATTGTTTTTACTCTTTTCATATGTGATGAGATCATATAAACTATCGATGTCATGGCATTGGCTGATTTTCATTGTTGTACTTGCTTCATGATAGTCATTCAAAAATAATGAAGTTCTATCTCTACTTTTAACAAATGCATTTTCTTCACTTGAAATTGCAGTGCCAATTTTATTTATATTCTTAAATTTTTATATCTCCTATTCTTTACAAATTTATATGTATTAGAAATCCTGACGTTAACTCTTCAGCAAACTGAATCAGTTGTAACTACAATCCCTGTCTGGTTTACAGTCTAGTTTTCATACTTCACTGTTATTGTAACTACCCTTTACTGTTGTTACTATGGAGCAGACAATTGCTGAATCAGTTTCCGATTGGTTCTTTGACCGACAAGTGGTAAAGCTTATTGACTGCCCTTATCCATGTAATCCTACGTGCCATAATATGGATTTCACCAAAGTATAAGCAAGCTAAGTATCCCAATTTTCATTGCCTATTTTATCATGGATCTGCATTTGTCAAAAATCATGGAATGGAGAGTCTCACCGTTCTTCATTAGTTTGATTAAGAGAGAGATGGAGAGAGATGTCAGGAGAAGTGAAGAGGATCGATATCTGACAAGTATCCTCCCATTTCAGTCCTTAGTGCCTCTATTTATTATTGAAATAGAGAATATGTTGGGGTTTTTCCTCTTGTTTACGCCATGCAGCATGAAGTCGCCCCTTAATGAAATAAATCCTCTCCGTCACTATTGTAAAACTTAATACTATAAATGCCAATATCAATTGTACACAAGATTTTTTTTTTTGCCGAAAATAGTGGTACTTTATCAATTTTATTTACTATTTTTATTATTATTGTTATTGATTGTGTTGTAAAAGTTGAGTTAATGTTTCTGAAATACCTAAATTTCAACTGCATTTCAAAGATGCTACAGGTGTTGGGCAAGGCTATACAAAATTAGATTTGTTTGTTTCCTTGAGTGTTTTCCACATGTTAGAATATAACGTTTTTTACAAGAAAATTTTCTCTTCATTTCTCAAAGTAAATAGATGGATCCATTATTATAGGTTTGGTCTTTGGAGTGTGTAAAGGTACAAAGACACATAATTCCAATAATTTTAACAATAAAAATCATAATTCAAATTTCTTAAAAAATAGGTTAGAATCTCTCCTCTTTTTATGGATACTAATTTTGATTGGATTCATTTGACACTATGGAGTATGAGACTTTTTAAAATAATAAAGTATTTGTATTGGATATTTTGTTAGTATTGATACTCATACCATGATATTTTTTGTCTGCTGATTATTCTATTGTAAGTGAAATTCTTTTTTTTTTATTAATTTAATATTATTTATATATTTGAATTTTTTGTAATCTAACACAATTTTGAGTTCTTAAATTTTTATGGTTATTTTGTATTGTGAATTAAAAAATTTAGTCATCTTAATTAAATTATATAAAGAATCATATTTTTATAATGATGTATCTATATTTAAATTTTTTTTAAATACCGTATTTTATATCTGTTGTACCAATATTGTACTTGTACCTATACATCACAGTTTTCACAGTATAATTTTTGTAATGATCTTAAATTTAAGAGAGCTCCTAATGTGGACCCCAAAGGAAATGGTCCATTGGTGAACCCAGATTAATAACCGGTAATCGCAAATTTCTACATTTTTTATTTTTTCTTTTAGGTAGAGTGGACCAACATTTAAATGGTTCACGGTGAACCATCATTAATAGTCGTTTGATTAATAAGGTATACTACATCTTACAAACTCTTCACACTATATTTTTTTTTCCTTCTCTATTTTTTGGATAAAATTTCTCTCTTGCCTTCCTCCTTTTCCCACACAACCATTGTCATTTTTGTTTTTCATTGCTCTTTTCGATTATGTTCACAATCTCAATTTAAAATTTGATAAATTTTTTTGACAAAATAAATTAATAATTTTGTGTCCATTATTGACTTTAACAATATAGTGAGGATTAAAAATTTTAAAAAGATATAATTATAGAATTACGTTTCCTTAGTTTCATCAAATCTTGCAACCATTTATTAAAAGAGTAAAATTAATGAGTTTTATATTTACAATTTCAACAAAGATGAACTGAAAAGACAAGATTTTTAGATCCAACGGAAAATGTAAAATATTTGTCAATTACCGAGCTTTAATGCATACACTTACATTAAGTCGACATCGAAAAGACGAAGATTTCGTGTGTAACTCGTTACGATGAAGTAAGGTGGTACATAGTGAAGAGGAGAAGACTTGTTTTTTTTTTTTTGGGAAAAAAGAGGATTTCCCTTTTTCATTTACAAGTAATAAAACTTAAGAAAAAATATAAAAAAAAATGATGTAATTTACTGTTACTGGTTATTAATACGGATTCACCTTTGGACTTTTTTCTGGGTCCATATTAGGAACTTCCATAATTTAATATTTTTATATTTTTAAATTTATTTATATGTACAATATACTTGAGTCATTATATTCAATTATGTATTTATAACAATGATGATAACATTATATGATTTTAAGAATAATATTATGTGGCCACAATATGAGAGAAAAAAGAGATGACGTAAATTCAAAAAATATTATATGTGTAAGTGAAGTTTTTATCTTTTAGATTTCTTCTTGAATTGTCCTGCATGATTCGTACTAGATTTGGTGACTCTAATTGGCAACTAAAAAATTAGAAGATGACATATAATAGTTTTAATTTTATCCGAGTTGAAACTTTGCTTTCAAAATCAATTAGCCGTATATTTTATCTAAGTAATAAAAACAATTGATTTCAACCGTGATGAGCTTGAATTAAAAAAGACAAATCCTTTCACATCAACCTATTCAATTTTGAGGGATAAATTAATTTTGGCTTAATTTGATGTTAGTAAAATTGATTTTCTTCATAATTGATTTTGATTTAAAATTAAGATTTATAGATTTTGAATTAAAATGTGATTTTTATATTAATCTTTTGTGTCCAACTCACTTTTACTTAATATATATTCAAATATAAATTAGATTACATTCAACTAAAATCGATTTTACAAATTATAAATTCATTCAAAGTTAATTTTAATCTGTCTAAATCTATATCCTATTCCTTGTAAGGTTGACCGTGCATTTTTGAATTTCCAGTCCTTCAAAATCAAATTATTACTGATTCTCTCTTATAGTTTGATATTGACAACTAAAATCCATGATGACTTTGGCACAAAAAATAATAATCTTTTATCAACCGCATGCCTTTTTTGTTATCATTAGAGGAATAATTTAAAATTAAGGCTTTGACTTCACAATCAAGTTATGACACAAACTTTTATATTCAAAACGAAAAAGGGAATATTTCCCTTACAACATAAATATACCATTGATAGAAAGAAAACAAAATATTGAGGAGCAATCAAAACATAAATGGTCCTCTCTCACATTACAATTTTCAAAGTCAATTCGAAATTGTATTTATGTGTCCCTATAATCACCCTAATTTTGTAATCTTTTGTATATATATATATATATATATATATATAAGAAATGATGGTAAAATGAGGTAGCAAAAAGTAAAAAGCAAAGAAAAAAGAAGGGAAGTTCTCAAAACTTTGAGTTAGAGTCAATGTGATTAGTTGTTATATTATCACATCAATATTTACATTTTACATTAATGAACGCCATACTTTTCCCTCCAAGGATATTATGACAATGGAAATGTCATCATGGTATAGACGTCTTTCCCCTTGTGCTATATCAAGCAACTCATGGAACTCAATGCCTGCAATGCAACAATGAAAGTCAAACTTACAAATAATATTGTTTTGCCTTATCTCAAAAAATATAAAATTATGGTATGCAATTGCAATATATATAAAATTTTTAAATCCAATCACAAAGTTTTGGATCTGAATTGTGTGCATTTGTGCAAACACAACTTAGTGATTGAACACAATCACACAATATTGTTCGATCAAAATTTGATGATCTATCTTTCAAATTAGTATTGTTTTTTTAAAATTTAAATTGAAATTTGGATTCTTTAATTTTAAATTAGATAGTTTATTTGTGTGTAACTACACGTAATCCAAATTCAAAAGTTTTAGAGACTTCTATTATATTGTAATATTGATCACCATTGCTTATGATTTTTTTTCCAATATCACCGATCAATGTAAATGTATTGATGACCACAATTTAAACCATTGTTAAAAATAAATGCTTTATACCAGCTTTTTTGGCTGCTTGACTTAGTGCTTCTTCAATGAGAAGTTGAGCAGGATTTTTATCAGGAAACATGGTGATGAATGACTCTACTTTGGCAACTGCTTCTTCATTGGTGAAGTATTGGTAAAGTCCATCAGAAGAAAGTATAAGAAATTTGTCATTTGAGCTTAGCCTTTGGTGGTGTAGTGAAGGCGAGCATGTGATATATGGCGATTCCCCTATGTAACTAACTTTGAAAGACTCTAACATTGCATCATTTTGTTTAGGCTGCAAAATAGATTAAGAGGGCCATGCCATTATTATTGTTATGTTGTTCTCAAATAATTAAAGAACATAGAGCAATGAATTAACTATAGCATTAGCCTAAATTTTTGAAATATGGTATCAGACTATTAGTATGCATTGTAGTAATTGTGTTTCTACAAAACTAAAGACCATTAACATACTAGATATATTGTAATTGAGTCTTGTAAGAAAATTGACATGTCATCTACTCACTTATGAAGATATTTAGCACCAGAAACAACAATAGGCTAATAACTAGAACATGACTAACAAAGAGGCTAAAAAACAATATCTCTATCAAAACTTTTTCACATTGATTAAATGATATTCCTACTGTATCCAATGGAAGAATATAGGAAATAGCATCTTTTCTATACATCCATCCTTTATTTCATAGGTACTAATCACTCATTTGAATTCCAAAAATAAGAATATATACTCAATAACATAATTCAACATAACATTGAAAAAGGAGTTTGAAATTAGCATTGCAAGCTTTTTGGCACTAATGTAAACAATAAAGTATAGATCGAGTTCTAAATTGTAGTCACATTTGCGGTTACACTGCAATGCTTGATATTTCAGCAAAAGTCAGATAAATGTAATTTATGCGTCACAAAGACCTTGTAAACCTTTACATTGCAGACACAGTCATGATTACGGACCACAATTTAAAACTATGATGTAAACTATCAATTTACCTGTTTAAGGAACCCTGCGCCAAAAGCCCTAGTGACATTCAAGTAACCTTTCACCCTGCCTTTAGTCACTGCACAAGGGTCGTCAGGGTGCTCCCGTCTAATTCTAGAAACCTCCTAAGATTCATGAAAAGGTAATAATTAATATATAAACTTCACAAACAAATTTTCGTTGCTATCAAAAACGAAATTACACAAAAACTATACCTCTTTGACATGAGTACTATGATCCATTGTAAGCTGAATTGGATTCCCAATGTGAGTAGCTAAAACAGCACGACTATCTCCAACATTCATCAAATAAACATCTTCACCTTTCATCAACATTACCAAAACACATGAACCCATCATAGCCAAAACAGGATTGTGACTAATCATCTCATCACCTATCTTCAAAAATGCATTCTCAATTTTCCTCATTGCTTTTGAAAGACCTTCCAACACATCATCATCTGAGAAATGATGACTACAAAGAAACCCTTTGAGTTGATCGTGTACAACACAAAACATATTGTTGAGAAGATAATCAGTTGCATCAGGACCGTTGAATCCATCATAAATTCCTACATAAACCCATCCATGATCCTCACATATCACAATATGTACACGATCCTCACCACCTCTCCCTTGAGCCCAATGTAAATTCTCACACACCATTAACAAATCACATCCACATGATCCATCATCATCATCATCCAAATATTTATTTTTTTCATTTAATTCATCACTCAAACTAGTACTACAACTTACTCTTGCATTTGCATTTGCATTTGCGTTTGCATTGCCATTATCATTTTTCTTAAGAATTGATCTTTTTCCAAGAGATACTGCATAGGAAAAAGCTCTACTCAGAATTTTCTTCAAGCTGATCTTAGAATTCTTTTTTCTAAATCCATTATGAGAGATAATCCTTTCTGAACCTTTTTCAATAGAATCAGAATCACCATTCAAAACAGGTTCAAAAGGATTCCAAGATAACCCTTTTTCATGTTGATGATGATGTTGCAAAGGAACCATTTTGGAAGTGAAGGAACCAAAGCTTTCAAATGAAGCAGAGGAATCCAAAACAGTGCTGTGTTGAAGAGAGTCATCAAGGAAAATGGAAGGTGTTGATGAAGAGTTTGCACTAACGGTGGCTCCGGCGACTGACCGGAAAGTCACGACGGTTTCATCATTGTGTTCGGAGAATGTTTCTCCGGAGATTCGAGATGGGTTTGGTCGGACATAACAGATGGAGTTGCAAATAGCTTTGTCTTGTTTCTTGGACAGGAAGGTAGAACTGTTTTGCAACCTGCCGAAGATGTCTCCGGCGCCGTCGCCGGCGGAACAGACGCAGAGCTTTCCGATTTTGTTACCCATTTGAGAGTGTAATGCAATTCTGAGTTAAAGTTTTGAACTTTGTGTGTGTGTGTGTGAAAATGTTAAGAGTTCTTCAAAACTGAATAAAGTTGACTTTGTTGAATATATTTAATCTGAAAAATGTTTTTATTTTCTGTTTCATTTCATAGTAGTTGACTATATTTATTTTAGTAGAAGTTGACTATCTCTTTTGAGTAAATGTATATTGTATTCATCTTCATTTTT
>JBBPBR010000006.1:40697841-40712927 GCA_037974775.1 Cicer pinnatifidum
AAAAAATATAGATTTTAGTAGAGCAAAATATTTCTTCATAATGCGTATTAGTATAAAAGAAAATTTCTTTACAACCTGATAAAAATATAAAAGTATAATATACTTTTCTACAATAGAGTATTAAATTTTTTTTGCAATTCTTGACACAAGAGAAGTGTCAGATAATAGATGAATTAATAGTTTAATTAGTTTTAAAATATGAAATGATATAAAAAAGTATTTGTAATTAATAATACTAATACATATCAATTATTATTAAAGATATTTAATTTCAACAGTTATAAATTAATTTATTTTAGTAATTTAAACTTTTTTTATTTTGATATGTTTTTCACATATCATTGTTAAGTTAATTTTTATTTGCTGAATTTTATTCAAAAATAATTTTACAGTTTCACCGCATTTATGTCACAATGGTTTATATAGTGTTATAATGGTGTACCAGTTGTGTGGTGACCCTGATGAAACAATTGACACCTCTGTTGCCAGTGTTATAATAGGATAAACACTATATTTAGATATGATGTTAACATTTATGAGTTTTTCAGTGAAATGGAGGTGATATTAAGGTGTGAGTTTGGATTCCGCTTCAGTTTTGATGAATGTTCAAAAGAGGACTTCTCTTTGAAGTGGGGACTTAGATAGGGGAATCTGCTTTTTTTTTTTTTTTTTGGCTGCTGGAGTACTAAGTTACCTTTTGAGTTTTTCCATGGAATTTGGATTGTTTTCTTGTTATAATGTGGGTGACGACTTAGATTTCAGAGTCTTTGATTTATAGTTGCGGATGATACAGTTATCATGAGTGGGAAGAAATGGTCCAATATAAGAGCTATTAAGGTCAAAATACTGTTTTTTGAATTGGTTTCAAGTCTAAAGGTTAATTTTCACAAAAGTCTTCTAGTTGGTGTGAATGTAATGAATCATGGTTTATGAAGGCAACCAAGTTATTGAATTGCAAAGTTGGGAAGGTTCAGTTTAAATACCTTGGATTATCTATTGGTGACAATCCGAGGAAGCTATCCTTTTGGAATCATGTGATTCAAAAAATTCGAAGAAGGTTGTCTGGATGGAGGAACCGCAATTTGTCTATGGGTGTCCACCTTGTTCTCATTATAGTTGTCATGTTTGCGTTGTCGGTTTATTTTCTTTCTTTACTTAAGGCTCCGTCAGGTACTATTTCTAAAATTGAATTCCTTTTTAAATATTTTTATGGGGGTAATGAGGAGTCATGCAAGGTTCATTCCTTTGTTCTGAGCATGAGTGTAACACCCCGAATTTTAACAGCGCGAATGTTATTTTTTTTTTCAAAGAAATAAAGAAATAAATACTTTTGGATAAAATATTTAAGTCGTAACACAACGACAAAAGTCAACAATATTTACAAACAACGGAAATAGTTTTTGAAACAAAATCCAAAGTATTTAAATAGCAAAATACACCGGGGTTATGAGGCCTATCAGACATAGCTCATACCCCTGGGGTATTCTCGGCAGACATGTACAAAAGCACTGCCCCAAGAATTTTAACTCCCCCCACGTCACATCAAAAAGTGGTACATGGACCCATAAAAATAAAAGTCAAGCTGACAATATTAGTATATGTACAATCTTCCAACATACAACAAATACATCCACAAAAGAAAGACCTCTAGCCCCTATACAACCATATAATCTGATCATACTACAAAAACTATACGACCTGAGTGATCTCCACACGCCCTGCAAGATCCTCCTGACACTGCTCCAGTTAGGTGTGTCCAACTACCTCCCCATCTATAGGATACTAACCGGTGGGAAGATCCTGGTTCTCATCTGAGGGCAAAGTCCAGATTTCCACAATAATTGTAAAGGGTCACCAACCGAAATTAACAGATAACACTTAGCAAAATTCTTATATTTTCAAATGCTCAAAAGAACCTTTCGTCTTAGCATACTCCTCGAAAGGGTTTTCATATGTCCAAAAATGCATAAGCAATGTAGAAAAATGAAGTTTTGACAAACTGCACTGTCATAGCTGAATCAATTGAGAAAATGCAGATTTTCAATTCTAAAATGGCTCTGAATCAATCAACACTTCAAACATTAATATTATCAATTATGAACACATAATTAACACCAAATTAGTCTCCACAAATTTACACCTCAATCACACATTGAATATTCATAACATCAATTATGAACACATAAGTACATTGAAACTTAATCAACTCAACTTCACACCTCAAAGCAATTACGAAAAATCACAACAACAACCGAATATGTATATACAATCATCATAGTATAACAACATAACTCACATGCCAAACACTCTAACGCAATGCGTATATGCCAAAATGCATGATTTCGGAATTCCAAACGAAAACCCTCCTCGAAGGGCGTAAATCATAATTGTACTGCCTATCACAGACCAATACTAATTACCGAGGTGCAATCTCTCACGGATCAACACGATTTACTAGCGTGCAGTCGCTCACAGACCAACACGACATACAATAGTGCAGTCGCTCACAGACCAGCACAATTTTCTTGAGTGTAATCGCTCAGAGATCAGCACATTCTAAAGTGAAATCTCTCACAGATCAGCACAAGATACAAGAGTGCATTCGCTCACAGACTAGCACGATTTTCTAGAGTGCAATCACTCACAGATCAACACATTCTAGAGTGCAATTTCTCACAGATCAGCACAACATACAAGAGAGCAGTCTCTCACAGACCAGCACGATTTTCTAGAGTGCAATCGCTCATAGATCAACACATTCTAGAGTGCAATCTCTCACAGATCAACACAACATACAAGAGTGCAGTTGCTCACAGACCAACACGATTTTCTAGAGTGCAATCGCTCGCAGATCAGCACATTCTAGAGTGCAATCTCTCACAGATCAGCACAACATACAAAAGTGCAGTCGCTCACATACCAGCACGATTTTCTAGAGTGCAATCGTTCACAGATCAACACATTCTAGAGTGCAATCTCTCACAGATCAGCACGACGCAACAATCCCTGCAAGGATAAGATGAACCAATAATTCACATGGCATCATCCCATGGCCCATCACGGTCACCACTATCTCCGTGGCCCCATCGCAGTCACCATGTACTATGAAATGCATAAGCATACTCTGACTCTTTTCACCACAATCATTAAGTAAATGCAGCTATTAAAAGATTCTCCATTTTAATACTCATTTAACACTAATGATTTTTCATATACAACGCAGAGCATACTCAAACATATTTATTCACACCAATTTCAATTTCCACAAACACACATAAATCATATTTCCAAATTTAATCCACACAAATTGAATTAAATTTATTTTCCACCAATCCACACATAAATTGAATTAAATTCTCTTTCCACCAATCCACACATAAATTTTTTTCTCAAAAATTCATAATATTAATTATGAACACATCAATTTCACCAAACATGAGTCACTATAATTTTCAAACATTAATCACCCATATTTAATCTCCAAAATTTTAAACCACAAATCACCACAACAACATTAATATATTAGAGTTCTCCCCACCGCTAACTCGGTGTCAACGGTCTCGATTCTTTTTCGAGACTCAATGGGCTAACTACATAAACATGAATATTTATAATAATTTGTTCACAATAAAACTAATCCAAACGCAGCAAAATTTCCAAAATTAAATCTTTCTCACACACCAAACTTTTAAAACTAAATAATCTATATTATTTACTTAAAACTAAATAAAACAAATATTGTCCAAATTTTACATACACACACTCGACTATTAAGGCACCGAAATTTTTGAGTTAATAAAATAATCTAAACTTTTTTTCTTTTTAAACTCAGTCCAAGAGTAATTAAAAGAGTAATATTTTAAACTCTAACCATTTTTAATTTCAATCTATGTTTTTGCTCAAACTCTTTAACTTAGTTAAAATTTGAACTTTTTCACAACTTTAACAAATCTAATTTTTTTTGTAAAATTTCGATTTCAGTTCAAACTCATTTATTTGAAAATAACTCATTACGTAAGTCAAATTTAATTACCGCCAATTCACACCAACAACAATAAATTCAATTCCACAACACACATATAACACCTCAATTAAATTTCAACAATTCAAACATAACTCACCCAATTTCAAAACTCTACATTTTTACACATAAACCACCTAATTTCATCAATTCATTTTCCACAAAATCAGCAAATATATCACATCTTAACAATTCATAATAATAATTATGAACATATAAATCACATCAAATATGGATAACCACACCTCAAATTTAAATTCCCCTAAACCACACATAATCGCATTAAATTCATTTTCTACAAATTCACACATCAAATACATCAAATTTCTTTTCCACAAAATCACAAATAATGTCTTAAATGCAAACTACAAGTTTGGAATGAGCCCTTACCTTCGTTGTAGTTTTAACAACCGATTACGGCGCCGCGATTAATTCCAATAAAATTAAGTTCGTGACGTCGCGTCGAAAACTAGCTCACTAGTACCGCATCGTGGCAATGAGAAACTTTATCTTCTGTCACTTCTCAAAACGAAGCTTAGATCCAGGAGAAAAGTGAAGGTTTTTGTGTTTGTGGGTTTCGAAAATAAATAAAATTTAGAAACAGAGAAGGAGGAAGAAGAAAGAATCCCGCGAGGCAACTTATGTTTTTCTTCCTTTCTCTTTTCTTAGGTGTGTATATATATATATATATATATATATATATATATATATATATATAATACATATTAAAATAATATTAATAATAATAAATATTTAAACAAATATCTAGACATTTATAAATATTTAGATATCATTATAAAAATTATTATTACGCCTGTCACCTCACATCACATCACAAGCCACTTTTTTAGAAAAATATCTACTTTCGCCGTAATTCAATGGGCAGATGAATTTTTCTGAAAAATGCTGCATCTCAGAAAAAATTTTCTTCGACAAAAGATTCACCGTAATTAAATAAAATTATTCATCGATGAATAATTTTAATCGGGTCTCCAAAAATATTTTTTTGGCATTTAACTCAAAATGCCATAAAATTGGCTAAAAAGCCTCAGAAATTCAACACAAAATTCCCCAAAATTTATCAATTAGAATTTAAAATTAAGGGTCTTACAATGAGCAAGGTGGAGTTGATGTGCGTAATATGTGTGTGTTCAATATGACGGGTTTTTGGTAAATGATGTTGGAGGCTTAAAACATAAATGGATGGGTTGTGGTTTACGATTCTTTCTTGTAAGTATAGTTATTTGAATGGGGTAGGGGAGGTGGTACTTCTCGAGATTCCTCGTGGTGAAAGGATATTTGGTGACTAGAGGTTCGAGGTGGGGGTTGGCGAGAACAGTAGTTCTCAGACAACTTAGTAAGAAGAGTTGGTAATGGTGGAAATACTTTGTTTTGGTATGATCTATGTTTGGCAGGTGGGCCATTACGTAGTAGGTTTAGTGCGTGATAAATTTATAACAGTGGCATAAATGTTTAGATTGAAGTTTGGAAGTTGGGGGAGATGGATGGGGGTGGCATTGTAATTTTTTTAGTGGGAAAAGGAGCTGGTGGAAGAGTGTGCTTTGTTGCTTTTTAATGTTCATTTACAAGATCGAGTTGAGGATTTGTGGCAGTGAAAAAGTAATGCGTGTGAGGTGTATTATGTGAAAGATGTGTCTCTCATCTATAAATCACTCTCTCTTTAGGGATATTTTTTTGGAATAAAATGATACCGTTAAATGTGTCTCTCTTAGCTTGGTGGTTGTTGCACAATCGGCTGCCTACGAAGACAATTTGCTGAAAAAATGTATTTTGGATTGCTTTTCCAACTTGTGTATGAATAAGTGTGGACTTGAAGAAACTGCTCAACATCTATTTTTTTATTGTCCTTTGTTTGGCTCGATATGGATAAACATTCGTACCTGATTGAACATCGTGGGTCATTTGTTTAATGTTCTTTTACACCATGCTCAACAATATGGTGGGTTAGGTGTGATTGACAAAAAGGGTCAAAGTTTTTTGCAATCTTTTGAGGTTAGCGGACATCTGGCTTATATGAAAAATGGGAAATCATATTATATTCAAACAAGAAACTAATGGGATGGCATACCTCGTTAAACTACTATGTTTGTGTTGGCTTTGTACTAAAGGAAATGTTTTTGGATATGACTTTAATCAATGGTAGTCTAACCTGGTTCATTGCTTGATATAGATTTTTGTGGTTTTTTTTTTTTTGAGTGTGTAGTTGAGTTTTATTCTTCGGAGTCTATCTATTTCATTGTCCGATTGTGTTTATAATTTTATTATTTTAATATATCATTTGATTGTTTTAAAAAATGGATGAAGACTAGATGATTTGTGGGTGTATAATGAACAAGTGGTGAGTTAGAGAAACTCGATCAAGCACACAACTTTGCCACACAACAAGCAAGGAATATTGTCGTTGTTTTGTCCAGGTCGACCCAAGGGTAATATCATTAAAGTAAATGTATTAGACTTTCATAAAAAGTTAACTATTTATTTAATGAAAAGGCCTCTAAGTTTTGTACTTAATAAAAATGTCTCATATTCTAATATTTTTAAATCTAAAATTATTAAAATCTTTTCTGAATTTATATTATCTAAAAAAAATTAATTAACTTAATTTAAAACACCAAATACCAATTATCTAGAATTTAGCAATTGATCCATACACCTTAAGAAAAACAGAGACAAATAATAATGAATAATAAATTAAAATTATCAAACTAAATTGAAAACTACATTCATAATTATAAGTGTCTAATTACATAAAATATTACATCTCAAAATGAACTATAAATGTTTGATTACATCATAAAATAAAACACCACATTCAAATTCCAACAAGTCTAGAATCGATCCTCTAATGCTAAATTTGTATCTCATGTTCCTTTCGATGCTAAGAAATAAGGAAAAGGTATGAAATATAAAATCTCATAGATCATTGAAAATAAAAGGATGAGAATTTTGTAAATATTTCTTTCATAAAGATGCGTAAAAACATGAAATTCTAACGCACCTCAAGCTGAAGCTCTCAAATTCAATTTCTTTTTATAAAACCTAACTAAAATCATTCATTTATAATGGTTATGAAGAAAAAAACCTATGCATAACCTCAAAAATCATTTCTTTCTAAACAAAGAAAAGTTGCTCAATTATCTCAACGTGGATCACCCACAAAATTGAGTCATGAGCAGTAAAGGTGGTTTGGCCAAACCCTAATCAACATCCTGATTGTTGTCCTTTACCTGTTGAACCATGCCTAGATCAACCTGAACTTCCCCACCGTGATATAAGGCCATGCATAATCTGACTAATAAGAATGTACTGAACTTGAGATGTTTTGTAGGCAATGTCTTTATTATGTCATGTATGCAATGCATTCTTCATTCATAAAAAGTATAACAACTTAGCAATATACTAGATCAATGATAGTTAACACCTAATTCTATAATTTGAAGCTTGAACTAGAGGCAGAACTCCAAACCAGAGGCAACGACTTTCGGTGTAAACTGATAAGAGGAAATATGACTAGAGGCAACATGGTTAGAGGATACATAGACAAAAGGTTATGTGTTAGAGGGTGCATGGGCCAGAGAGAGTGTGGTCAGAGGATGCATGCTTAGAGGAAAAATCAAATGATATGTGTCCAGGGGAAGAATCAGAAGATACACATTCAAAGGAAGAATTATAGGATACACGTCTTGCAAAAAATTAGATGATGCATGTCCTGAAGAGGAATCAGAGGACATCGTCCCATGGATAAATAAAATGATATGTGTCTCGTGGAAGAATTTGAGGATACATATTGAGAGGAAGAATGAGAGGATATACTTCCAGCGGAAGAATAAAATGATGCACGTCTTGAGGAGGAATCAAAGAATACGTGTTTGGTGGAAGAATTACAAGATATGCATCTTGTGGAAAATTCAAAGGATATACATTCAAAGGAAAAATTAGAGGATACATGTGCAGTGGAAGAATCAGAGGATAAGTGTCTTTGTGGAAGAATTAGTGGCATAAAAAGATACAGCAAATCCAAGACATAACAATAGAGAAGGATTATCATAGGCAACTTAAGATAAATTTCTCAAGGTTAAAAGTAAGGAAAATTTACGAGAGGCAAATGTCCAAGTTATAAAATAGCACTTAGAGGAAAAGTGTTGAGGTAAGGAAAAAACATCCAAGGTGGGTGCATTTACCTTCAGTAGTGGGATTCACACTACAAATTACAATTCTTTTCCCAAATTTTGAGATTTCCTAATTTACTAACACAACAATCAAACAACAAACAACGACATGCATGACAAATTTAAAATTATTTTGGTGAAAATTCATAAGACCTATATGCTAAAAATACCCTTTTTCTCACACACCTAAGTTCTTCTAAACTGTAAAATCCCCAGAATAATTTCTGACTGGAAGTAAATGATTTCAATGAATACCTCCCATAACTCTCATGCTAAAATAAGTTAATGTAACATAACTCATAGTTTATTAATAATAATCCCCTTCAATTCGAGCCGAGTTTGTGGAAGATGTCTTCGTTGTCAACTTTATGCTCCTAGTCATTTATGCTCTGTTTCAAATTCATAGATTTTCCAATGTTCTCCTTATCTTCCATTAGTACTATTTTGGTTGATTTAAGGGTTCTAGGGGTCGGATTGAAGGTAAATAAATTTAGATAGATGTTGTCTTTGAATAAATTGAGAAGAAGAGGAAAATGGACGAATCGGGAAGACGATGAACAACTATCGGGTGTTGATGTTTCATAATATTTTTTAGCGTGTGTAACTGGAAGTGAAAGGTGATTGAAGTGAAGATTGGTTAGTAACAACGAGCAAAGGAGAATGAGAAAACAAAGGTATAATGTCTTCTTTTTGCCACTTGGAATTGTTCATGTTATTATTTTCCTAATTTTTCCTTGATCCTTATTTAATATTACTAAAAACACAACATTAACAATTACTAAAGTTCTATAAATCCTAATTTATACTTAAATCCTATAAATATTTCTAAAGTAGTTAGAGGGTTGTTACATCCTCCCCCCTAAGAAATTTTTTTTCTCAAAATTTGATAAGTTACCTATTAAAAAGCCTATGTCTCCCAAGTCCCATACAACCTTCACTAGGGGAATATTTTTGTTCCTTAATGGCTTGGTGATCCTATCAACAATTTGAACAGACCTTCGATTATGTGTAAGGTTGGGTTTAAGTTGGAGAGACTCGTAGTGCTGGATTTGATGAGGTTTTGGAATATATTTGTTTCTTTAATTGGAAGAAATGAAAAAGATCATGGAAAATGGACAGGGATGGTGGCAAGGCTAGTTGTAAGCAAAAGGACCTATTCTTTGCATAATTTGGAAAGGTCAAACAAAAAATGGGTTAAGCTTTTTATTTTTCAGCATTCCTCCAATACCAACAGTAAGGGTAACTTTTGAAAATACATGGTCACCTTCCTCAAACTCGAAGGGTTTCCTTATATGGTTAACATAGCTTTTATAGCTACTTTGGATTATCCATAACTTATCCATAATGACCTTGATTCTCTCAATGGTATCTTGGATAACCTCTGGCCCTAAAATCTCCTTGTCTCATACTTCTGATCAACACAAAGGTGTTTTACATTTGCTTCAGCATATTTTCCAAAGTTTGGATGGTTCTTTCAATTTGGCCATCAGTTTGGGGATGATAAGCAGTACCATTGTGTAACCTAGTTCCTTGAGACTTTTGGAAGGCTTTCCAAAATATGGAGGTAAGTTTTGAGTCCCTATATGATATTAAGATGTTAGGTACCCCATGTAATCTTATTATCTCTTTTATAAATAATTTGGCTAGCTTAAGAGTGTTATAAGTTGTCTCGATGGGCATGTAGTGGGCTGATTTAGTCAATCTATCTACAATTACCCAAATGGAATCATACCCAGATTGGGTATGAGGCAATCCCACAACAAAATTCATTAAAATAGAATCTCATTTCCATTCAGGTATGTCCAGAGACTGCAGTGGACCTATTGGCCTCAGATGTTCTATTTTTACCTTTAGACAAGTCAAACACTGGGCAACAAATGTAGCCACTTCGTTCTTCATGTATGGCCACCAATGATTCTTCTTAAGATCGTCACACATCTTGGTGGCTCCAAGGTGAATGGTCAAGTGGATGTTGTGGGCTTCTTCTAATATCATTTTCCTTGATTCCCGATTCTTAGGTATACATATTATGTTTTGAAACAGAATTGTCCCATTGATTACCCTTGAAAATTTCTCTTAATCTTTCTTAACGTGCAACTCTCCTTTAGGTCTTGGGACTACCTAATTTGGTCTCTAAGGTCACTAGTTATTTCCATTTGGTTGAAGAGAATTCTCCCTTGTATAGGTGTCATCTTCATATTTAAATCTCTGAAATTCTGGTAAGGTCATTTGTTAGACCATCAAATGTGATATGTGTAGTGATTTTTTACTCAAGGCATTTGTCACTACACTCGCCTTTCCTGGGTGGTATCTTTGCTCAAAGTTATATTCCTTCAAAAATTCCGCCCACCCCCTTTATCTCGTATTAAGTTACCTCTAGTCAAAGAGGTACTTTAGACTTTCATAGTCAATGAAGATATTAAAATATGCTCTATACAAATAATGTCTCCAGATTTTTAAGGCAAATACTATAGCAGTCAATTCTAGGTCATGGGTAGGGTAATTCCCCCCATATGGTTTTAGTTGCCTTGAGGCATAAGCCATTACTTGACTATTTTGCATCAGGACACAACCTAGTTTTTTTAACGATGAATCACAATATACCTCAAATTCTAGAGTTGGGTATGGAATGGCCAATGCATGGGCAATGGTCAGTTTAGTTTTCAGTGTTTGAAAATTCTTCTCACACTTGTGATTCCATACAAAATGATGTTATACATGTTTCTATTTGTAAGCATTTGTAACATTATCTAAATATGTTATACATGTTCCTCAAGGTTTTTTGAGTATATTTAAATGTCATCTATGAATACCACTACAAATCTATCAAGGAATAATCTAAAGATCATATTCATATAATCCATAAATACAGTTTAGACATTGGTCACCCCAAAAGGCATGACTAAGAATTAATAATGTCGATACCTAGTCTTATAGGTTGCTTTACGTATATCATTCGACTTTATTATGATTTGGTGATATCCAGATATCAAATTAATCTCAAAAAAACATAGTAGCTCTCCTCAATTGGTCTAAGAGGTCATCTATCATTTGTAGAGGATATTTATTCTTAATGGTTACCTTATTCAGCTCACTCAACTCTAAAAGGGACATACTATAAGGGGTAGTGGAGATTGGTCTTGTTTCAAGAACCAAGTCTATAAAGAATTCTATTTCTCTTTCTGGAGGCAATAATGTCACATCTTCTTGAAAGACGTCTTCATATTCCTTGACCACTAGAATGTTTGAAAATTCTACTTATGACCCTGAGTTAGAAGATAACAACAATAGTTTTCCTAGACCTCCACTTTTTAAACATTGGAAGAACTAGGGAGTTTTGGATAGGGAAGGTAGTTCTGGTTGCTCTAGTTGGGAACTGTCTGGGGAATGATAATTTCCTTACCATGGCAGACCAGAGTCACTAAATGATTAGACATTCAGTCCATCCCTAATATAATGTCCAAACTCTTAAGGATTAAACAAACTAAATTTATTTAAAACATTTTATTAGATAAGATAATCGACCATTAGTGACACATTAAGAAGGTTTCAATTGAAATCTTAGTTGCAGTAGTTACAACTAAGGGAAATGACAATTCAAGTAAGGAAATATTAAGTTGTAAAACACAATCTGAGGATATGAATGAATGAGATGCACTTAGGTCAAACATGACTGTTAAAAGAGTTTGATTTATGAAACAAGTACCAGTAATCATATTTTGATTCTTACCCTTCTTAGCACTAGTCGTAAAAATTCTCCCAGTGTTCGGTTTTCTTGGGTTGAAATTTCCTTATTTGTGGCTTAGTGGACATGAAGGAGCCATATGGTCAGGTTGTTTGTAGTATTAGTAGACTTGTTTTCCAACTAAGCACTCTCTCCCATGCTCTCTTCCACACTTAAAATATTTCTTTGCTCTTGGGGAGCTGGTGGTTTGTACTTATCTTCGATTCCCTTTAGGAGTGTCGACCTTCCAAGCTCTCTCTATTGTTGCCACTTAGCCTGCCTTACTTTTGTACCTTTTTTATATTCTCCTCAACAAGGTAGCTCTTGTGTACTAGAGTAGAATAATTGGTAATCACCATGTAGCCTATGTTTCCTATGATTTTAGGCCTCAACCCCCACTCAAACTAGTTTGTCTTCATTAGTGGGTGCATAATGGGCATGTGGAGAAAATCTAACCAGTTCCTCAAACTTAGCAACATACTCTGCAATAGACATATCTCTTTGTCGCAAGTGCACAAACTCCAGCTCCTTTAGTCTTTTTTTACAAATTTTGGGTATTTCTTGTCCAAATAGGCCACTTCAAAGTGTTTTGAATTCACAGGGGTTTCTCGAGTCTACAGATAATTCTTTGAACCCCTCCACCAATATTATGCCTCACCCTTCAATAGATGGGAAACTAATGTCACTTTTTTTCTTCTTCAGTACAAGGCACTATTCAAATGCCTTCTTACTCATATCCAACCAAGCTTGGGACTTTGAGGGATTGTGGCTTCCATGGAAGGTCTGAGGCTGCAAATTAAGAAAATCATAAAATACCCTATTGGCATTTTGAGTGTCATCGGTTTTCACTACCATTTGTTGTACCAAATTATGGGTGGTTGTGGCTTGTATGTGAATAGATTCAATCACTTTTTTTCTAGGGTTCAACAACATATGGTGGTGGTGAAGCATTATTCTTTGGTGGGGCATTGCACCTTGACTTTTCAAGTCTTCTTGCCATAATTTTGTATACCAAACATAAGATATTAAGTTGACTAGGCTTAATATTTGGTGAAATGATACTTAAAATATACAGCAAAATAAAGATTATTCTATTTCCCAACCATTAACCCAGAGTGTTATTGAATCGATTTGAGTCTGATATCAAAATGTAGCACCCAATACCAATTATCTAAAACTTGGCAATTTGATCCATGGAAGGTCGGAGGCTGCAAATTAAGAAAATCATAAAATACCCTATTGGCATTTTGAGTGTCATCGGTTTTCACGACCATTTGTTGTACCAAATTATGGGTGGTTGTGGCTTGTATGTGAATAGCTTCAATCACCTTTTTTCTAGGGTTCAACAACATATGGTGGTGGAGCAGCATTATTCTTTGGTGGGGCATTGCACCTTGACCTTTCAAGTCTTCTTGCCATAATTTTGTATACCAAACATAAGATATTAAGTTGACTAGGCTTAATATTTGGTGAAATGATACTTAAAATATACAATAAAATAAAGACTATTCTATTTCCCAACCATTAACCCAGAGTGTTATTGAATCAATTTGACTCTGATATCAAAATGTAGCACCCAATACCAATTATCTAAAACTTGGCAATTTGATCCATACACCTTAAGAAAAACAGAGGCAAATAACAATGAATAATAAATTAGAATTACCAAACTAAATTGAAAACTACATTCATAATTATAGTTTACAACTTGTTCAATAAATTCGTAAAATATTACACTTAGAAATGAACTATAAGTGTTTGATTACATCATAAAATAAAACATCACATTCAAATTCCAACAAAACTGAAATTGATCATTTAATACTAAACTTGTATCTCTTGTTCCTTCTGCTACTAAGAAATAAGAGAAAATGAGTGAGATATAAAATCTCAGTGAGCTCTGAAAATAAAGGGGAATGAATTTTGAAAATATTTATTTCCTAAATATGTGTAGAAACATGAAATTCTAATGCACCTCAAGTTGAAACTCTCAACTTCAATTTCTTTTTATAAACTTTACTAAAATAATTCTTTTATAATGATTCTGAAAAGAAATTATGCATGACCTCAAAAAAAATTTCTTTGTAAACAAAGAAAAATCGTCCAATTATCTCAAAGTGAGCCACCAAGATAATTGAGCCTTGAACAGTAAAGGTGGTCTGATCAAATCTCAATCAACGTCTTGACTGATCTCCTTTACCGGTTGAACCATTCATGGATCAACTTGAATTTTCCCACCGTGATATAAGGTCATGCATGATCCGCTTAATGAGAATGTACTGAACTTGAGAAGTTTTGTAGGCAATGTCTTTATCATGTCATGTATGCAATGCATCCTCCATTCACAACAAGTATAATAACTTAGCATTATATTATACCATTGATAATTAATACATAATTCCCTAATTTGAAGTTGGAAGCAAAAGCAACTTAGCCAGAGGTAGAACTTTGAACCAAAGGCAACACGTTGTGGAGTAACCAAATCAGAGGAAGCATGACTAGAGGCAAGCTCTGACCAGAGGCAACATGGTTAGAGGATACATGGACTAGAGGCAGCGTGGTCAGAGGATGCATGTTCAGAGGAAGAAATAGAGGATAGACGTCCATGGGAAGAATCAGAGGAAAAAATTTACAATTAATGCCTAAAAAGTCACGAGACAAATATTTGTCGATGATAAATATAAAAAATTGCGGGATAAAAATTTAGCATTAATACATTAAAAAAAAAAAAACAAGACAATTAGTTATTAGTGATAAATATAAAAAATAATGAGACAAATATTTATGAGTGATGCATAAAAACACATGAGATTAATGATTGTCATTGATAAATATAAGAAAGTGTAATAAATGCATATTAAACACAATACAAATATTTATCAGTGATAACTATAAAAAATCAAAGAAAAAATATTTGCCACTAATACATAAAAAAACTTGAACAAATATTGTTTATTAATAAACATAAAAAATGCTGGATAAAAATTTATAAATGATGCAAAAAGAGTCTTGGGACAAATATTTACCGGTGGTAAATCCAAAAAATCATAGGATAAATATTTCCACTAATTAATACATTAAAACATACGGGATAAATATTTATCGGTGATTATTATAAACAAATCACAAGATAAATATTTACTATTGATAC
>JBBPBR010000006.1:40717424-40735014 GCA_037974775.1 Cicer pinnatifidum
TTTTTTTGTGCATATTAAATTAATTTACTTGCGGTATATCATTAAATAAATGAGTTTTTACATATTAAAACTCATTTCAAAAGTAATTTTAGTATATTTATAAAAATAAAATTATTGTCAAATTTATTTCCAATCAAGCTAGCTATCATAAAAAAGATATTATTCAAACAGGTCTATAATAACTGTTCTCTGCACTTTTACGGCATAGACTATACAATAAACAAGAACAAAATAGAAAAATGTTTTTTCAATAGTGCAAAGATTATACGCAATGATCTTAAATTGTTGGGTTAAAAAGGGAAGAAAAGAAATTCCAGCAAACCAAAAATTGAAAATAGAAGAAAAATTAGCAATTCATATTTTTATGTTTGTCGATGAGAATGAAAGACCATAAAAAATAAAGTAGGAGGAAAAAAGTAGTAATTTATGTGACGAGGGATACTTTGATTTTTAATAATTTAAGAAGTTTGATTTCATCTCATATACTCCAAATTAGAGAGGATGTGGGATTTGAACCAGATCC
Source organism: Cicer pinnatifidum (assembly GCA_037974775.1). NCBI lineage: Eukaryota > Viridiplantae > Streptophyta > Magnoliopsida > Fabales > Fabaceae > Cicer > Cicer pinnatifidum. The sequence continues at coordinate 40,717,948 of JBBPBR010000006.1, forward strand.
GATCCGAACATTTGTCCATCCCTATCCCTAGTTTTTGCAATGTAGCATTGGAATCGTGACTTGCAAATAAATTTTTAAAGAATTTTGATTATAATGAATAAATTATTAATTTTTTTTAAGAAAAAATATAAAAATTACAAAGAATCATTTTTATAATTCATCTAGAACACTTGATATTAGGAGTAAAAAAAAAATCAAAAAATTGAACTGATTTAGAGAATTATCTAAATGAATCCAAACTAATTTTAAACTAAATCAATTAAAAAAATTAAAAACCAAACTTTATTTTAAAATCAATTCTTTTTAACTAAACTAATTTTAAAAAAATATAAGTGCATTGTAACAGTAATTTAATTTTAACAAAAAACCCCATGATTTAAAAAAATATAAGTGCATTGTAACAGTAATTTAATTTTAAATTTTAGTTTTAACAAAAAAACGCCGCCCACAGCCGGCGCAGCAAATAGAAAACCCGTCTATTCTCTCTTCGCGCAGCAATTCATCGTCCTCCGTCTTCTCTCTTACCACAACAATTCATAGCACTTCGTCTTCTCTCTTCGCGAGTCTGCGCTCTCTGTCGCCCTCCGTCTTCCGCCGTTTTCTCTCAGGTATTCATCTCCGTTTTCGCTTTTTCACCATTTTGGTTCATCTTCATGATTTTGCTTGATGATTTGGCAAATATCTTAACCATCTTCAACGGGCCAAATAAGTTCACACATAAAAAATCAGTTTTTGGCGAGTTCTTGTGCCAAACTGTCACCAGGGTTCCCTCATGAAAGAAACACTTTCATAATTTAATAATAATAAAATTAGAATCCTTAATGAACTCATGTGAAGTTCACCCTTAAAGATGCTCTTAGTACTCGTCCTAACTATTGTCACTAATTCAGTAATTCTTATTCTTATAATGACTTTGTAACTGAACATTCCTTTAATTTCTCAAGTAAATATTTTTTTACCTTTAGATTTCAGTTTTATACTTTGGATTTTTTTAATATATATCTTCTCAGTCACTTCATATTTTGCTTAGGTTGGATCAGCTCAGTTAAATTATGAAGTTTTATGGAACAGATTTAGGTTCTATTTTGCAATCCATAAAGCGTGGTGAAAAACAGATCAAACTTAAGAAGAGGTAACCTTCGTTTTTCTTTTATTTTGGTGTTAGATATATTAACAAAATTTAAATACATTAGAATTAAACTCGTGGTGCAGGTGGTTACTTGGCTTACCTGCTACAAAACTTGAGAGGAAGAAGTTGAAAGAAGTTCTAAATACAGGGTCAGTGCTTCATTTGTTCAATGGTTTAGCCTTTTTGGATAAACATACTTATTAAGTAAGCGCTTATTTAATATTTATATATGTTATTTCTATAACAAAACATAAAATATATTCAATTCATAAGTTATCATGAAGAGTTGATGGAAATAAGCTGAAAACAGCCTTATGAACATGTCATAATTTGTTTTCATAAGTTCTCCCAAACAGTCTCACAAGTGCTTATGTCAGTAGATAAACAAATCCAAACAGACCTTTAATCACCTCACCACGCTTCATTCTAATGAATTCTTTTCTTTTCTTTTCTTTGTTTTCTTTTCCTATTAACAGAGATTTGGCAGAGTCTTTACTCAGGAAAGATGATGATGTAAGTTTCCTTTATTGTATTATTATATGCTTACAGTTACTTGAATTGCTCTTCGAAGATTTTAAATTTGAATCATAAATTGATAATCTAATAATCATTTCATCAGATATTTTATGAGTCGGTGAGAACTTGTGTTGAACGCGCCTTTGGAGCGCACTCCATTGAAACAGAGAATTGTATTCCTCGTGATGAGATGGATTTGAATCAAATACCAGACTTAAAAAGGTTGATTGTATCATGCCTCGACAATTTGACCACCAAGGGTCTATACCTTCTTGCTATGATAGTTAGTGGTGGCACAACCAAGTATGAAAGAACTCGTGGTAAGTTGAAAAAGATTATCAAGGGTTCTCTTTCTAGTGTTCTGAATAGCAAAGAACACAATAACCAAAAACTGGAAATTTGTAAACAGATTTTTCAACATCTCACCAATCCTCAGCATTTTCGACATAGGTGTGAGCTTTTGCATGAATCTGGGTCCCAATCTTACCATGCTGCTGTAATAAAGGTGTTGTGTGAACTTGAAAAATTACCATCCGAATCCTTGATTGCAATGCGTAGAAAACTTAAAGATGTTAAAGCACCGGTGCCTCAGTTGCAACCGTTCAAAGACCCATGGTCACGAAGCAGGCTACTCCAAACAGTGAATAGAAGCTGTAGAAAGATGCTTTTACAACTTGATAGAGGAAATGAGTTACGAGAGCCATTAGCCAAAGCCATGTCCGTAGCATATTTATCACTAAAACTGAAAACTGGTTTTTTTAACAAATTTTTAGAAGAATTTTACCAGTTCTCGCCTGAAGTAAAGTCCCTGCAGAGTGATATTATAAATGCTATACAGTCTGTTGAGGAAGTTGAAGTAGTGCCATTGCAAGTGCTTAAAGATTTACAACTTCTCATTGAACCGAAGGCTACAATATCAAACAAGGGCTTGCGGCCAGCTTTTAGAAATCTTTTGACTGAGTTTCTTTTTGAGTGCAGTGATATGGATAGCACTCCAAAGTCTCTATCGCAGATCCTAGATGTTATTAATAAGAGTTCTAATAGCAGCACACACGATGTAACGTTCCAGAAGAAGTATATTGAAGAAGAAGTTGACTGCATACTAAGTGTGAGTGCTCAAACAAATCAAATTATTCAAGATTTGTTGCCAAACAGTGAATTTGACCAGGACTTCACTGATGTATATATGGAGCAATCAGAAGAAAGTGACGACGGTGACAGTGATGAAGATGAGAATAGTAATGGTAGTCAACTTCAGGAGAATAGACATTTTGAAAATGGAGCATTTAGTACAATGTATTCAAATTGCGAGGGTGAAAGTGTTGGGGATTTTACACCATTTGAGTTTCATCCTCCTACCACTATTACCGAGCCACTTACATCAAGTGAAAGGTTGAATAGTGATTCTGAAAAGCACCAACATAAGAACTGTGATGCAATAAATTTGGAATTGAAAAATTACAACACTTCATATAATAATCAATGCCAAGAAGAAAGCACAGAGCAGTTTAGTGCATCTGTGGGATATAAAAACTATAATTCTTCAGTTGTTTCACCTGACAAGGAACCTGGTGAAAATATTGTCAGGAGACATGATTTTTACAAATCATACACAGAAGTTGACCCAAAAGATGCATCTAACTTTTGTGAGGAGACAGAACCCATGCCCACTAAGTACAAAGCATGCAACAACCAATACCTTGCTACCCAAGATGCTTGTGATAAAACAGCTATGCTTGCATATAATCTGATAGGTGATATGTTGAAAGAGTTTGCCGCAACTGAAGGCCTAAACTTAAACATAAGCGATCGTTCATACCTCAGTGACGAAGCAAAAGGTACTGAAGATTTCTTCTATTACTACCACCACAACAAATTTATTCACATAATGTTGAATGATCGTAATATTGCTACTCTACATATTTTATGAAAGCCTTATGCTTTAGTTTTAATATATTGTGAATAACATTTAACTAGTGTTTTGGTATAAATTTATCAATTAATATAGAGATTTAATAAGTTGCATCCTGCTGGTGCTATGATACTTGTGCTGTCGACATTGATTATCTAGTTCTATATCATGCAGAAACAGAAAAACAGTCATTATTTGGGAAACATAGAAGTGGTCCAGCTATTGTTCGAGTAGTTGAAGAGCTTATTCCTTCCTTCCCAGATAGGTATTTGTTACATTCTTCAATAATGCTTTTATTTTTCTGAATAAGCTTTACTCATTTGCTGTTTTGCATCTTTGTGTAGTACAATTTTTTTGTGACTAAATTGTGTACTACATCTTAGATGCTTAGCAAATATATTAGACGATGTTATTATATGAGCATGTAAGTACACACTAAACTAGCCAAATTTATGTCGGAGTATGAATAACTCTTGTGTTTTGGACACTGTAGTAGCATGGAAAAACTGAAGGTACTGATGGGCTTATGATAATGGAACTCGGGCTTTCGCATAGGCGTATTCATTAGTACGGGTTAATCTGGCTAACTCAGTCACTCAAACTAACTCGACCCACATATTAACCCACCCCATTCAAGTATAGGTCCAACCCGTTTAAATTCAAAGATATTCGATTCAGACAATAGATTTGATATTTTGAACATGCAAACTCGACATGTTGACATAAAATATTTTATTTATTTTTTTATTATTGATGTATAGTTATAGTTATAGTTTAGTTTGTTTAATTCGATTTGATGTTTTGTTGTTAATTTAGTTGTTTTATATGTTTAGTTGTGTTTGTGCATTGTATTTTAAGTATTGGATGATGTATTGTAATAAAATTTTACATTATGGTTTCGTTAGGCCAAATCTATATTGTTATGAAAGAAAGATTAGCAAGAATCACAATAATTCTATACGGCAGCATAATGCTCTTCTGATTAATGACCATAACAAATTACACTACTTTTCTGTGAGATTTAAAAAGAATTGAATGAATAAATGTTTGAATAACAGAACTCGGGTAAAACCAAGCTTTGGAAAAATCACTATCAATAACTACTTTCAAAGCTATTTTTTGTATCCTTTTTCTTTATAAAATATAAGCTAGCACTTATTTTTTTAGACATTTTTCTAAAAAGTGTTACGCCCAACTTTTGTTTCAATGGAGATAAAAAACTTAAATAATGAAGTATTGAGATTTAATTTCATTAATTTAGATTAAAATGAGTTTTTTTTTAATGATATATGAATTCAACCCAACTCAATTTGTTTGTGACTATGCTAGTTTGGTTCGAATTTGATGTAAAAATTGTAGGTTGAGAATTCAACTCAATCTAAATAAAATGGAACTATTCAAGGATTGGATTTGGTTAAAATGGAATCAAACCAACCAGTGTACAAAGGTTCAACTAGAAAATATCATTTTGTGGTTTTTGTATTTTTTTTTTATCTAGTTCACCAAATTGTGAGTTTTTGCGTATTTCTTTTGAATGGATAATACTAAATAAGTAGATATGAAACTGCACCAAATTTTTGCCCATAAATAGAGAGTGCAAATGGTAAACAAGAAGCGGTTAGTTATTGTTGAGTGTGTTCTTCATGATTTATAGCACAAATGTAACATTTAATATCAGTAGAATGTATTTTATCCCTCTAGAGGACTCATGTTTCATTTCAATCTTGTCGAAAGTTAAGAGATGTAGCATTTCTCATATAACTTCAATGGAATATTCATAAAAAAAATACAACTTCAATAGAATAAAGTCATACAGACAAGTATGTGCCGTAGAAATAATTGACACCATTTTGATTTTTTTGAAAAATTGACACCATTTTGATTTTTTTGAAAAATTGACACCATATTGAAAGAATCACGCCTTTGTATTAATGCGGGTAAAATACTCTGTGCCTTGTTACAATAATAATAACACACAACAAGCTGAAATATGTTGCTACCGGCAACAATACTACAAATAAAATAAAGTAAAAATAATAAGAAACTAATACACTTGGATCTTTGTTAACAGACCAAGAAAGTTATTAATATTTATGAATGGAAGTTAATTGGGTATTGAATCTTCTGCTTTATCTTCAAATAGTTTCTTTGCAGCTTTAGTGAACAAGTTATGTGCCTGCCAAAAAGTAATTACTAAGTTATAATTTTGTTCACATTTTTAAAATTAAACTTTCAATTAGTACTACTTATTATACCTGCTTCAAAGAGAGACCAATCTTCTCCAAGTCACTTAACTGCAAAACGCCAAAATCATTTAAAGCATCATGATGAACTCATTGTATTTGTCTTACAATTTACAAATTACAGTACTAACCGATTTTATTGGACTTTCTTCTCGGAGGTCTATTATGTATTCTGCCATTTTCTCTCCTATACCCTGAAGGAATAAAATGATTGAATTCCAAAAAATTATAAAATGAAGAAAAAATATGATATGTTCTGATTTGAGAAAGCGTTTTCTACTTTAATTTTTTAACAGTTTATTATAAATTGTATAGTTGTTTTCACTTTGCTTTCTATTTTCAAATATCTGTTGTATAAGAGATATCTGAAAATAAGAAGCATAGTGACAACAATGTGATTGTTTTGTAATTAATAGTGAAAACATGAGATAAAAATAGAAAATATGTTCTCGAATCATAACAAAACCTAAAGAATGGTTACTTTATGATAAAGAGACTATTCATGCATGTACCTTTAACCCTAGTAGTTCCTCTCTGCATTTAAGAATTAAACAGTGTTAAGGCACCTTAAAAGAATCTTCACTAATCATGCTTTCGAAATTAAGCAAAAATACAAAGGGAGAGTGTTTGCTTTACCTGCTTGCATTATTTAACAATTCAATGTATTCTTGAACTAGACAGTTCTGCATATTAAAAATTTGATTGTGTGAGAAAGAAGATTTATAAAGTCCATTTTGTTAGTGGAATTAAAACAACTAATATGTTAATTAAAACAAAAGTAAGGTTTAAATATTTGTTTACGATCAAATTGATCTCTGTTATATGAAAAACATTTGTTTTAGTCCCTCCAATATGAGGTACATAAGAACTAAATGAATATTACACATATTATAGAGACTAATTTCAATATAAACAAATTTAAACCTAAAAATAAAACAACTAGATATACCTTCAATGTGGAACTTCTTGTACTGAATTTGTCAAGTGGAGTGCCATTTTTCTGAAACCCTTTGCTAGTGGAGCAGGTTGCAGAAAAAGGTGTTGGTGTTAAAGACAAAGCTTCAAGGGGATTTTGATTACCATTGATGTTGATGGGGGAGAGGGCTTTTCTTAATGGACTTTGTAGTACTGCATCTTTAGAAAGCACAGTTACATTAGCTTCTACTAAGCTATATAGCACCGACACTTCCTATCATATCAAAGGTGCAACACGATACATGTAGTTACATTATCTTCTATCGAGCTATGTGGCACCAATGAATCAGTGTCATGTCAGTGTTTCATAGCTACTGAGTAATAATCAATGTGACATATCAAATATCTAAAACTTCCCTATTATATTGGAATCTAGATTGCTTGTGATCGCAATACCACACATTCATCGCATTCAGTAAATTCAAAGCTATTGGATGAATATCAAACAATTCATATTTTAAGCTCATTACATCTGAATTTAAAAGCAACTTCAAATATGAGTTGTCTGATCTTTATCCAACTGTTCCAGTTGACTGGCTAAGGTACATGTGATGTGATATTTCAATTGCTAGGAATTCATTTGCATTATAATATCGAATAAATGTAAAGTTTAGGAATCAGTAATCACATGAAGTAGTGACATACCAGATAGTTTTTTATCTGATTCCCATGCAGCCTCATGCTCAGTCTCTCTCTTATCATTGTGCTTAACACCAGAATGCAGGTTCTGTATAGCATTACATATTAAATATTATTATATTTAAGATTTAAGAAAAATACAAATATTTACAATGCATGATGAAAAATATAATATTCATAAAGACAAGAACAGTTCCTTGTACTTTTGATACTGCATGTCTTTTTCAATATTAGTGGCATAGTACTTGTTATTAGTGAACTTGTTAGTACATGTACTTCAATGGTTAACATTCACTTACCTCATCATCCTTGCAAGAGTCAAAAGCAACTTCACCATCTAGTAAATTTCTAAAATCAACAGCAAGGGCCCTACTTACACAAAATAAGACAAATATCAGTAACAGAAAGTCGATGAAAAAAATCATATACTCCATAATTTTATATGCAAGAATAGGACGTCTAGTCACCTTTCAATAGTGTGTTGAGCATCTTGGTTGATGAAAGTTTTTTCCCCTTTCACTGAATTGTTGAAATTAACCGATCTTTTTGCAGAGGGAATGATGGAACTTGGAGTTTTTTTCACAAGTGGAGAATTAAATACTCCAGGTCTTTGTGAGCTCTTTGTCTTGCCTTTTGATTCTAGCCATGCTCTCAATTTTGCTTCCATGTCAACTTTAACTTTTGGAGTCTCTTGTTTATGAGCTGAAGGTACAAAATTAGAGATGTGCCGTGATCTAGCAGCCAAACTAACAGTATGAACAGATTCCTGGTATTCTCCTGGATTCTGAAATCAAACAAAAAAGGGCTGCAATTAAACACTTGTTGAGAGTCTCATATCAGCTAGAGCTATGACAAGGATAATGCTCATGCGCCTTGAACATCCCCGCTTTGTAAGTTGGTTTTACGAAATTGAAGTAGGCCCTAATTCCAAATTCTAAGATATGGAATCAAAGTATATCAAGATCTGTTATTGGATCTAGATATTTGCTATTCCACCTACATTTGTCCACATTCTAGGTCTAATGTGGGTGGAATAGCAAAAATCTCAACACTAATCATAATTAATTAATAGGTGAATAGCAAAAATCTCAACACTAATCATAATTAATTATTAGGTGAAGTAAACTAAGATGCAATTTTCTTGCTCACTCCAATGGTTAAACACTAATCATTCTTGTTATTATGTATTTCTGATCAAGTGGACCAACATTAAATGTGAAGAAGAGAACTATAAAATCTCTAGTTATACCAGGCAAGCAACCATAAGTGCGCGACTAGTTCCCCCTAGAGAGTCCTGCAATATTCGGGTCAATTTGCTTTCTCTATAGGGCACTCTTGGTTTGTGGTTGTTCAATGCATATATCACATTTGACAGTGCAAACAAGGACTGGTTTATCTTGGCACTCTCTTGAAGACGAATCCCTTCACTGCAGCTCCTTCTGTTGTCTTCATTACCTGCATCAACTTTCAATACATTAGTATAAATAACGATAAGTGCTCGCAAGACATCAAGGTTTGTTTGGGTTGACTTATTTGCATAAGGTCTTGTACAACTTATTTGGACGAGCTTAATCTATGCCCATAATAGCTTGTTTTCAAATTCTTCGGAATAGCTTATGAAAATAATTTATAGCTTATATGAAAAAAAAAATAACTTTATTTTAATATTTTGTTATAGAAATAGCTTATACATCAGCATTTATATGATAAGTGCTTGTGTAATAAGCGTTTGATGAACTTGTTTATCCAAACAGAGCGCATCTATGACCCCAATTGAGTGTGGAAGGTTACCTGCCAGGTCTATGAGATTCAACTTTCCACATACATGACTTCCAGTTCCATCAGAAGGATTGGATACTACAGATATTACAAGCACTCCATGACTCCTACTCGATACATCGTTGAGGCTTGTGTGTGCAACTTTGCGCCTCTGAACACCACTAGAGAAAACCTCTTGAAATTCAGACATTGTGTTAATAGGAACCTTAGATAGTCCCTTGAGGTGAATTTGACCGTCTTTGTCATCCAAAACTGAAATCTCCTTTGCTTTTACCTCTAAGAGATCATAACATCGGTCCATGTAGACCTCATAGTATGAAATCTGTGCTGTGCTGCCTGTAGTTTGACAAATGGACAGGATCATCGACATTGCCAGTGGCATCAAGCCAGGTTGTTCCTCAGTTCCCTGCAACACCAACCATTGGTTACTTAATCTACACACAACACAAAAAAGGTAAGAAACTTACTAAAAAAATTAAACCGGTACACAAAAATTATCAACCAAGCCAAAGCAATAGCACTATGTGAATGGCCAACCAAATATACAATGTCTTCCACATCTAAATTCCGAAACAGCAATAGAATTAGGACACCAATACACCATCCCTTTCAGCTGCTATTTACAGAATTCAGCGCTCCATTGTTTTCTCAAACATGGTCTAGTGTATTCCCAAGCACTGCAACGGTGCTATACACTAAACACAATTAAACCCCTTGATTTTGGCCTTTAACCAGCTCCAAACCTATAACTTTATGTTCTCCACCACATGAAAAATATTGTCAAAACAATTTTGCATTTCTTAACTTCCAACCAAACCTCCCAAACAGTTGCAAACTAGAGCAATGAAAACCTTTATTCATTCACCCTCCAAGAATTCAAAATGGTGGAATGGCATGGCTAGTTTTTGGACAACCAACAAAGACAGTTTTTGAAGGAATGTCCACCATGGCAGCATGGTGCCATAGGCCACTGGTGTGTTTAAATGGCAGATTTTTGTCCTTTCACTAATTTTTCTGCGAACGATGACTAATCCTCATTTTTGCTAGTATGAGCCAAGCTTTACTATCTCCTTCGTCCCTATATATAAGACTTTCTTGAGAAATTTCTTTGTCCCTTCTTATAACATCCTCTTTTAATTTTCAACTACATTAATTACTCTTTTTTACTAATCTACCCCTAATTAATTTACATATTTTCTGCAATTAACAATAAATACCACAATGAAAGCATTGATTAATTCTCTCTCTTGAAGGGTAAATTTGTAAAAACAATATCAATCGTTGACAAATGTAATACTACTATCAACTTTCTTAATTCTTGTGATTTGATCAATGGCTCCTACCAGAGGTAGTATTACACTAGATGACTAGATAAGATTCAATTTATGAATGGTGACATAGTTCCCTATCCTACAACATATATTAAGTGCAAAAAATGAGTCGTTTACCTCTAAATCCCTCTTAAAAAGGTAGAGTATTCAAAGATAACAATAATCTATGTCATTGTTAAACATGAAAAAGTGTATTATTCCTCACCACCCTCTAAACTCACATTCAGAACCAGATACTACAAATTTGATAAATCTAATTGTGGATCACATTGCTGAACCCTCACATAACCACATACTCTCTCTGGAATGAAATATAAAAAAAAAATAGTAACTAAATACTTGATGTATCTAGTCTTAAAATTTGAATTACTCCATTTGGATTGAAATATAAACAAAAATGGTAACTGAAAACTTGATGTATCTAGACGAAGTAATACATCAAATTTTCAGTTACTATTTTTGTTTATATTTCATTCCAGACGAAGTAATTCAACTTTTCGGTAAACATTATTGTATATATTTCATTCTAGAGTAATTGTTTCTTGCTAGGAGCTAACTCAGAAAAATATTATCAGGAACATATAAAAAGATTAATATTTAAAAAAAAATAAAAAATAGCATAGAGATCATAGTCTCTGACCTGCATAGTGTATGTCTTGCCACTGCCAGTAGCCCCATAAGCAAAAACTGTAGCATTGCAGCCACTGAAGATAGCAGGTATCATAGGGTTTACTTCTCTGTAAAATATCTTACTCACATTGTTGTCTTCTTTATCAAAGAAAGAGTCCAATTGATAACACTCGTTACGACTAAGATAAAAAAATAAAAAATAAATAAAAACCCATCAGCAAAACAAATTTCAAAGACTCTACTAATCATTCAAAATAATAATAAAATTTTTTTAAACCTGGTTTGTGGGTCTTTGAGATAAACCGCTACTTCTTGATGTTGAGATTCAAAATCTTGATCCAAAAGTGAAATGCAAGAAACTGGGTCGCCATTATCGTGATCAAGAAAGGGTCTTACCCTAACTATGACCCTTACTTTTGAAACTGAAAAGGAATTGTTAAAGAGTTTGTTTTGGGTTTTTGGAGAAGCAGCCATTGATAGAAGAAAGTTTGGATTCTCAAGACAGGTTGACGAGAATTGTGTAAGATTTGTGAAATTGAGATTGAGTACAGGTTTTTGAAAGCACGTGACCGTTGGTTTTGCTTTTGGATTGAGAGGCACTTTTGGTTTGAATTTGGGTACGTGGAGCTATATGCTATGGTACCTTAGAAGGGACCCACAAATTTATGAAAAGTAAAAATATTCTATTGGTCAACTATTTTTAACGTTTTCTTTTTTTAATTTTTTTGGTAATCCTGTCTTAATATAGAAGGAAACTAAAAGTTCTAGTTAGCATTTTTTATTTTACGTATATAGATTTAATTTACATACATAAATAATTTAAATAATTTTTATATTATCAGCTAATCATAATTTTTTTATCATTAATGTTGTTTGACATTTTCTATAAGGATATCCACAATAGAAAGTATTTCTCTTATTAATGTTGTTTGACTTTTTCTATAAGGATATCACAATAGAAAGTATTTCTCTTATTTAACATTAAGTTAAACAAACAATAGAAAGTATTTCTCTTATTTAACATTAAGTTAAACAAACAACACCATGTTGTGGAGAAATTTTTTTGGATACTTACTAAAGAGATGCCAATATAAACACATTTTCTCTCTTCCTTTTTTATGAGTTCTAAATAATAGTGTTAAAATAAATATGTGGTGTTGAAATGTAATGATATAAATTTGTTGGTGAGCCTCATTTAATAATTTTTGTTTGAGGTATTGGGTTAGAGGATTTAAATGAGTGTTTATTGAGTATTTACAATAAATATATATATTAAATGAGATGAGTTTTATAATGAAATGGTGAAAGAATTAAATTATGACTACACAATCATACATGAATGGTCAAGATTAGAAGAAAAAAAAAGTCATATGAGTTAAAATAAAAATAAAGAACCAAATCGGAAGAAAAAAAAAAGATAAAGAACTAAAACGTTAACTGAAATTAAGTTAAGGGATCACGGGTGGTATTTAGCCTATAAACAATGAAATACATATAATAATGTTTTACTTGTTATCAAATTAATGAGAAAATTGGTGATATTTTTTTTAATCTTACCTGGATTATTTAGTGTTGAGTAATTGTCCTATCATTGAAATGTCTTAATTAAATACAAGGCATATAAGTGCAATTATTGTGAGATTCAATAAATTTTTTCTCAATTACCAAGTAAACGTGATATCACAAATGTACCTAATATTTTATATTGGTCCATTTTGGTTCGGCCACACATATTTCACATATGACTCTATCGAGAGATATCCTATACACAATTCCTATTATCCAAGAGGTATGAATAGCAACGACAACGACAATATTCATCAAAGAGATTACATATGTGACATGGTTGTTAAACATCGTGATCATAAAAAATAGCAATTGAAAATGGGAGAATGTCTATTTTGTTTGAAAATCAAGAGATATATTTTAAAATCCTTTTAAAGAACAAAAAACTAACTTATTTTTTATGGATCACACACGCATAATATTTCACATGATGTTTATTTGTTTATCTCTTGAGCGTTGATAAGGACAACGAGGGGAGAAAATAGATGTTAGGAATAGTGATTAAATAGTGATGATTACTAAACCAAATAACTGATAAAATAGTGATGATTACAACTTGTACTAAAGATGACGCTCTTAATGGAATAGTCTAGGCTAACGAGGGGAGAAAATAGATGTTGGAAATATTTGAAGTTGATGTGAATTTTTCTAGTGGAGATTATTTTGTCATCATATAGGTAGGGTCTGACAAGCCTAGTGATTCTGGGGAAGTACAATTGAATGAGTCTTAGGGAAAAATTGTTAGATCTTGGAGGTATTTGGTGGAGAATTCCTAGGTGACTTGGAGGTAGCACTCCAAATGTCATGAGCTATCGTGCAATGCACGTTTACCTTGATTGTCGTGCATATATGTCTTGGGTTAAATAGTGATGATTACTAAACCAAATAACTGATGAAATAGTGATGATTACAACTTGTACTAAAGATGACGCTCTTAATGGAATAGTCTAGGCTAACGAGGGGAGAAAATAGATGTTGGAAATATTTGAAGTTGATGTGAATTTTTCTAGTGGAGATTATTTTGTCATCATATAGGTAGGGTCTGACAAGCCTAGTGATTCTGGGGAAGTACAATTGAATGAGTCTTAGGGAAAAATTGTTAGATCTTGGAGGTATTTGGTGGAGAATTCCTAGGTGACTTGGAGGTAGCACTCCAAATGTCATGAGCTATCGTGCAATGCACGCTTACCTTGATTGTCGTGCATATATGTCTTGGGTTAAATTAAGGAGATTTATGAGGACAAAGCCAATTTGAATTGTCCGTCCATCACGATGGTGGTCTAGTATCAAGCCTCCTAACCAAGTACTTCAGAGTTAGAATGGTACCACATTGTGAAGTATAGTATAAGCTCATGCATAACATTGCATTTTCTTGTGATTATTTTGTTGTGATTAATATGTGTTGTGTGTGATAATAATTTTTCTTAGATGATTTGATGTTATAGTGAAATGTATTGATTTTTCTTGAGTGGTTTTAACTTTATAATGTTATGTTTTTTTTTTTTAAGAATGTTTGTGTAATGGTACAGTTTATTTATAATTAATTATGTGCTCTCATTACTTATATTATACTATTAACATGATTTTAAAATTCATCTCCTTCATTGTTTGTGTTTGATTGACTTTGTGAAAAAACAAAAGTTTCATTTATCAATCTCCGTTTTTGGTTTGATAGTGTTGATTGACAAGGTTAAGAAGAAAATTATGATTTAAACGGGGTGATGGGTTTTGAGGGTTTTGTTGGAGTCGTCTGAGGAAGTGTTTCAGATAATTCATCAGTTTCAGAATCAGATATTATGAAGAGTGATGGTTTGGTGTTTGGAGCTTTTGAAAATCCAATTCATGTCTAGACACGCATAAAGCGTATTTTGGCTGTTGTAGGATTGAGGGTAGGTTTTCGTAAATGTGGAGGAACTTGAGCGAGGTTTGGAGGAGGACATGTGTAGAGAGATGGAAGGACAATGGACAAAAGATTTGGGTTAATGGGATTAGGGTTTGATTTTGGGGATGATGAAAGGTTATCTAAAAAAGTGGTATCAGAAGAAGTTGTTAGTGGAGTTGGTCTTGGTGGTGGAGAAGGTGAACGACTGGAGGTTGATGATGGTGAGTAGGGATATGTGTTTTTGCGTGATGATGTCTTAGTGTGCGCCATTGTTGTGTTTTGAGAAAAAGATTTGGAGAAAACAAAGTTGACGGAAAATGAAGAGTTTCAGTTTCAGATGATGAAGGTTTTTTTTATGTGATTCAGTTTACAACAGAGTTTTTGATTTTGAAGAGAAAAGGCAATGATGATTTGAACCTTGGGAAGGAGAAGAAGTTTGGGGGCAAGAAGTCATTTGTCAACGTGTCAATGAACTTTTTGAAGACAAGAAGACACATGCATTAAATGCCAAGATTTGTCTTTTCTGTGCAAGAGAGAAAGTGATGACGCATGGGAGAATGATGTCTGGAAAATGGAGATTGATTATTGTTCTTTGTTTTCTGCATAAACAAAATTTAACTTGAATTTTTTGGGTTTTTCACAATTTTTAGTTTTCTTTGATCAAATTGAAACTATCTTCAACTAGAGGCTTTGTAAAAATATCAGCAAGCTGATTTTGAGAATCAACAAAGATTAATTCAATATTTTTCTTGTTAACATGATCACGAATAAAATGATGCTTTATTTCAATATGTTTTGATATAGAGTGCTGAATTGGATTTTTAGATAAATTAATTGCACTAGTATTATCACAATAAATTGGAATGCTTGAGTAACTTACATATAAGTCTTCAAGTTGATTTTGTCCAGAACGTTCTCCTTTCTTATTTGTTCAGTTTTTATTCGATTTCTTTGTTTTGCTTAAGTCATATCTTTGAATTAATTCACTCAAAAGCACAAGTTAAATTAACACAACATTTTAGAATCATAATTAACATTTTTTACTTAACCTTTATTTATTTTTATCAAAACTTAAATTGAGATTTTGTCTTAACAAATGAGTCTTGTAGTTTGTATTTTACTTATTTAATTTGAAATGATTTTTTGTATGAAAACCTTATAAGTACTAGTAAGTTTTTAGAATAAATTTAAGTAATTATATGAAATCAAGCTTATTAAGATTGCACTATTTTATAGGAAGAAAAAAGTTTAAAGTGTTGCGATTTTATTTTGAGAAATGTGATATTCTAAATAATACACAAAAGTTTATTTTTCTTTTGGAAGAGTCTTTATTTATATACTACAATATTTTATAGAGATATAATAGAAATTATTATATATTTTTTTGAGTTTAGGGTGTCACAATCTAGAACCGTCAATAGTCAAACCCATCACTCGCCGCATCAAGCGATTAGAGATGGTCCTTAAATCCACATCCACAGTTTTCTTCAACCACTATTTTCAACCTAGTCCGACTAAACCGAAACCGATATCCACTCCTATAAGTAGCATAAACATTAAGAGAAAATCAATGTTTTGAAAAGCAAACCGGATATAAAACTGGTGACATTGTCAGATCACGGTCTAATTGGTATACGCAGTTGAACCATAATTGAATCGAATAATAAATATTGTGTTAAATTTCATAAAAAGTTAATGCAATGTTTTTATTTTTTAAAAGAAATAAATTTTGTATTTTATTGTTTAATAAAATGCTATTATTACTTATATAAATTTATTTAATATTTTTTTCACCTGTTATTTTGATATAAAATACTATGTGTATGTATTATTGTATGTGACCATGATTCACGAATGATTCCCTTTTTGTGAGACCCTTAAGCTTTTGTTCCGTTTTTTAAAGGTGTTTCTTTTTCGTTTTATTATTACATTTTCTTTTAATATCTTATTATTTATCTTAACTAGATAAATTGACTATAATTTAAAGATTAAAATTTCAAAAATATAACAATTTAATATTAATAAATTAGACTAATGAAAACTTAGAAATTATAATTTCAACTATTCAACGATTCAATATTTACTAATTAAATTGATTATAACTTATAAATTAAAATTTTGACTATCAAATGACGGTTCAATTTTAACTAATTAAATAAATTATGACTCTAAAATTTTAATTTTGACTATCATACGACTCAAACTTAGTTAATTATATAAATTATAACTTTGAAATTATTATTTCAATGAATCAACCTATTTACACTGATAGAGCTTTTGATATGGGTAATTTAGGGTGAAATTGATTTTAGTCCTTGTATTCTAATTCAAGGTTCTGAATTTGGATTTATATCTAGGTTTGTTTTTAAATAAATGGATATTTTATTTTTTATTTGTATTTTAAAATAATTTTAGTTATATCAAAATTTATGTGGATTAAAAAAATATTAAACACTCCCTAAATT
>JBBPBR010000006.1:40735578-40745982 GCA_037974775.1 Cicer pinnatifidum
GTTGAATAATTACGAGATTTAATTTTGATACATAACATTTATTTTCCTTTTATACACAAATATAACAATACAATTTTTTTTTCTATCTAAAGATAAGAAGTTGATCGAAAAAATACTGTTGTTTAAAAAACACCGGTTGTTTAAACCTTATAAGAAATCAAGGCAATAGAAGTAATTGTTGTTTTTATTTATCATTGTTTAATTTTAATTTATAATAAATTTTAATATATTCTTAGTGTTCTCTATTCTTATACTATAGTAGATTGTTTATGTTTTTTCTCTTTACAAAATCGAACCAAGTTCATTCAATATTTTTTATATTTGTCCCATATTTGTTTATATTTATCTTGACAAATTGTGTCCTCTTTTATTATGTCCCGGTTGAAATTTGTGTTGTCGCACAGGTAGCGTGTTACTGGTATTTCATATGTGTCTCGTTCAATGCATCAACAAAAATATAATTTTATATTAGTACTAAAATATTTATCTTATATTTATTATATTTATCCATAACAAATTAAATATCTTGATATGTCTCCATTGTTAGTAATCTTGTGAATTAATTTGACAATAAAAAAATAACTATGTTGACCAACTAAAGACACATTAAAAGACTAAAATAATTAATAAATAAAAAAATAATTATTATTATGTTTTATTTTTAAAGATTATTGTGACAAAGTTTTACATATCTAGAGGCTAAAATGATTGTTTGTTTTAATAAAAAAAAAATAGTAGTGGCGTGAACCCATCACCTTCTATTTTGATGAAAGGTCAAGTTCTCATTTATCTTTTATATATGGCTTTATGCTATTATCTCTTCCAAGCATAGCAACTCACTAATTAAATGCAGAAAATAATATAAAAGCAAGGTTGTTTTGTTATTTTGTACATCATCCCAATTCCTCTCTCTTCCTTCAATTTTTTTGTGAGTTTTTGCCTTGTCATGTTGGAGCTTTGTGCTTTGTTCTAACCATAATAGATTATGGCATTCTCACTGTAAATCAAATGAATAAGTTGTTTTTAACTTGTTTTAAAATGATGGGCACACGTAAGACACTTATGATGAGTTGCCCCAAGTTGCTCTAATGCTTAATTTAAACAATTGGTCTTTCTCTTCACTTTATTCTAGCAACATTGTGAGCCTTCTTCCTTCTCCTCTTTTTTCTTTTCTGAAACAAAGGTATAAGAAAAGAAATAACATTTCATCTTCATATAACTTTTTTCGGATTTTCAAAATCCATGCAATCATCTCATTTGAAATTATGAAGTTATTTCTTTGTTATCTTTTGGCCTTGGTCATGCTATGTGTTAGTGATAAACAAAAAGTTTTAGCTTGTGGATCAAAGGAGCTATCTTGGAACATAATAATTAACTTACTATTTTAGTTTTGGTGAGCTTGAATAGAGGTATAAAGATATTGAATTGTAAGTTGAATCTATTTTAAAACCTGGGATATATGATCAATTTTAAGTTAAAACAAGTCATATAAGAAGAAAAAAAACTTAAGGCTGATATTTGATACTTTGTCTCTCCTAAAATAATTGTCGCATTTCATAATTTCACATAGATTAACAAAATATAATAAAAAGAGAGAAAAATAATTTTACCAAACTATCAAATTATTAATTGATTTCAATTATCATAAATGTAAAGTAGAAAGATAATAAATTGGGAGTGATACATATAATATTAATTAGATGGTAGAATTGAGAGTGACATATGACATTTTTAAGTTAAAACAAGTTATATAAGAAGAAGAAAAAAATATTTAAATATATTTTTAATTCTTATAATTATAATATTTTTTATATTAGTCCTCGTAAGTTTTTTTGTTTGATTCACATCCTTGCAAATAGAGATTCATTTTAAAATGATCTCTCAATCCAATTGTTTGTCATTCCAAGTAGTTGTTACATTCCATTGAGAATATTGTGTGGATCCTTCATGGTGCGGAATTTTTTCTTTTATATCCTTTTTTTAAATAAAACTTAACCAAAATGCCACACTTTAAAAAAATAATACATAAATGTCCTACTTTTTAGCCTCAGTTGTTGATCGCAACTTGGGGATGCAATGATGTGGAACAGTTTTTTTTTTAATCTTTAATTGAAGGTCGCATTCTCATGTTGCCATCAACAACTGGAGTAAAAAAGTAGGGCAATTATGTATTTTTTTTAATGTGTGGTATTTTGGGATATAAAAAAAAAGATATAAATATAAAAAATTCTCTCAATTTTGATCACCCTTTTAAAAAATAATCAATTTTTTAATTTCTAATTTGTTTTTTAATAAAAAAAAACTTAACGGTGTTAGAATTCTTTTTAACAGTTGGATTAAGTGATCATTTTAAAATGAATCTTTATTTGCAAGAATAAAAATAAACAAAAAAAGTTTACGAATAATAAAATTAAAAAAATATTATAATTGCAAAAACAAAAGTATATTAAAAAAAAAAAAAACTTAACTTGATATTTAATACATATTAGCATCAAACTAATTCAATGTCTAAGTAAAGAGAAAGTAGCAATAACATAATAGAGAAGCAATTTGCTGTATGAAGTACCAAGAGAAATGTGGATGTTACTTCAAGATCCTTCCTTCACTGTATTGTACTATTGTAGTGTATGGGTTGCTATGGCCGATTGTTTTTCGATTTTTTTTTTACTTTATTTATATTTTTTGCTACTATTTTTTAGAACTAATAATTATCATTAATATATTACATTAAAATTTCAATTTAAATTAAACAAAATTAAAATTCGCAGTATTTTACACTTAAGGTGTTACTTAAACGCTAAAAATTTAATTTTATAACCTCAAAACACCGAATTTAAAATACCTTTGAAGTATTAACAGAATTTTTACTTTTTCAATTTAAAAAAAAAAAAATCTATAATGTCTTTTTTAAAACAAAAATCGATAGTACTTAATCACTTATTAATATCTAATAATAACAAATTTATTATTGCTATTTTTGTCTGTATTATTATTATTATTACTTTGACAAAATCTAATAATAGTGTGCATATAAAAAACTTTAATAAAACAAAGGAATACGTTAATTTGGATGAACCATCAACTAGCTATACATATTCGAGCATGTAGAAACTATCAAAATGATCGAAAATCAGTGACAATACCGATTTAAACCCATAAAATCTGACTGTTTAGAAACTTTCTTCATATTATTTAATTTGTTAATAAAAGTTTATATTTTTTATTTAAATTAATAACATCATGAGGATGGTTTATTTATTTATTTTCTAATTGGGAAGAGTTGGTGTGAAGGAACAAAAGTTAAATCTTGACCATACAACTATATATGAATTATTAAGATTAGAAAAAAATAAACTCATGTGACTTCTTTAAGTAATCATGTACCACTTAAATAACTTTTAATCATGACCATTCATTTACGATTGTATGGTCAAAATTTAATCCTCTAACGAAACATAAATGATGTTGATTTGTCGAAGATGTTTTTTTTAAAAAAAGTATAGGTTGTTTTGTTGTTTTTTGCTATAATGAAAATCCTTTTTTATAATAATTAATTATAAAAAGTAATTTTTATGAAAAACAATTTAAAACAGCTTTTCATTTAAAGCAGTTTTTAGACTATTTTATATTTTAATTTTTTTCAAAATATAAAATAAAAAGATAAAAAATCTTAAAAGTGATTATTTTTATATAAAAAAAGTGGTTATTTTATAAATAAGATGTAACAAACAAGCTTTCAATTGTGCATATCACTATCTGGCAAAGGATGATAGTATAAATGATTCTCCATCCTGCAATTTGATTCGGAACAAATTGGATGTCACTCGTTGTGTCGTCTATTGGACAATCAACTCCTAATTAAAGACAACTTGGTAAAGAGAGGTGTTTTGAATAATCAAAATATTTTGTTCATTGAACAATTTAGAGATATCATTACCTCACTTATTTTACCACATCTTTCGAATTCGATGGTGTGTAGATCACTTTATATAGTTGTGTTTTTTTTCATGTTCAACAATTTGAGGGTCTAATGAAAATTAATAAAAAAGCAAGAGAAAAGTTCTAGGTAATTTTGTCACGCATTTCGACAAAATATACCTAGAATAATCACTAATTCTATTTTAATATATATTTTGGGTTCTTAAAAAAAAATAACAAGCTCTCGATATGGTCATGGTGATAATTGAAATTAGAATTAGTGATTATTAACATAAGTTATATGTATGGTATAGGATTGGACATTTGAAAATTTATTTTTAAAATTTAATTTTAATATTTGATATCTATTTCGTATGACGACATCTTTACTTGATATGTTTTATTTTAATACAATTTTTTGTTATATCCAGCATGTTTGTAGCTTTAAACATTTTTGGGGTAAAGGGTATCATAATAACCGTGTCTATTATAAAACCTTATCAATAAAAGTTTTGTAATTTTGAAGGCCTTTGTCGTCATATAGCCAAAATTGAGAGCAATATCTTAAGCTTAGGTGATTTTTGTTACTTTTTCCACTAATAAGAGAAAACATTGCTTATTCTCTATCATGTCTTTAACGACTCACTATCAAAGTACTGAAGTTTTCTCTTGTCTATTATAAGATATTCATGCATAAGAAGTTAATAGTGTTTTAGCCTTTTAGGTATCCATAGTGATTTGATTTTGTGAAGATTAATGTTCCTTTTGTATTTCTTTTCTTATAGTAGCATGCTAATTCAAGGTGACCATACTTGCTAGAATAATAATATGGTTATGGAGTGGCATTTTGTCTCGAGCTCTTCTTTTTTATTAATTACTGAATTCTTTTGGATATTAAAGTCAATTTATCCTTATCCTTGGAGTGATGATGATCAATATCCTTATCCTTCTCTTTGGTCGATTATCTTATGCACGTTTCACCTTTTT
Source organism: Cicer pinnatifidum (assembly GCA_037974775.1). Lineage (NCBI taxonomy): Eukaryota > Viridiplantae > Streptophyta > Magnoliopsida > Fabales > Fabaceae > Cicer > Cicer pinnatifidum. The sequence goes on from JBBPBR010000006.1 coordinate 40,740,484, forward strand.
GAGAGGGTAAACTTTCATTTTATTTTTCTTTAAGGAATTTGAGTTGTCTTCAACTAAACAACTTTTCTTCAAGAAGTATTTCTTCACGAGCCTTGAAAGATCCAATCAAGTCTTATAGTTTGAGTGCTTCGAGATCTCTAACTTTTTCCATAGTTGTAAAGCATGTTAGCTTTTGTTGTTTGCTTGCACACCAAGAAATCAATAATGCACAACTTGAATGATAATAAGGCTTGTATATTTCATAGCTTATTAAGTCTATTTATACATGAGTCATTCTTGTTAAATTAGCACATATGCTAATTGAAATCTAGCCATCTAACTAACAGATTGGTTAGTTAGTTAGTTAGTTAGTTAGTTATAGCACACAATTACTACATTACTTAAATTATAAGTCACCTAATATTTTCCCTTATCTCAAGTATCTAAGTGATACTACACTTAGCATTTGTATTAGCTCTTCAAATCTGTTTGTTATCAAGGTCATGATATCAACAACTTGCACTTCAGTTTGGTAATATATGAGCTTAAGCTTGTTCCTTCCAACTTGATCCCTTAAGAAGTTGAACCTGATCTCTATATGTTTGCTTCTTCCGTGATACACATGATTCTTTCCTATATTTATGGCAGGAATTTTGTCAATCATCATTAGAACTGGTCTGCATATCTCAATCTTCAACTCATCAATCAAGGATTCGAGCCACTAGGCTTGATATGCTACATAGCTGCCAACAATGTATTTTGCCTCACAAGATGACAGGGTTATGACTGGTTGTTTCTTTGAGCTTCATGCAATTGAAGATTTTATGAATTTGAAGACATAGTCTGATGTGCTTCTTTTATCACTTTTGTCTACACACCAATCAGAATCTGAATATCCAACTAGATCTCCATCTTATTGCTTCAATTTTCTGGCAAACAAGATTTTATACTCTAGTGTCCCTTGAACATATCTCATGATTCTCTTGGCTGCAATTTAGTGAGCGTGCTTAAGATTTTCCATAAACCTGCTAATGACACCAACATTATAGCATAGGTCAAGTCTGGTGTTGAGCAAGTATCTTAGAGATCCAACAATCTACTTGAATAGGGTGGTGTCAACCAGTTTTTCTTTAGCTCATTCTTCTAACTATGCATTGACTTCAATTGGAGTGATAGTAGGGTTGCAGCCAGCCATGTTTTACCTTCTCAAGATTTCACTAGCATATTTGTTTTGATGGATCACCGACTCTTCCTTTGTTTCAGTAAATTCCATGCCCAATAAATAAGCCAGTTTTCCCAAGTTTGACATTTCAAACACATCCTTCATGACTACCTTGAATTCCCCAATTTATTTCTTATTACTGCTAGTCACTAGTAGATCATCAATATATAGACAAAGCAGAAGCATTGATAGCCTTCCATCTTGATTGTAATGCTTCACATAAACTCCATATTCTATTGTGCATTTGATGAAGCCAAAGTTGATAAGGAATAAGTCAATGCTTTTATTCCAAGCTCTTGAAGCTTGCATCAAGCCAATAAGAGATTTTCTTAATTTGAGCACCTTATTCTCCTTTCTCTTGATCATAAATCATGGTGGTTGAGAAACATACACTTTCTCTTTAAGCAGTCCATTCAAAAATGCAGACTTGACATCAAGCTGGAACATCAGTCAGCCTCTTGCACTAGTCAATGGTATTACCTATCTACTTATCTCAATTCTGGCTACTAGAGCAAATACTTCATAATAGTATACCCTTGCTCTTTGTAGAAATCCTTTGGCAATCAATCTAGCTTTGTATTTGGCATTTGACCCATCTGGATTTAGCTTGAGCTTGTAAACCCATTTGACTCCTATATGTTTCTATTTGGAGGTAAATCAATTAAGTGCCAAGTCTGGTTCCTTTAAATTGCGATAACTTATTCCATCATTGCTTCTTTCCAAGGTACTCTCTTCACAACTTCTTCAACATTTAATGGTTTTGTATTAACAAATAGAGCAAAGTGCACTAGATCTCCACTATAATCAATCTCATTGTCATTGTATACTTCAAACTCACTTAAATGTGTTGGTTGTAGCCTTAATCTTTGAGTTCTTCTTGATTCTATTCTTTCCTCAACTATACCTTCATTGTTTTGACAATCATCCAACAATGATGCAGGGAATTATGTATGTTGGTTGGTGTTGTTGGCCTTCTGCTTCCAGTCCCATTACTGTTGCTTAGTTATCTTCACATCTCTACTAACTACATTGTTTCCTTTATTAGGGTCATTCATTTTCTATGCACCAATTGGATGATATCCAACTAAAATCATGGTTTCACTCTTATCTTGTAACTTTCTTATCTTTTTGGTCTGGCACATGTTTGAAACATAGAGCTCCAAATGTTCTCAAATGTCCTACAGTTGGTTTCTTGCCACTCTAAATCTCATTTGGACATCTATTTAATATTAGACAATAGTTGATGCAACCTCACCCTAAAACCTATGTGTTAACTCCTTTCCTTTCAACATACTCCTAGTCATGTATAAGATGGTTTTATTTCTTCTTTCAGTCATTCCATTATGTCGAGGTGCATGGAAGAAGTCACTTCATGTTCAATCTCATTTTTCACACATAATTTTTCAAACTCATGTGATATATATTCACCACCTCTATATGTCCTTAACACTTTGACAAATCTTCCACACTATTTTTTAACTTTTACTTTGAAGTTCTTGAAAATTTTAAGTGCTTCATATTTTGTTTTTATCAAGTATATCCACAACATTCTACTAAATTACCTCCCAATGATGGCACTTCAAATGATCCATATATGTCACTATAAACCACTTCAAGACAATCTTTTGCTTTTGTTTGCAATTGTGACTTAAAGGAGCTTCTTGATTGTTTTTTCTGCCATACTCACATCACACACCTTCTCAAGAACATCAATCACAGGAATGCCATTCACCACGCTCTTTGTGAAAAGTTGTTGCAGACTTCTAAAGTTCAGATGACCAAACCTTAAGTGTCACAACCAACTCTCATCCAACGAGTTTCTTGCCTTCAAGCACTGAATATCTACAACCTGCATATTGATGACAAATATTCGATTCTTTGAGAGAGGGAACTTCACTATCATTCTCTTTTGCCCATCATACACCTCCAGTGCATCATTCTTCATTATCACTTGAAACCCCTTTTAAATCAGTTGGCCTATGCTCAACATATTGTTCTTCATGCCTGACACATATAACACATTATCAATTACGATTATATTTCCATTCTTTCTTTTAATCACCATGTTTCCAGCACCTTCAACCTCCAATATTCTATCATCTACAAATCTGATCTTGCTTTTTCTTGATGTATCAATATTCATCAACCATTCTTTATGATTGGTCATGTCATTAGAGCAACCAATATCAAGGAACCAAAATTGAGATTGTGAAGCTTCTTCATTTGTTGTAGCCATCAAAAAGACTATGTCTGAATCTGAATTATCTTCTTGTGCATCATATGCCTCATCCTCATCTTTCTTCTTTTGTTTGCCCTTTCTAGCCCAACATTCATCAGCAAAGTGACCAAACTTCTCACAATTATATCATTGTACCTTCTTCTTTTTAAAGTTAATTGATTTACCTTTGAGTTTACCATTTCCACCTCCTCCTTTTGATGAAAATTCAAATTTATCATCACACTTCTTGAACTTATCATTACTGCTCTTCTTCCACTTTTTTTTTTTTTTTTCTGATCACCTTTCTTTTTTATTTAAGCTGCCAATGCTTGATCTCTAGACTTCCCTCCATTCCTTTCACTCCATTCCTTTCACTCATTTTCAATTCTCTTGCTTCTAATGTCCCTTGCAGTTCTTCAAGACTTGGAGTTGAAATATCTTTAGATTCTTCAATAACACACACAATGTAGTCAAACATGGGATGCAAGGACCTTAGGATCGTCTCACACATCTTATATTCTGACATCTTCTCACCATATCCAACAATTTTATTTGTGATGCTCCTCAACCTTGAAATCTAATCAAATACTTTCTCTTGTTCCTCAATTTGTAGTAGTTCAAATTGCATATGAAGAGTTTGCAATTTTACCTTCTTGACCTTTGCAGCACCTGAATAGCATTTATCAAGAATATCCCAAGCCTTTTTCGCACTTATTGCTTCATAAATCTTATCAAAGTTGGATATGCTAATATATATTGATGAATAATAATAAATGTAACCTTGCAATCTTTCTTCTTATTTTCTTTATAAGTTGTTCTTTGTGCTTCTATTGGATTCGTTCCCAGATCATCAAATCCTTTCTCTATAACCTCCAAGACTTCTTTAAATCCAAATAAGGCACAATTTGAATTTGCCATCTATCCCAATCTTTTCCATCAAAGTGTGGCATATGTGCTGAAAAATTGTCGTTGTTTCTATTTGGATTCATCCTTACTTCACTCGTGTTTAATCCCCACACTTTACTCGTGTTTTGATGTTGATTGAGATCAAACCTTGCTCTGGATACCAATTTGTTAGCTTTTATTGTTTGCTTGCACACCAAGAAATCAATAATGCACACACTTGAATTATGATAAGGCATGTATGTTTCATAGCTTATTAAGCTTATTTATACACAAGTCATTCTTATTTAATTAGCACACATGCTAACTAAAATCTAACCACCTAACTAACTGAAATCCAACCACCTAACTAATTGATTGGTTAGTTAGTTATAGCACTTAATTATTACATTACTTGAATTACAAATCACCTAATAAACAATAGGTCTCCAAGTTTTGATAGACTTCTCAATAATTCTATAACCTTCTTATGAACAATGTAAGTTTTTCTAAGAGATTGCAAACATTTCCGAAAAAATTTAAAATGACTGTGAGTTTTGCAAATATTTCATCAATGGTTTCAAAATTTCAAATTTTTGAACTCCCATATCTATCATTGTTTACTTTACATGATGATTTGTTCCTTTACGGTAAGTTTGCAATATTTGCACTTAAGCATTCAATTTTTCTATCGCACTCATCCCTATTTAAGCCAAATGTTAGAAATAATGGAGTTTTAGAGTTTAGGAGTATCTTTTGTTTGTCTTCTTATATTGATGATTGTCAATTTTACTTATAAATGGTTTAAATTAAAGATACCTATTAACTTAATTTGGTGACAAATATATTGATTAACCCCTAATTTTATACTAGTTGTGTAAATATGAGTATTTCAAGAGAGATGTAACAACCCAACTTTCTATGTATAAATTATTATCAATATGTCTTCATTATTATTACTACTACTATTGTTATTATTAAAATAAGATAAATGCACTAATTTCTTATAAAATTGCATGCAATGATAATTTAATGATTAACCTATTGGAAATATGAATGATATATGTTTAATAAATTTTAGTATTTTTCTATGCTATTTATGATTACTTTTATAGTTAGTAGAATAACTATAATAATAAAAATAATTAGTTTTATGCCCTGTATGATTTATGATATGGTATAATTAATTTGCATTCGT
>JBBPBR010000006.1:40746347-40780783 GCA_037974775.1 Cicer pinnatifidum
AAAAAAAAGAAGATAAGAAAGGAAAGAAGAATAGAGAAGAGGAAGATAATAAAGGAGAGGTGAGAAAAAAGAAAGAAAACAATGGTTAGAGAAAGTGAGAGGATCCGTGAGAAGGAGAGGAAGGAAAAAAATCCATGAGTAGGCAAAGAAGAGGAATATGGAAGTGAAAGAGCTAGGGCTTCAACAAGAAAAAAGCGAAAAACTCAAGACAAAACTATGACACTTTCATCTTCTTGTAATTTCTCTAATGCAACATAAATAAAAAATAGAACCTCTTAAAATCTCTCTTAAGCGTGCTTAGAAATCTTGATTGCATGTTGCTAATAACTGTTTATGATTTGCATGTTTGGATATTGTGATAATCCTCTTTGATTTAGTATCATTGATTATTAAGAATGCATGTTAGGTGTTTGTATTAATTACTATGAAAAGTTGTTTTATTATGATTGTTAAGTTTTGTGGTTGAGTTGGTGATGAGATGATAATTGTTTAGTATTGGTAATTAATTGGTTTTTATGTTGAATTTTGAATGTATTTTACTTATTTGAACATATGAACTTGAGAATATAAAACATGAAATGAAAATAGTATAGTGATATCTCTAAACCCGTATAGGTATACTTTCAGTATTTTGTTCATAACTTTTTCTATATATAGTGTTTGAAGCTGATTCATATCCGATTAGAAACTAGACTTAATTACTTTTGAAATAAATATTGATTTCACTAATTTTAATTGAGAATTTATAGATAAAATTGAATTACAAATTGGAAAAAAAAGTTGATGTTCTGTTTTTGTATCTATATACCATATTTTATTAAACTATATTAATTGTATTCTATTATGCAAAATAAAAAATTTATGTATAAATTAGACATCTTAAGCTTTCCAAAATGTTGTCGTTTCTTTAAATTGGATATCGTTTGATATGTTAATTAAATTGTCAAAGTTATAGTGTTTTTAGTAGAAAAATATTTTGATGTAGCCGAGTTAAAATGAATATAACAGAAGCAATATAAATTGTTTTTGTTTAAAATCAATTGGACTTGAAATAATATTACTAGTACTTCGTTATTGTAAATTTTATAAGTTTTATATTAATTTTACAAATTTTCGTGATTTTATAAAGTGGATTGTGTTGTTTTATAAGTTTTATGCATTAATAACTTAAAATATATATAATAAGTTATCATGTTAAAATTTATGATTTTACTAAATATAAAAATGACGCAATAATATTGTAAATACAACTACTTCCTAAGATTATTATGTAATGTTATTTACTTTAAAATATCATAACTTGAGTTATATAGATCAGTTTTGAGCAAAATTAATTGTGTTTGAAAGCTTAAATATAACACTCTTTTCTTGGAAGTTTGATGCTAATATGTGCGTGTGCACATGCGCGCACGTGTGTGTAGATAAACTCTTCGTCTGTATTCAACGGGAGCAATGGTAAGTGGGACATCACTTACGAACTTAATTATGTCGAATCTTACCAAAAAAAGGTTATTAAGTAGAAGACATTAGGTGAAACCTGTAATCTTTATGACTTACTTATTATGTAGAACTTAAATCATTAAATTATTCATGTCTAATAGCTTAAATTGTTTGACAGATTTGAGGCTAAAGGGATAAAAGGTATTTGAGTATAGCTTCTGGAAAAAAAATATTTTATTAAATTGAAATATAGTTTGTCGAGAAGACGCATCACCAGCTCTAATAGCTTAAAGAGAAATATCTGCAATTATTTTAGTAAATATTGTTATTGAGTTTTATGCTCACTATGTTGAATGTGATATTTTACAAGTAACAGATAAACATTGAAAGTCTGATAAGTATCTAAATTATTCACAAGTCCTTCAATGTCATGAGAGTTGAATCATGTCTTGAGTCTCTTATAGTTTAATTAAGTTTTATTGTTTTAAAGTTTGTAAATATTTTAGTATTCTAAATTGTTTCAAGAATTTACAAAATAATTTCTGTTTTATTTGCAAACACTTATATATTTTTAAATTGAAAACTTTAGTTTTATCTGCATTGTGTATATATATATTTTTTTAAGATTCATAGTTAAACTTAAACATTACAAGAGAGTATAAAAAAAAAATCTATCTTATCACTTGTTTTGATCTTTTTAAACAAACAAATTAGATTGAAAATGAGTTCGTATATTAGAGGCTAAACCAACAAAAATTCGCATAGCTAAATTTATCTTGCTAGGCAAATTAAATACGAAAATAAAAAAGAAAAATTTGTAAATGAAAATGATATAGCTAAGATAATTTAAACAATATTTCATATCATAATCTTATTTCAGAGTGAAAAAATATACGATTCCTCTAACGAATATTTACTCCTTTAAAAAAATATTCACTTCAAAAAAACAAATTACACTCTATAATGATAACAATAAAATAAATTATAGATTTAATAGAATATTTGTTTTTCTTTTTTTAATAGAAAAACCAAGAGATCATTTCTTTTAAAATCGTAACATGAATAATTGTTTTTCCAAAAAAATAAGGATCATAAATATCAAGACAAATTTAAATACACTAAAATTAATACTTTATTCTTTGGACTTCGGAACCTTTTTTTTAAAAAAAAAAACATTTCCTAAAATAACCATACTACGAATTAAATCAAATATAAATATATACCGTTACTTTTTTTTGAGGCAAAATAGATACGGTTATTTTAATAAAGATTCTAGAGGTTTGTTTATTTTTTAAAAGCCCAACAAAAGGATGTTTTTCTAACAACCCTAAACACATTAATTAAATCAATAAATATACATCTTTTTAACCCTCCAAATTAGTTAAAACGTTTCCTTCTTAAACCTGACATCACATCACATCTTTTAAACATCTTTCTCCCTAATCCAACGGCTCAAAATCGTCCATAGATCCAAAATCCAACTTAAAACATTTATCGCCGTCACGCCTTAAGTGCCGTTTGAGGTTCAAACTTTTATTATTCGTCTAACGTTTACAGCCTGCCGTTAACTGATGGACAAGAAAACAACGCTTCACACCCGTAACGGTAAGTAACGGCGACGTCGGTGCTTATATCCGTGTATATACGTTATACGCATTCATTCATTCACACAAATATATAAATATAATAATTAAAAAATATAAATATAAAATATATATAAATCAATTTGTATTTTTTTTAATTAAATTTCAATTTCAATTTTTTCCATTGATTCAACGTTCGAGGATTTTTCGAAACCTTAGCTTTGCGAGAGAGGAACAATTCTCTCTCTCTCTCTCTCTCTCTCTCTCTCTCTCTCTCTCTCCCTCTCTCTCTCTCTGTTCTATGAGCTTCACTTCAATTCCCGCCACTTCTCTGAAAGTATAGGTACTTCACTGTTCGAAGAATTTCACGATTTATGTTTTTTTTTTGTGTGGATATGATTATAATACTCTTTGAAATTAAGGGTTTTTTGTTTTTGATTTGATCGAGTGTTTGTGTTTATTTATCTTTTTCAACAAAGGGGTTCGATTTGGTTTTGGTAAAAACGGTTATTTTTTTTGTTTGTTTTGTTTTAGATGTTAAGGTTTTGATTTGATAATAGATTCTGAGATCTGAGTTCTGTTTATATTTGTATTTAACTATGAAAGTTTGGAACTTTTGTAATTTGAGTTTGGTCTTTAGGGTTTTTATGGTTAGTATTTAATGAGTTATAGAGATTTATGTTTGTTTGTTTATTTTTTATATATTATATATAAGGATTTGTTAATAAGGATTTTGGGTTTTGGTGAAGGTTTGTAAAGGATATGGCTGAGTTAAAATTAGAGGAGTGTTGTATGGAGAATAAGCAATCTACTGTTGCTTCTTGCTCCTCTGCGTCTGAAGGCAGTGGCAGTGCAATTCACAAGTCTCCTGGGATATGTAGCCCGACATCAACATCGCCCCCACATAGGTAACATTCGCGAAGTTCTTTAATTTCCATTGCAGTATTAACGATGGATCATGTTCGTGATGATGTTTTATGCCAATCTGCTATTGGCTTAATTATTTTAATTTCATATTCTGCAATAGTAGCTGATTCCCGTTATACTGGTTACGATTCTATTGATTGTGACAAATCTTTACTGTGACCTTCATGCATTGATTTACACTGTATGATTTGTTGTACAGGAGGACAACGGGTCCTATAAGGCGTGCTAAGGGTGGTTGGACAGCAGAGGAGGTTAGTTAGTCTTTTCTTTTATCCTTGCCCCATATTTTGGTTAAATATGTTCTTTCTAGTTAGCAAAGCTGATTGAATTGTGGATTCAGCTCGTTTGATTTAACGTCTGTGAAAGTAGTAGCCCAAGATATGCTACATTTGTTCTGAATTTCTTATTGCTTTCTTCAATGTATTGTAGGATGAAACATTAAGGAATGCTGTTGCAGCTTTTAAGGGAAAGAGTTGGAAGAAAATAGGTACCTATTTATATTTACCCTAGTTAATGCATTTGACATTACTTATTGTTGCTACATTGTTTTTGCCATTGACACATCTAGTTTGATAATTCTGCGATGACGACCTTTTTATGTGATTTACAAATTTCTTAAGTAAAAATATGTGTCACAAGGAGGAGGGAGGGATTGAATTGTTACCGTTTTATCCTGAACTTAGAAGAGTATCCTTGAACTTTAAGTGAGGGTTTGTTACTGAACAGAAAAATTTAACCTACTCTTGTAGGGAAGGTTCACATTTGTAATCATGCAATAGCAAGGACAAACGTGAATTGGATTTAATGTTGGAGAGGTTATATGTGTATTTGCATCTGAATGCAAAAGGAGTATACTCATGATATTCATAGTATAAGTTCTTCAATAGTTTTTTTAATTGTTGCTACATCAGAAGCTTCTGATTGTGAACAGAAGCTTCTTAAGTTGAGGTTGCCTTTGTGAGTAATGCAGAAAAGACGTTTTTAATGTATAGAGATAGGTATAGAAAAACACAATGTTTTTTATACTATTTCACCTAGAACCGTTGGCTACATCTAATCCTCATCTCATGTGAGATTTTCCCATTTCCACAATTTTAACAGGGAGTTACAAGTAACCTTGCTTTAATCCCCTCTTGCCTTCTCCTAGCAAGCCAACTTCATTCAATGCTAACTCATGCAGATTGTACATTGACTGTATCTTCTCAATGCGAAAAAGAGGATGATGATTCTGATTCATCTTTTGTTGAGTATCATGAAATTGACTATGTTCTTATCCTGTCTTATTGTAATTTCACTCAAATGCACAATTTAGTATACAAAGAGGATCAAATTAAGTCATTCATTAGAGAGACTGTTATCACTATAACATCATTGAACAATGCATACTTGATTAAGATATATTTATTTGAATTGAATTGTTAATGCATTGATCTATTAGTAAAATAAGCTTTGTTTTGCAATGTTCTTGTCATGTATTGTATAGTTATTCTAGGAAAAAGCTTTCCTACCCACCACAAGGTCTTTGTTTTGGTTTTATGAGTCAATAGAAGAGTAGGTAGAAATGACCAAGTCACGGTTTCAAGGATCAAATGGTGGAACTCAAACTTTTATTTATACTGTTCATTATAATATCATTTTGCCACAATACCAAGTGCTTAATGAAGCATATGCTCATTTTATGACACTGATTTTAAATGTGGAATGCAGCTGAGTTTTTTCCCGATCGATCAGAAGTTCAATGTCTGCACAGATGGCAAAAAGTTCTTAATCCAGAACTTGTTAAAGGACCATGGACACAGGAGGTTGAAACCTAGTCCTTTTCTTCTTTTCAAATTTTCCTACAATTCCGTTCAAACGCCAACATCTCTTGCTTGTCTTACAGGAGGATGATAAAATTGTTGAACTGGTGTCAAAATATGGGCCTACAAAATGGTCCTTGATTGCCAAGTCTTTGCCTGGTCGAATAGGGAAACAGTGTCGAGAGCGGTAGGTTTGTTTTGTGTGATATTTATATATTTTGTATCTTCTTTTTCAATCATTATAACTGATAAAAGATGTTATTTTCCATATCATTAAATATAACTTTTAGATCTGTTTAGTGCACATCACCTTCAACTTTTGAAGATCTTCACAAAAATCTGAATGTTACAAGTTTAAATTGATGACTAGATTAGTTTAACTTGCTTTCCATATTTACAACTCAATTCATACTGTTTTTTCCTTTTCAAATGTTTTCAGGTGGCACAATCATCTTAATCCTGAAATAAAGAAGGATGCATGGACTTTGGACGAGGAATTAGCCTTGATGAATGCTCATCGTATACATGGGAACAAATGGGCTGAAATAGCTAAGGTCCTTCCTGGAAGGTATGCTTTCTTATTAGTTCTTTAGTTGTTATAAAGGAAATTTGGTCATAGCAAAAATCATGGAATGAAATCATTATGTTTCTGCGATAAATGTGAAGTATCATCCTGGATTAGTCCACAACAAATTATCTGCATTATTTAATTTTATTTTGTTACTTTGGTAGTGGTGGTGGTATTTTTATTTTTTTCTCTTGCTCTTTCTTAATAATAGATTGTAGGAGGATATATTCTACTTACGTTTTTTATTGATAAATGGAGAAAATCATTAAGATGGCTAGAAGAACTTACAGAGATGGAAGTAGGAATCTTGTTTAACACAAGACTGAAATACAAAAACAAATGTAAACAGCAGAAAACAAATGTAGCCAATGTTGTCAAATAGTGGCGCTATAGTGCTACAGTGTAGCAGAATTTTAACAAACCACTATAGTAAAGCAGAATTCAAACAAGCTGCTATTTTCTGTAATTTGCGTTTGACAACACGAATGAAGCAAAGCCGCTCAATCTCTAAACATCTGGAGGTATGTTGAGTGAAAATTTGTCCTTGAGATTTACACCAAATAGAAGCCAAATATCTCTCTTTTACCCTGTCTTCAATGTTTTTTCGCTCAACAAGTCAAACATATTTCCAGCTCCAGACCCAGCCCCACAAAGTCACAAATATTAAAAGAAGAAAATGCTAGAGTTAAGGACTGTAGTCAGCATCAAACAGTTTGCTTTAAGAAAATAGTATTGGCCTTCATTTTAATATCTTGAAATCTATAGTTCCATTTGCAAGTTGCAGTGAGATTTATTTCTATAGGTTCTTGTTGTTACAATTTCAAATACAGCATAGTTTGCAGCATACCTTCCTTATTTTGGAGCTGGCCTATCAACTCTATGTTGTTCACACACATTCTATGCAAGTACCACAGTTTTATAGTTAAAAAAAGTCCATTTTGTAAGTTGAATCCCTGTGAAATAAAGATAAAAAATAAAAAAGTACTGCAGGGATCATAAAAGTTATGTAAGAACCCAAAAATAGGTTGAATATACATCCTCTGAGAATAAGTCTTAAGACTTATTTTGCGATGTTAAGTTGTATAATATTATATTTATATTTATGGAAAATGCTAACATTCTTCTTCATGAATTTTCTTCTGCAGGACTGACAATGCAATAAAGAACCACTGGAATAGTTCTTTGAAGAAGAAGCTGGATTTTTACTTGGCCACAGGAAAACTTCCACCAATTCCAAAACACACTCCACTAGCTTCTGCCAAAGATCCAATTAGACGTTTTGCTACTAAAACAGTACCTGTTTCTTCTAATAAAGAATTAAATGTAGCTGTCGAAACATCATCGGAAACTACAGCCATTAGTAAGCCAGATGACGGTGGAAAGAACCAGTTTGAGTCCTCAGGAACAGCTAGAGAAGTTGGCGATTCATCAAGTGTCCCTGCAATTGAATCTGCTGATTCTGACTGTGCAGAATGTAGGCCTGAAACTTCCAACGTTGATCTTAGCTGTGGAAACTCAGAACAAATCTCAAGAGCTAATTTTGGAACAATGTATGGGCCGAAATCCGAAAATTCTGCACTGAATGGAAACTCAATAAATGAGCATTGTTTAAATGGTAAAATGAGCAATAGCAGTAGCAGGTTAATCATGACATCTGCACAAGAAAATCAGACATGTGGTTCTTTGTGTTACGAGCCACCTCTTTTGGCTGGTTCATTTCCTTTAGATTCTCTTCATTTAAGTATTCTCTGCATGCAGAATGAGTATTGTTCTAAGTTGTCACCGATGGGTTTCATCACACCACCTCGTGGGAAGGATAGTGAATTATGTACAGAGACCCCTGAATCAATATTGAAAAAGGCTGCTGATACTTATCCTAACACTCCTTCAATATATAGGAGGAGAAAAACTGGAGTCCAAGCAATTACTTCTCCGAGTAAATTTTTGAAAGTAGATAATGATTCACATGCTTCTAATGAACCGGATAGAACCAAAAATAATTCTGGTTCTGAAGTTCAGACGTTATCTGAGAGTCCCGCAAGCCATGGAAAGAACAGTGTTATTCTCAATAATAAGGCGTTCAATGCATCTCCACCATACCGGTTAAGAACTAAACGAACAGAAGTTGTCAAGTCTGTGGAGAAACAACTTGAGTTTGCATTTGACAAAGAGAAGAATGATGACAGTATGAGCACAGTGGAAAAATCTGCAAAGAGGAGCAATGTTTTGACTGAGGACTGCCTGCATGAAAGAAAATTGGTTGTGACATAGTGCATAAAATTGTAAGTATATTCTTTTAAAATGTAGCATTTTGTTATCTGCTTAAGTTATATATGGTCTCAGTCGAAATGCCGTATACTTAGTAAATAAAGCCAGTTTTTCACACAGGAATGAAGTTGATCCAGAATAACAAACTCATTCCATTAGAAATTGATGATATTAGATTTTTTTGTTATATTTGTTAATTGTTATAACACTATGATAGAGCTTTATAGACCAGGTTTCCATTTTGGCTGGTTAGAGGAAAAATATTTATTATCTGGATAAATCGTAGTCGTACAGTTGTGAATATGTGATCATTGATAACTATGAAGTTGTGATAAAATGGGATAGTTGTCTCAGGTGAAAAATATCTTGTTCTTTTTAAGTTATTCAACATGCTTTTGAGCATTTTGAATTACCTAAGATTACAGTGGTACTATTATTAAACCATGTCTTCTCAAACATTTTGTATACGTGTGTATTTGTGGAACTTGCAACTATGTACATTTTCTTTCATTTGCTCATATAGCTTTAAACTTTGAAGTAACAAGAAACTAAAACTAAGATAGAATTTAAACTTGAATCCTTTTGCCATTTTTTTTGCATAGCTTTCATCCTAAATATTTTCAACAATATGTTGATATATTTTGCTAGTATTGTTGATCAACATCCCATGAAAATATGACAAATTATGGTTTAGTTAGGTGACATATATCAATTCCTAAATTTTTGGGATTTAGTTATGTCGGTGACTTTGTTTGTTGCATTGAATTGTGAATTTATGAGTAGCTATGGAATTGAGTGCTTGGGGGTTTTCCCTCAAGCAATTCAGGTTCGCTTCTAATGCCTTAGAAGTGTTGACTGACCCATCTGACATTTCTGACGCCATGTGCTCCCTTGTGCTGTCAAAAGTGTATTGCCTCTGCAGCTCGTGGAAGTTGGACCCCTCTTCGGCCATATTTTTGTTTTCTCAAACTGCCTAGTCAAACTCTTTAATCTCCATTCCAATTGTCATATTCCTAAAAGAAAACAGAATCCAAAAGTTAAAAAAAAAACTAGGGCTTGCTTGATTGAGCTCTACTGCTCTTCTATTTTTTGGTTTTGGAAAATTATTCTAAATGGATGGTACTTAAAAGTGGAGGGTGATGGATGGTGATGACGTTGGAGGGTGTCGAGTGAAGGATCTTGGGTGGCGACTAGGGGTGGGAATAGGCCAGGCCAGGCTTTGAAAGGCCTGAGTCTGGCCTACGATTTATTTTTTCGGCCTAAACCTGGCCTACGGCCTATCATAGGCTTTTTTTTCGGCCTAAGCCTGGCCTTTTTAATAGTTTGGCCTGGCCTATAAGCCTTTTTAAAAGCCTTTTTAAACACAACCATTATTACCTCTTAAACAAATAAGGAACAACTACTGAGTGATTGACTAATTGAACGGTTACCGAATATGAAACTACTGCCAAATATAGAACCGCTAACGAATATGGAACGACTACTGAATATGGAATGATTACTAAGTAATTGCCTAATAGATATAATCTAAAATAGAAAATAATATTATTAATATAATAATAAAATATAATATTAATAAATAAGAAATATATATAGGCCGGCCTGTCAGGCTTAATAGGCTTTTTTATAAGCCTAAGTCTGACCTATTTAAATAAATAGGCTTTAAAAACAGCCTGAGCTTAGCCTTTTTATTAAATAGGCCAGGCCAGGTCAGGCTATAAGTAGGCCAGACCATAGGTCCCTACGGACGGCCTAGCCTATTCCCATCCCTAGTGGCGACCGACAATAGTGAATGCCACCAATGAAGGTATTAGGAAACTACAACAGTGGCGGCAACAACTACAGCGGGGGGTAGCTAGTGGAGGGTTTTGTGTTGCACCGGACCTAGTGCTGAGTAGTGATGACAATGGGGAGAGTGCAAGGGAAATGGTAGAGGGCTGGGAGGGTATTGGGCGACACTAATAATGGCAGAAACTACAGTGGAAGGTGTTAGGCAATGACAATGATAGTGGAGTTTGTTGGCTGCAGTGTTTGGTGATGGTGAATATGTTATTGGTATGAGGACGTGCTAGACAGGGATGACATATTGACAATAGGCTAAGGTGTGTTAGATAACAATGGAGGGTGCAAGGTGGTGATGTCAACAAAAGGTATCAGGCTAGTACTTGGCGACGACAACGATAGAGAATGTCAAGTAACAGCACATAAGAATTAAAAAAGTGAAGAAAAAATAAACAACTCTAATGTTCTCTTTTAAAAACAAAAATAGTTATTTTTAAAAACTGTAATCATCAAGAAAGTAGTCTCTCAATCCCATGGAAAAAGTTTTAAAGTGTGTATGACTTCATCCATAATCTTGCTACTCTTGAAATGACAGATCATGACCTGCTCTTGAATAAAGCACAATCTGCCGTTCAAGAGATCAACTTATTCTTTAAGAAACTCTTAAAAAAAAAACATTCCTCGATAAGGATTGTGTCTTTACAGTCCCTCATCACTTCTCAAACACTTCCACAATCCTCCACATTTATCACCAACTCGGTTAATCAAAGGTGCCCAAGGAGGCAAAAATGGTAATCATCCTCAATACCCAGCATTGTAAACTTTGTAGGTATAGTTGGTAATAATACTCGTTACTCTCATGGTAAAACATCCTCAAAGGAAGTCGAAATGGTAATCGTCCTCAGCACTCTCATTGGAACTTTGTATGTTAAAGATGGTAATCGTCCTTAATACACTCAAGGTAAACATCCTCAAAATGGTCAAAATTTGATACTTTCATAGCATCTTGTGGTATGATACAACTTTGATCTCCGATGAAGCCATTGAACGACTCAGGAAGCTGCTACAGCATTCAATTGTATGAAAAGGGGAATTGATTGACATTAGGGTTTGAAAGGGTCAAACCCTAATTAATTATTGAAACTGCTTGTATGCACCTTTATATTTTGGGTTGTTGCAGTTCTTACTACTGGTTACTTAATGGGATGTCGTTTTTAGTTTTAGATGACATAGTTCCTCATTCTCTCATTCTATAATGATAGGGCTAACAGTCAAACACTGCTCACACAATATCAATGAACAAATGCTTAGATTTCTGGTTTATTTAAGGACATGTGTATTTTAAGTTGTATTATTAATTTTTGAGATGGTTTCAGTTTTTGTTTCCTGATCAGTTTCACTTGGCTTTAGCTGGTGATAAATCCTAATTACTATGTTCTGAATTTTGATGATGCAGTGATTATGGCTGGACTTGCTCTTGAAGCTGGCTGATTGTTTCTCTAAATTGATAGACAAAGTTTACCACTTTTTTTACCAAGTTCAATTCATATTGCAGAGTCAAAATGACTTGGCACTCATCTACTTGAGAGTTGCCTTTTGTTTTCCATCATCACTCATCAACAGAATTCAGCAACAGTAGGAGTCTCCTATGTGTAGAATAAGGATTGATAAATTCCATTTACTTGTTTATACATATATTTATTATTTTTGTACAGTTACATGTTAGGAAAAATAAATCTTCTAAAGTTCGTCATTATTTTAAGATTTATTCATACTCTTAACTAAATAACTTGAGGTCGTAAATGCTAATGAGTTTAATTAGTGTGAGCACCAGGTAGTTTAGGGTTGGATTCCACGGAGGATCTGAGTGATATTCGAATGACTTTTGGAATATAATAAAAAAAGAATATTATTATTTGAACACATAAAAGAATGTTATTGAAGTATTTTTGAATACTCCTTTTTTGTTGTCGATAATTATTAATTTCACAGTATTCGTTTTGTATCATTTATTTGGAAAAGGGTTATTAAATATTTAAATTTCTTAATAATTATTTTTAGAATCTGGCGATATTAGTTAAGAAATTTGTTTGTTCACGAAGTATTCTTGGAGACAAGCGATAATGATAATATAGAATAAACTATTGTTTTTATTTTCTCGTTGATAAAGTGTTACCAAAAAATTGGATTTAGAAAAATAGAAATTAAAACCTAATTTTAAACAGAATAGAGGAATCAATCATTAAAGATAAACTTATATGGATTAAAATAAACTTTCATAATGAACAAATAACCTTGTTTTCATTGGGTGCTGCGCACTAAATTGTCTGTAAGAAAAATTGGAGCTCTCATACAAAAGAGATTGTGATTTGGGTTGTTTTATTATTGAAATAAAATGTTTGTCCATTTTTTTGTTTTTTTTACTTGATCTTAATTTTTGATAGTATAAAATTGAGTAAAATACATTACTGAATCTTAACTTTTTATAGTATATTTAAAGACGAGTGAACAAATACAGGAACAGATAAATTAACCTAAATAAAATCATATTTAAGGACATAACCATTGAAACTGAAGTGACTCTTAATTTACAAATATTGTTGACTTTATGAT
This sequence comes from Cicer pinnatifidum, assembly GCA_037974775.1. Classification (NCBI taxonomy): domain Eukaryota; kingdom Viridiplantae; phylum Streptophyta; class Magnoliopsida; order Fabales; family Fabaceae; genus Cicer; species Cicer pinnatifidum. The sequence continues at coordinate 40,759,328 of JBBPBR010000006.1, forward strand.
TTAAAAGTATAATGAGCTCAGGAGAGCTCCCTTGATAAAACAGGAGAGTTGAAACCCTCCGATTTCAAACCAGATAAAATGTAATGTGTGCTATCAAAATTATGGACTGTAAAACCCTTCTATGTGGTTGGAATGTGAATACTCTCTATTAATCTCACCTTTTACCTCTTTGAGTTTTATTATGCACTTAATTACACCTTTGAAATTTGCCATTGAAAAGTTGATGGCTAATTCTTTAATTCTTATGATTATGAAATTAATTTTTCTTTTCTTATATTAATTTAACTCATTTTGAATATTGCTATACATGATTTTGTCTGGCGGGATCCACAGTTGAAAGCTTACGGACGTTCCATGAATAGGAAGCTACAAGAGATAGCTATGATAGCTTCTTGTTTTTTGTTTCTTAAATACATTAATGGTGTGATGTAGATAACTTTTCTTGCAATCTTATGATGCTTTTGCACACCATTTTGTATTAAAAATATAACACTTTCTTATAATAAATCTCTAATTTCAAGAGTTAAATTTTTTAGAACTATGGGTTCAACACAAATTTTATTATTAGTATAAAAGCATCGTTCCACAAATATTTTATATAACCAAACAAACATGCCTTGATTACAATAAGCCCACAAATTGGGAATTTGTCTTGATTTCCCAAAACCAAACACCCGAGTTAGAGAGAAGCGGGGGAAGCCATCATAGTCTCCTCAGAATTACTTATGAGTAGGGTTAAGCCCATAATTCTACAAGTTATACATTAATGTAATTGCTTCTCTCATTACTGTGATGATATATGTACACCTGTACACCTATTTAACTTATAAAGACCTTTTATACTAAAGCATAAAGCAGAAGTAAGCTGGCAGTTCTGTTAGCATGGAAATTTCTGTACAGCCACGACCAGCAGGTAGATTCTCCCCAAAGGAGCCAAGTATATCATTCTACTGAAATGTGAAAAGAGAGGAGCCATTATTACCAGTATAAATTTACACAATTCACAAACTAATTTACTACGTTATACAAAGTAAGCATAAAACAAATTAAATTAAAACTTGTACAAAAGATATACTAATACTTTCTTATTATTATTGTCAAATCATTTTTTAAAGTCAAATCATGCCTTTGATTGTGAACAGAACGCCTACAGCCACAAATTCCTTCCGCTATTCACCATTGTGTGGCCATCCAACAACCCAATTGCAAACCACATTCATTGTTATATAAAGTTAACTCGATCCGTAAAGCCGATTTCAAAGACAACAGAGTGGGGCTCAACTTAGGGTGAAGCTGTTGAAGAATCTGCCCGTCAACAGTGATGAGGATGGAAAGGGCCAAGGAGAAATCAACGAGGAATGATGATAGGACTGGTTGGAAAGCAAGGATGGGGATGGTGAAGGTTAACCTGTCGCGATATCTGCTTTCACCTTCTTCCCGTCAAGGAAGTGGTACATTTGTCATAGATTGAAATACTTGAGAACCTAAAAGCTAAACTATTGCAATATTATTACAATACACAATAAAAAACCGACCATCTAACTAGACAACCATTTGTAGCCGGTAAATTAATGAGATCCAGATTTGGACTGGCTCTACAATTTGAGCCCTCTAGTCCTTGTTTAGTTATGTTTTTGTTTTGGAAAACTATTCTAAAAAAGATATTTTCAAAAAACTGATTTTAAACAAAACAAAAAAAGAGACTATTAGCTAATATTAATTTGATAACAGTTTCTGAAAGAAAAAAAAATTGCTTGATAAGTTTGTTTTAAGAACATGTTTTAAAAGTGGAGGGGGGCGGCGGGTGATGACGATGGGCTGTTGATGGTGAAGGTTGGTTGCGGTGCCAACATTGGAGGCAACAGAAATGGTAAAGGGTGTGAGTGGTGGTGGTAGTGGATGCTTCCAGAGTTGTAGTAGGTGCCAGGTTGTTTTGTGGCTGATGCTGAACAGAGGCAATGGTGACAATGGTGATGGAGGGTGAAGTTGCAACAGTAACAATGGTGGGTGTTAGAAAGAGGACGGTGATAGATTTACGGTGCAGGGAGTGGTAGAGAGTGTTCAGTTATGGTGGAGAGTGCTTGACAATGGTGGTGATGGTGGAGGGTGTCGGGCGGCAATGATGGTGGATGTCACTGAATAGAGGCAGTACAGTAGTTATATGTGGAGAATGCTAGGCAGTCCTATGATGGCAGTTATAGTGGATGTTGCCGGGCAGTGGGGCAACAATAGTGGTGGAGGGCACTAGATGGTAATAAGAGATACTGGTGCCATAGCCCATCAACAAGGTGGTTTAGGTGTCGAATAGAGGCAGAAGAGACAACAGTGGTGGAGGGTGTCGGATTTCAGCAGCACTAACAACGGCAGTGGTGGAGGGTGTCGTGCAGTGGCAATGATGTAAGGTGTTGGGAACAACGAAGAAGGGTGTTAGCGGCAGTAACACCATTTTTCTAAAGATGCCAATAATGAAAGGTATCAGGTCGTGATATATATCCCACCTTTTCTGGTCTAAAGACCATACTGACTTCAAAATAATTTGAGCCATAAACTAGTAGTCTCTAGTAAAGCTAGCCATTTCCTCTACAGCAATGCTTTTATATACCAAATTTCCATGACCCAATTCAGGTTTTGAACAGATCTCTCAGCACACAAGGAGCTCTATACTTTATGCTTGCCCATACTAGCCACAAGAAAATCTATCACCATTTCCTCGATTATTTGATTCATAGTTACGGAGATTTAATAAGTTAAAGAAGAAATAGGGGTAAACCGATCATCAAAAAAGAAAGCATACTCCCATGGTAATCAAGCAATGGCATTGAAATTAAAATGAACAAAATTTCAATTACAGCAAAGCATGCAAACCTGAATAAGCTGTACAATAAGCTGTACAATTTCCACATAAGATATTGATGGACTAAAGCTCTTTTTTGGTTAGCCAGGGAAAGTGTAAAACATGATATAATAACATATCGGGAACTGATTTCCACTCGGCAGAGATTTGTCCAGCCAAATGTTCTGCATTCACAAGATCACCAACACTGTTTCAGCAGCCAAGAAAGGAAAAAAAAAGAAAGCAAAGCTAGAAGATAACTTATTTACATGTCATGTCAGACCTTAATTTCGCATCTAAACAAGTAGAATTGGAACTAAACCAGGAAGAAGGAACCAATAGTAGTCTGGCCAAGAACCTTGGAACTCCGGTCCAGACCATGAGAAGCAACCTAAGACAACAAACGAACCAAAAATTGAAATGTTGATTGGTATTAAAATTTGAAATGTTCATTGGTATTAAAAATCTAGAAATACAGATAAGGCGTCAATATAGAATATTTCCCCACCATGTATGCCAAAGCAGCATAACGCTCCTCATTCATGAATAGTGGCTTGCCTCGATTCATTTCAAAATCCTGAAGTAAAGAGTGTTACAAATGAGAGATATTTTAAAGAAATAATGACAAGAATCACAAGATAAATTTGAACTTCTAACTTCAGTAACACAATATGAAGCTAAACCCTAACAAATAGAATTCCAAAACAAGCAATCACCCATGCAAAGTAAATTACTTCACTAAAAGTGTTGAGATCTGATGGAAAAGAGAGAAGAGAAAAAACGTGAATCATTGATACAATTAAAATATGCAATGTGCATAATTACTACTATCGTAATACATGCAAATGACATACAGTACTTATTATTTCATGTATTAAAATTAAACTGCGTGTGTGAGTTCTGGTAAGTGATTGTACAGTTGTAACTCTATATTGTATTCTGATAAAACAGTTACTACATCAAATCAGTGTAACTCTATATTGTATATTCAGAATACAATTCCTATTTTTCTCTGAAATTTTGTACATCTCTCTCAATATCGTATAAACTAGGCAGTACTCCATGCCCACAGAATTTCCTCCCCCCTCTTCCTCCCTCCCCACCACGAGTGGCAAGGTATACAACCCCCACCTTACCAAGTATCCATTGAACATGCGTTCTCTAATAACTGGAGATGCATATCTTTTAGTTTCTTCTAAAGCACCAGCTTCTTTCTCACACCAAGTCAATGACAAGTTGGATGAAAAGAACTTTCTGTTATATCATCAACATATTGAGGAGAACGCAGATGTGTCCCGCAACCAGTACAAAGCCACGCTGGTTACAAAAGAGTTTACAGGCTGGCTTTGATTTAATGAAACTTTCAGCCTTGTTATAAAACACGTTACCATAAAGGTTATTCTTAATTTGGCCTTGACACAAAAATGGGCTCTACAACACCTGGAAGTGAACAAAACCTTCCTCAATGTACTGCTTGATGAAGAGGTGTACATGTCTCAGCCAAAAAGATTTGAGGTTTCAGATAAATCACTGGTGTCCAGATTACACAGGGCAATCTCTGGGCACAAACAAGATCTTCAGGGTTTGGTTTTTAGAATAGCAAATGCGATCCATCTCCTAGTCTATGTGGCCAACAGACATCATCATCCCTGGTAATTCCTCACAGCTGGTTCAGCAGCTCATTAACAAGCTAAATTACATTTTGGGCATTGAAGTATGTTATGCCCCCAGTTCAATGGTTCCTGACTGGTGACTCGAAGCAAGTATATAAAGGATCCCTTTGCCAAGACTAGTACATCTGAAAACCCATCTCTCCCACGGCCTCAGGTTGAAAACTTTCTAAACATAGTTCTAAGGTTATGAGTGACACTTCACTATACAGATCAGTGGTTAGGGCTTTGCAGTATTCCTCATCACTAAGCCAGACATCGGTCACACAGTAAACAAGGTTTGTCAATTCATGATTGCTCCTCTGGATTCCCACTGGACAGTAGCAAAGGCACTCTGCATCATGGCCTTGGACTCCAAATTGTGATGCTATTTTTCTCGTTTCCTATATCATCATTTCTCTCTTACTGCATTCTGTGGTGCAAACTGTGCTGCAGAACAGAAATCTACCACTGGTGCAGCCATTTATTTTTGTCCTAATCTCATCTCATAGTGGTCCAGAAAACAAATGGCGATTCTAGATCCAGCACCAAATAGAAGTACAGAGGTAGAGGAGCTGCATAGTTACTACGTACTTGGACTTTATTATCAGAACTTGCAGCACCCTTCTCCACTACAAGAATGCTAACTGAAGCAACAACCAGCAAAGCATGCAGACACTATAAACATAACATATGTAACACAACCCTCATAATGCATCGCTCTATATCTGTATCCTGTGAGTCAATGATCATGATACTGTATGAGGACCCTCTTTCAAAAGAATGAAAACGGAGCAATGGAACAATTAAATAGGGTGTATTAGCAGTACTTTAGATTCTTTTCGTTCAACAATATAAGATTATTTGGCTTTTCGATATCTTTGATGTGAATTATGAAAGAAAAACAAGACAAATTATCAAAACATGGAAGCATAAAAATCATATCGACAATACCACGTAGCACATTTACTCAGGAATAGGATTCAAAGCAATTTGAAATTCATCACATTATATGAATCACTTGCTGCATCAAACTAGAGCTACAACTGCGATTTTTAACAACTACACTGTTTATACCAATAATCTAGGTAAAATACTAGCATATTACAAATAGTACAAGCATTCAACCAGTAAGGCTACAAACTTATACTATGTTGTCAGTGTTAGTCTCGAATAGTGGCACAGACTGCAGAGAGGCTGACCCTAAAACTGGGATAAAGGTAGAGCCGATCATGGGGTAGCTGCTATTGCAAACAGCAGGAGAAGGGAGAAGGAAAAGAGGGGTAGCAGATGTGAAATCAGAGGTGTTTTAATCATTTCATAATCATTGAGAAGGTGTGGATAGAAAAAAGGGGGTGTGCAATCATCACACTTATTATAAGACATAAGACAGCCGCCACATTATAGCTTTCTTTCCATTATTGTTCTTCATTTCTTCTATGTTGGCTAGTCTCCAAGGTTCTGGCTAGAAAACAATGGGTAGTGGCCGGTAACTTCAACTTCATGGCCGGGAAACACCAAGACATGGCCAGAATGGACTGGATTGTGAGATAAGACGAGTGTGAAATGAAGTTGTAAATGCCGCACCTAATTTCTGCTGCACATCTGCATTCAGCATTGCAAGCAAGGTCTTCGGCTGCACCACGATTCTCCACAAAAGTGGTGTGATTAACAACATAGACACATAATACCTGAAGCTGTGAAAGTGAGTCAACTCGGCTCACTCGGGGAACCCATTAACATAATAATGAGTCAAAGTTAGCCAACCTAACGCTTCCAGGTTGGCAATTCGTGAGTTAAGGTCAAAGCAAGCTAACTCAACCTAACACATCAATAGAAAGCCATAACTGGGTTGGTGAGTTAAACAAATGTATCAACATACACCATGAACATAATTCTGAAGTCCCTGAAAGTTGGGTATTGAGAGAGATTATAGATGTATGAACACTATTTAAGGAAACTATATCAAATCAAAGATAAAAATAAAATAAAATAAAATAAAATAAAATAAAAAAAAAAGCTAAGGAAAATAATTCAGAAATAATCAAATCAGAATGAATCTTCTTTCTGCATCCTTCTAACTATTTAACCTAAGCCCTTGTTTATAGCCAATATAACCAATTAATGTTTTTTCTTGGTGAGATAACCATCTAACTAATTCGATAACTTCTACAGTCCTAACAGCTTCTTAATAAAAGAAAACAACAAAAGATAGAATTAATCTTAACAAGGATAAATAAAGCTGTCAAAAGGAAACTGACCTCCTCGCCAAAAGTATCCAAGTAAGGAGAAGGCCAAGGGGCCTGACGTGCAGATCTCTGTAGTAGGATTGTAGTTCTCTGTGAACACAAACAACAGTTATTACTCCAAGGTATCCATGCAAATAAGTAACTAATCACTTCAAGAATAAAGAGGAGGAAAAGATGGCTCATAAAGGAAATCCAGAGGACAAAATTACAAAAATACTGAAAAAGAGCAAGACAGTCTAGTGATTGGATACGGAAGTTTAAGAAAGAATGCAATACCCTAATCAACAGAAAAATTCCAGTACCAGCTCCACAAGTTACAGAATGAGTTTGGCATCCACTTTCCCTTAAAAAGTAACATAACAAATCCTTTCAGATTCTCATCAATAATCTAATGCATTATAATAAACCATGGTCAATTGAAATTTTTTACACCATAGCAAGGACTGAAAAACAAAAATATGAACACCAAGAAATATCTGGACGTAACAACAAATGTTTTAGAGGCTCAAATTAAAGATCTAGAAACTACCAATAAGCTTGTGAGTAAATTTTGTTAAATCTGAACCCAGGGAAAAATAATTACAACCAACCTTGTAAAATTTCAGTACAGCTAAAGAATCTGAGACAGCTTAAATGCTCATATCTTTTCTTAGCATAAACAGTAAAACAAACCAAAGGAAATTCGTAGAAAATGAACCTGCAGCATGATTTCCAACTTGGGGAGCACAATCTACCACACAGCAGGCACAATGCAGGCTCATCAAGACGTGATTTGCACTCAGGGCAGCGCTGTTTGATACACCTGTTTATGCATACATGTTGCAATTAATAATATAATAAAATAGTAATATGGTATCTTAAGTGACAAAAAATAATATTTAAAATACCTCTGCAAGAGATCCTGATAAACTTTTGGTAATCTCATTAATTCAAATGGAACTGCAGGAGTTACATGAATATTACGTTGAATTCTATGTGATTCAAATTCTTTGCAAAAATGACGACACCACATAGACACTGAAGATCTTGAAAGCTCATCGTTGAGAACTACATCCAGAGGGGGAATTTTAAACATATTCTCAAGCTCTTCAATTTTAGTAATCTCAAACATGTTAATATTGATACTGTCCATTGTGTCCCTTGGGATATTCCATGATCTATCCAACAAATTTTCCTCATCACAGAAAGGGGCTGGAATAGTAGAATAGAGAATCTTCCACAACAATGCACATCTTCGCAAATAGGGAAAACTGAACCTTCTTATTGCATCTTTAATATCAACATTAGGTTCATAATAGTTAGACACAAAATAATGGGAAGCACCTCCAGACTCTCCCATAATTTTATTTATGTCAGTAATCAGGCCATCTGAAGGAGCTGGTTTACTTGATAACTTATCCCGAGATTTCTCATAATACAAGATTATGGCCTGTATCCAGACAAAAATGGATTAGGGAATTCAAACACTATCAGAGACCACATCAAAGACTAAATTTAAAGTGACCAACCTGGGTTACAGCTACCATATAGAAAACATGCACTAGTGATAACAAAGATTCTTCACATGTTAAAAATGGGTGAGGTAGACAAAAAAGAACCCACATCAATGTTGAGAAAGGGTCATGAGCAAGCACAGGATCTGAAGCCTGATTCCAAAAGCATATATCTGTGTTTGTCGGGTCCATTTCAATACGCTTTAAGACAGATAACATATCACCTGTGAAAATTTAGTAGTTACTAAACATACAAACAATAGCAGATAGAAACACTACAAATAAAAACTTGAGAATAAATTCAAGATAGGGGTGACAATTTCATCCAATTATCCATCACCCATCCAATCCATCCACTATACAATAAAATTCTTAATGGATTGGGTCCAATCCGTCCATTTAAAAATATGGTCGGTTCCAATTCATCCAACCTTTTTTCTAAAATCTAATGGATCACATATTTCTTTAAATAAAAACTTAAGAATAAATTCAACCTTTTTATGAAATTAATTTTTAAAATTATTTATTTATAAAGTAATATAAAAAACAGTTTCTTACAATAATAAATAAATAAAATTATTTTTAGAAATAGTAACAAAAATTGTAGGTATATAATTTATAAGAATGCTAAAATAAATTATTAGACGGATTGGATGGATATCCATCCATTAAAATATGATAATGAATGGATGGATTGGATTGTGTTTTATGGTTAGTGGATGAATTGCATTGGATATTTTTTGACTAATTTTTGGTGGATCTTGATGGATTAATGGATTGTTTCAATCCATCCATTAGCATACAAATCCAAATTCATCCAATCCATCCATTTTGCCACCCCTAATTCAAGCGAATCTTGGTATGCAGCCAATGCATACAACAAACTGAATCATTTATTATTGTTAATTAAAAAATTAAATTAGGAGTTCAGGTACAAAGTAAGCCCTCATTTAAAGTTGCTTTGATAACTTGTCATTTAGGTATGATGAAAAGAAAAAGTAGAATTCCGTAAATTTATTCAGAAGTATCTACGGTGATAGCATTTTTTTATTTGAAACAAGAGTGGAGAACAACTTTAAGCCTAACAAATTTCAAACGTTGAAAATTTAATCCTATGAAACCAATAAACTTAAAAACACCAACAGCAAAAACCAAGACTTTCCCTTGAGCCAAATGGGTTTCAAAGCAAAAAAAAAAACTCCTATCAAATGTGAATAGGTTTTCAGCTGCAATCTGTTTGACAAGCAAACATACTGTTGAAAGAGTAACGAGATTTCAAATTCCAAGACATGGATAGGACATATTGAAAAGTAGTCTAAATCATACATATTGAAAAGCAAACATACTGTTGAAAGAGTTGCGAGTTTTCAAATTCCAAGACATGGATAGGATATAGGAGGACTTAAGGGGATACAATAGTGATAAATATTGACAACATAAATGCAATTTCCTATTTTTTGGGGATGTAAAGAAATATATAACTACTTACAATTCACCTTCTAACTCTTTGAAATGAAAGAACTTTGTACTATAATTTTCCATATCAGTTAAAAAATACAAATTTTATTTTTCATTCAAGTTATTAGTTTTAGAAAAGAAAATGGTGAAAAAAATAAAATATAGTAAACAAATTAGTAAAATCATTGTGTTTGAAGAAACAGAAATAGGAGAACAAGAATAATACCTCTCCCAGAAATGACATTATTTGCATAACTCAGTGAAACCCCAGAGCAAATTGATTCTGCAAAGAGTTGAACACCTCTAAATCTTTGAAGTACGTGAATAGAATTCTTAATCCGCGTCTTTTGAACAAGCTTCAGCAACATGGATAATATAAAGCCACTTGAAGATTTGAGTTCTTCATACATGGCACTAAGAGCAAAGTTTGGAGTCAAAGAAGTCTTTCCACAACGTGCAACAACCTCCATTGACGTCAGCGAGTACTTGAGAGTGTCCCACATCAGCAGTGAGTGGTTAACTTTGGAAAATCTTGATAACTTATCTTGCTTTCCAGGGAAATACATTTTAGACAGCACCAATGAAAAACTTTCAACATTTGGTCTACTCTTATCAATATGATGTAAAGGAATAGCTTTTAGGAATTTATCTTTCCCAACTGCATTGGCAGCAGACTTTAAGAGGTTAAGGGCTTGTTGAAGGCGAAGTGAATAAGTCGCGTCATTCAAGTCAGCAAAAGGGGATGTACTATGTATTGAACCCGTACTCGAGACAAAAGAATTGTGTAACTCTCCATGTAAAGTCGGCAAGACACAATTGACAAGTCGGCGGCACACTGGGCAGAGAATCTCTCCCTTAAAAAAGAATAAAAGGAAAAAATAAAAGTATTGAGAAATCATAACATCAACAGACAGTATTCATCAACCCACCCTTACAAAATGAAAAAAGATATTAAAAAAATTTAAACCTGATCTGGGTCAACAATGTGTCCTCCTTCAAAAACAATTCTTCTGACAGATCTGTCCAAGCAGTATATATAGCAAATCAGACCATCTTATATGTTCAGTCAGAATAACAATATAATAATCTCTCCGATGCACAAGAAAAGCTTGACTATCTATTTACTGCATATAACTATCCATAATTGTGAATAAGTGTGTGAGTGTGTATAAAGGTTCATTGGATTTGATTAACAACTCAGTTAACCATGTGTACCAATAGCTCCTGAGTTCAGATATTACTACATCTCCCTCTTCCTAATCACTTGGCAGTGGGAAACTATTGTCCTTGCTATCTGCACTCTATTCATGCACCCAAACATGTCCTCGCTCATTGTAATATTCAAATTCTCTGAAACATATGCCCTCCCAGAATTTCACGATGCCTGCTGTGCAGGCAAGGCTCGTCATTTACTTTTTTCCACTTCTAATATAAGGTATACAATACAGAAAACCTCTGCAGCCTGTTTTGAGTGATCTGCAGAGCCCTACTCTCCTTGTATCCTGAATTCGTGTACTGTATTACCTTTTTCAATGCTTACCCAAAGCACACTTGCATCTTTCAATTTCAAATCGAACTTGAGTCTGAGACACTCAGCACCTATGAAGCCCAGTTACTCCAAAATTGCTGAAGCATAGGATACTCCTAGACATGTATCCATAAAGTATCCTCCAATTTTTTTCAAAAGAAAACATTGACCAATACATCTTGGGACATACCTCTAAAACTTGAGCCTTGTTCTTCATCATGTTGTAAACAGAATAGGAGTGCATACTCCATTATTCACGAGGCTATAAAAAACAGAGGCATGACTGTAATACTAGTGAAGATGTTCATGGTCCATTTAATGATCACTGCGACCAACTTCTTGTAAAGTTATCTTTCGGTTAATTAGACTTGGAAGCTAAGCTTTTTGGATGACAATAATAGGGAGTTGAAAATGATACAATTGGTACTATAGACAGTAAATAGTAAGCGATTGAATAGAGTCCAAGACTTATTTTAAATAGGACTAATGATATTTTGTGAGAATTTGACATTGGTTAGGTAAAAAAAATACATTACCTCCATGTTTTCAAGGGAGAATGTATACAATTTCCTACATATCCAACATGTTTACCAAACTTAAACAAACAGGCTATAGGGCTCCACAGAAACAGAATAGGAAGGGGAAAGAAAACAAGAACTATATTAACCAACAAGATAAGGGAATCAGTGTATTTGTACGTTAACAAAACTAGTAGACTTCTCCAAGGATTTTCCCTTCACAATTAACCAACAACCATTCCACTGTTTAAATTTTGTATTCTTTTGAGAATACAGCTTCCAACTATTTGAAGAGACACCTTCGAACACTTATCCATATTTTGTCGGCTCTAATATAACGACAGTCGGTCAACCAAGTTCGCACGGTTCAAAGTTTGCCTCTCTCTAGGCCCTAGATACCACGTTAAGAGAGACAAAATAGAAGCATGTGCTTAGCTACTACAACACAGACTCAACGTTTATTTTCCGAGTGTAAGAAAAACACATGCAATTTTCCATATTATTGTATTTACATATGATAGGAAAGTATGCCATTGCCATCACTTATCAATGTAGTCAATCCCACCTAGCAGGGAAAAGGCTTTGGCTGTTTTCCTATATCTAGATGATTTGCTGAACCTAGACATCTACACTGAACCTGAACATAGTAACACATTTCTAATGAAAGGAATGCTTATTCTCATGAAACAGGCACAAATGAAGAAATCATGTACTATAGTGCAACTGAATTCAAATTACACATTTGGTAGTAAATTTACTCAAGAATGCAATAAAACAATAATTTGCAAAAGGGTTGGTAGATCTGAAAAGGACAGGATATAACAGTAGAGTTTCAATAATGTTAATGCATAGTTGCTTTGACAGTTTATTTTTTTTAACTACAAAAATGACACATTTTTTCTGTTTTCAAATAGAAGCACGAGAAATAATGAAAAGTTGTTTTCATTGTTTCCTATACAAGCATTTAAAAACTGACAAAAATGAAAACTAAACATCTTTGTAAACTAAATAGACCCTTACAAATTCATGCACAAAGATCCTAAACATGAGAAATGGCGAGTTATGCAGATAAAGCTGAATAATTGTACCTTTCTTTTAATGAAGACAAATATCGGCCAAGACATCCTTGATGAACGGCATGCCCACAAGAAGAAAGATGAACTCCATCACAATCTGTTGGGCCAAAACCATTATTTGCTAGATGTGTTGATGTTGATTCCATGGAAGCATTCTCATTACACGCATTTCCAGATGCAGAAGAAATATCCGACATCTCTTTCACAAGATCAGCTGTATATTTCCCAAGCAATGCAGATCCAGTTGTAGTAACATTTGAGTTCCCTCCAACAGTTGGAACATTCTCATCCTCATTCATCAAATTTGAAGACAACAGAAGATCATGCATTTCGCCATGAATGGAGGAGTACATAATCTGCTCTAATGTCTCGAAAGTATATGGCGTTTTTTCTTTTTCCTCGCAAGACGTATCTGGGAGATGAAAATTTTCCAACGCTGGGAAATGATTCTTGATATATTGCAGAGAAGCGTTAACTTCCCCAGGTTGCCCACTACAAGCTAATTCAGTGGCAGCATTCTGATCTAACTGAGTTAAGTTGGAAGATGAAGTTGATTCCAAACTACCTGAATTCCGATTAACAGCCATTGTGTCTATCTCCTTGGTGTTAGTGGCAGGCATGTGTTCTTTATCTGATCGGCGAAGTTGGTCCCATGATGGGGGACCTCTGTCAACAGAACTAACAAGCCTAGATTTCTTGTACATAAAAAAAATGCATGAATTAAAGCACGGGATAAAATAAGTAACCGTAAATAAAAAAGAAGAAAAAATCAGTGCAAATAACTAGAACCTATACATGATCCAGCTAATAGCAGATGGACTACCATCATATACCTGAAGAAGAACCAAAAATGAAATTGGATGTCTTGAATTGTGGTCGTGGCAAAGAGAGCAAACAACTTGTTTGGATTCTTCAGAATCATGTTCAGCATCTAAGTCACCTTCATTACCAAGTTGAGATTCATCATCAACATTAGAATCAATGCTGGCCATAAATTTTGTCTGTTGGGCTCGCATTTTCTCCTACATTAAAAACCAAGTAAACCAACCACAAATTCAAATGGAGATGGAAATTAAATAGGCGCAGCAGAACAGGTCAACCCTGTAAGGATCTAAAAGCAAATAAATCATGTCTAGCATAATCGAGAATATTTGCAACTAAATGCCTTCCTTAGCCTGTAAAATACCCACCTAACAGATATGAAAACACTTGTGTCCATCAAAACATTCAAAAAATTAAATACTTCCATTTTAAAAATTAATAGTTAAAAATAAAAAACACATCAAGATCATAAAACAGAAACATTATAACACTTCTTTAATATCACTGAAAAAAAAAATAGATAATAACATAACAACCTACCAATACTGCAGCTTGCCTCTCTCGAGCTTTTGCCTTGCGTTTCTCGCTGTCAGAAGCCGACAATGAGACACTAGAATCTCCAGTTGGAGCACTTTCAGGAATATGATTCACCACTTGAGGAGCAAGTTTTTGTAACTTAATCATGCAACAATCATCAAGCTCAGCAAATTTTTTCAATAAACTTTCAACTAGAGAAGATAAACCACCTGCTTCTACAAAGTTGTCAACATTTTCCTTTCTGTTCATTTCCATCAATAAAACAAGAAGTGACAACAAGCTTTGTTCCCCAACACCATAAAATGAACTCTCATCAATTATTTCTCCAGAGAATGCTATTATGGGAATTTGTGACACATTATTCTCACTAAATTCTTTCTGCTGAGAGCAGATGTCTAATGATAATGATAGCAAATGTAGCGCCGGTAGAAGAACCCTATCAGGAGCACGAGATTCAGCAGATTTAAAAGTAACAACAGCATAAAATAGCACAGCACGGATAATCTCCAGGACAACTTTGCAAGTGGCTATTCTGGCTATCCCCTTCAGGGGAGGATAAATTTGGGTCCACTTGGGCAGCTGAGTAGTCAGTGCAGAGACGCTGCAGAAGCGCAAGTATCTTTCTTCGGCAACTTGCAAATCCTTCGAATTCCAACGTGGATGATACAAATCCAATTCTTTCCAAAATGACCACCGCAGAGAATACATACCCTAATATAACAAAATAAAATGCACAATAAATACAGGGAAGCAGAAGAAAGTCATAAATTTCTTCTAGAGTCCACAAAACCTGATTAAAGCCTGACGGATTGCAATATGAAGCAACAGTGTCCAAAATATCTTGAAGCTTATCAAACTTGGAGAGATCACGAGGAAGGGACTTCACCAATTGACTATGAGTAGCATCTCCAATGGATAGCTTATAAATTAGTTCTCTTTTCAAACTTTCAGCAGTAGTTAGACCACAAAAGCGCCGTTCTTTTATTATCAGAATAATAAGAGTAAGCATTTCTTGGACTAAAACAGGTTCATATCTGAAAATAAGAACAAAAAAATTATTATTATAAAATTATATAAAAAAAAAAGATTAAAACAAATTAATGGCAACATAGATGGGTTTGCATGAACACAACATAACAGTAACACACAACAAAAGTAAGATGTAATTATCATTAATCCTGATCAGATCAGACTATGATAAATGGAGACCTGGGTAGTTAATCCCAACGTTTCCCAGCGAAAAATAGCATTATCCCGCCTATCCCGGAACGCGCTATCCCACCCACTATCTGGGATTAACTACCTAGATGGAGACGAGCAAAACATCCAATATTTATGAGATCAGGAGTTATTAGTCGGTGCAACTGAATCTCATTACTTATATTGAAGCTAAGTGACAGAGTACTGATTAAGCAAGACAGCTATATTGAACTGGTGGCTTCGCTGCATACACATCTAGTAGTACAAACTCTTTTCTAATGCAGCAGTACATAATGCACACTGACACTTACTATTATACAATGAGTGACCATATGCAATATATCAGATGTACAAATCTATATTAACAATAAGCTGGACCAGTAATATTTCAGTTTCAGCATGATGAAATGAAGAGTGCATGGATTTTAAGATTTCATTTTTATTTTAGTTTCTCTCGTTAGAACATTAATTCATAAAGGAGAGAAATTAGTTCAAAAGAAAATGATGAGATGCCCTCAGTAAAAATAGAACATAAATAAATAATACTAGGGGAAAAACAATATGGGGTACAGTACAGCATGTCAAACTCTGCATATCCTCAACAAAGAATCCCCTTGAAAAACAAATTAGCTACGAAACCCCATTAGATTTATGAAAAGTTTTCCGTGTTGCGGGAGAAGACATACTCGCTAGACTGTTCAAAATTCAGGGATAAGTAGTTTGATAGTCCAAAGCGCTCTAGAATTCTACTGACAAAAAGATCTTCTGGAGCAAGTGCAGCACAACACTGAAGAAGAAATAGATCAAGCTCCAGACCTTGTTCAGACCTGTAGAAGTAAAAGACTGATATAGCATAATACAATGGATGTGATTCAATACTTAAATACAAATTTGACTTACCAACGCACTGATCTGTACCATTCACATGATAGTAAAGCAGCGTCTCCATTTTTACGCCACATTCCAGCATGGACTTCAGCACAAAAGACCCTAATACGCAATGGATGCTCCATTATAAAGGCAGAGAAACCATAAGGATGACTTCCTCGTAAAGCATGTCCAAAGAAGTCATTATAGATTGTTGATGATGAATTAGCAGAAATGTCAGTCACAACTGGCACTTCAGATTCACAAAAGTATCTCCTTAGTGCCTTTTGTAACAGCATTGAAAGGAATCTATGAAACGGAATGTGAACAGATATATCTTGTGAACTAACATCATAGACTATCTGTGGCCAATCAGGTAATGATAGAGAACGTAACCCATCTGATTCAACAGGAAAATCTTCTTCCATGGTACTATCATTTGATGACGCGAGATGATATTTTTCAGATATTCTAACATTATCAAAATTGGAACGAGCACCAGTATTTACTGAACCAATTTCATCATTTGTTTTCAATTTACCCCTTCTGAAATTAGATATTGTTCTCTTAAATGCTGAAAAATTGCCAGTACCACTGTTTGAAGACAACATGTTAGGAAGTACCTCAGGGGTATTCTCAACTCCCAACCAATTTTCAACAGCCCTTAAAGACTCATATATCAACCAAGTGGCAGAACATGGAATCAGATGCGAAGAAGTATCATATTTTATCTCAAGAACCTGTGATGAAGCGAAGACACTACTTTTACTGGTCAGATTACATGCAGAGCTTTCCTGGGATAGCCTCCCAACCTTAGCATGTCTTAGATCATCTCCATCATCCGATTCATTCCTATTCGTGCTCCAAACAATTTCATCATCCACCTCTCCCTTGCTAGCATCAGAAAACGCCCCATCCACCAATAGAGAGTGAATATTGGCTATAGAGTGCCCTAAAACAAAAGGCAAATGGACATTATCATTTTCTTCTTCTACAAGTTGATTCATTTCTCTCTTTTGAGGGTTCATTCCCTGCACATAGGACAGAAGCTTCATCCAAGTTCTTGAGATATCTTGATGGTCATTGGTTACATATTTGGATACTACCACATGGCTCAGAACAAACCGAATATCTTCAACAACTCGTACTGTTGTCTCATACAAATGTACCCACCTGGAAACCTGTAAGAGGACCATATATTTCTTTACCAAAGCATAATGGACGAAAGAAGATTGAAAACATGATAACAGGAAGTAAAACTGCATTTCTTTTATAGAAACTTCTTAACCATCTTCGCTTAAAATCATCTACAAACATAAAAGCAAGACACACACTTGGTATTCTTGGCACATCTCAGGCATCATATCTACCAGAGTCGTATTACTTTAAAAAGATTTAATTAATAGCTCGTTACCTGTAAACGTCCATTTTCAGCACAAGAAATGAAAATATTCTCCAAACATCCCAACAGCATGGTCAGTAGGTTGATTTCCTTTACAAGACGCGGAGTAAGAGTTGGAACTGTAAGTATCTGCACAGAGAACATGGATAGTAGTGGGTATCTCTTTAGAGGAATATCGCTGCCCTCTTTAATGGCCTCCTTTATAATACTTGGATAGTAAGTGAGAAAAACTTTTGCAAACTCATACTTAAAAGTAGGCTCTCCCAACAATTTCAGGAGTAGCTCATGGAGTTTCTTTACAACATCATTAGTTAAAAACCTCTCAGCTCTCACCAGGACGCTCAATAAACCATTAGAGGAAAACAACAATCTAGCAACAAAACTGAGCAAACTCTCACTTTGCTTGCAAAATTCTAAAAGCATGTCAACCACAGCAAAAGTTAGATCATTTGCAGCCTTCTTTCTTTTTGGAACAGAATCACTCGCCACCAATAGTCTGTCTTTCCAACAACTGAAAAGAGAACCTAGCACAGGAGAAACAGAGTTTGCTACTTCCTCCGGAAGTGGTTGTACCTGCTCAGCACCCTTATGCATTGAGCAGAACCCCTCTCGCTTCCACGCTGTCACATCTCCACAATCACAACAACCACCACCCGTGTATATAACAAAGTAATCATGTCCTGTGTGATCCCCATTCTGAAAACAAGGAACACAAATTGCACAGGTCGAGTCATGTTCACAAGTCCTACACCTGTAAGCTATATCAGTACGACCCCAAACAGCCCCACATACACCCCTCTGGCAACCAGACATATTAGAAAGGTTGGTCAGAGCAGCACTGGGATCACCCTCAAACATCAACCACTTCAACCACACCAAGCACTCTTGAAACGTCTTCCTCGAACCCAATTTTGAATCTTGAGATACTCCTGCCAGTTCAGCATCAGTAGGCAATATAACAGACACCAAATCATCTATCAACTCCTTCTTATCCTTAACAAAAGCAACCAAACCACGCCCATTGAGCTGCTCCTCAGGAACCCCAAACTCCACGAGCCTCTGAAACCCGCACCAAAATCCAAACATGCATTTCAATTTCAACATTAAAAAATCCAAACCCTAAAACTCTAAAAAAAATGAATAACTGAAAATTAACTCAAACAAGAAAGGGGAAAACAATTCAAAACAACTAAATCAACCAACAAGATCATTTCTCATTTCTCGTATCTTCATTTCATGTGCAAATTGAATAACTATACAATGATCAAGTAATGAATAGTGTGAATTTTCAATAAGAAGTATTTAGAATCGAAAAAATTAATGTGTTACCCGAACGATTCGATCTCGTGTCCTGAGGGGTTGAGATTCGGAGGGAGAATCGATATCCATCTTATCAGCCATGAAGGAACGCAAGAAACGAAGGAAGCAACAGCACAAGGAGCGAGTATGAAGAAAACCAGAACCTTCACTCCCCAGGTTTGATTCAACGGAAGAAAGTTCCTCAGTTCAATTCAATTCCGTGATTTTTGCGAAGAAAGAAGAAACAAAACGGAAAGAAGTGAAGAAAGTAGCGCAGTTGGAAACCCTAATTGGATTTGAGAAAATCCCCAAATTATGGTGTGAAATGTGTTAATCGAATCCCATAGTGAAGGATTATCCTTTTTATTAAGGTGGTGAATGATGATGATGATGGTTATTATATGCAATGCAGCTACTACACTCAAGACTCCGACACTATTTCTTCGTGCCTTCTGTCTTCATATCTTGCGTTTTCTTTTCATTAAGCCATTTTTTCTTAATTTTGGAATATATATGGAATAATAGGATTTTATCATTTTTAAGGAACTTTTTTCCACAAGGAAAGGTGGCATAGGGTTAATTTTTTGTCATAAATTACTCTATTAATTTGTTTTTTTCATTTTTTTTATTTAAATAAATAATTTTCGTATTTATGTTATTTCGATAGGTTGTGTTGTTTGTTTGATATTAGACTTTTAGCTCTGGAGACATATTCAATATTAGTAATTTTTTACATCAAAAGGACAAATGAACAATGTCAAATTTAAACATGCGTCACTTTAAATTATTAAAGTTTCATTCTCTTAAAAATCGAAGAGTTAAAAGAAAAAGTGAACAATGTTAAATGAATTTGATGCAAAGATAAGTGAACAATATTTTATTTGATTTCTTTTGTTGGTGACAAGTAGACATGACAATACGACGAGTTTTGTTCACCCCACCCCAACTCGACTAGTAATATTTGCCCTCCTTTTTTAACGCATGTGAAATTTAATACTTCATCATCATTCGCGACAAAATTCGGGTTTCTCCATCTCCGCACCACATTCATTTATAATAATAATAATAATAAATTTAAAAGTTATATTTATTTTAATTAATATAATGAAATAATCATTACTAACAAGGATATTATAATTTTAATATTTAAAAAATATTAAATATATATGTATATGTATATAATTTAAAAATGACAATAGTATTACTAGTAAGGTGAGTTCAGAGGACGGGGTGTAGAGTGAATATCAACGCTCTCAGTTATGTCCTACCATTGTGTTTTAATTTCGAAAAAAAATTGGACTGACACTCAATCAAAGTGGGTTTTAATCGCCCAAATTAAGACTGGTTCATAATAGTGATGATCGTGTTGCCATATCTAGTGTCAAGTGAATAATATCATTTTCATTTTACTTCATTTTTTTTATGCAAAGACAAGTGAATAGTCAGATTTGTTTTACTCCACTCTTTTTTATTACATAAAACACGTGAACAATATCAAATTTATTTTACTTCACTCATTTTCCTATCCTAATGGCATGTGAACAATGACAAATTCATTTTATTAATACATTTGAACAATATAAAAGTTATTTCACTTACATTTTTCTTCCAACACCCTACAACTCTATAAATATGAACATCTTTCGTAACATCTTGTTCACATTGTAATTATAAAAACTATTACATATTTGTGTGAGATATGTATACACTAGCGGAGTTTGTTACCAGACGATTACTTTAAACTTTTCAATAATTTTTAAAAAAATATTACTATTTTTATTTTATTTATGTGAGACATTTTATTTGTCACACTCATCTTTAAAAAAATATTATTACTTTTACTTTATTTATAATAGATGAATTATAATTTTGTCAACAACAATTAGTCTTTTCATAAAAGAAGAGTTATAATTTCGTCAGCAATAATTGATCTACTTTGATATATTGTATGGGTCGAATTAGGACGAGAGTTGAACTTTAATCATGTGCAAACCAACTATTTAATATATTGTATGGACCAAATTAGGGCGATGGCCGAACTTTAATCGTGGACAACCCATATCCAAAGTTTTATACTAGTACTTCTTGTATCCAATTTCTAAAATTACTATTATAATTCCATTAGATATTCCTCTCTATCTCCAATATATTTGTGGCGATAAGTATAGGATAATGTTCTTAAAATCAAATGTAGAATTGTGATCTGATGTGTAATTTACAGATGAATTTGATTGAATGTTTGAGAGTAGTTAAATTTCATATTAAAAAAATAATTATGTTAAAGAATTGAAAAATGAATAATGATTAACTTGTGAAAGCCAAATTATATAAGTCTGTAGGATAACTGTGGTTTAATATATGTTAATATATGATGAATTTCGATTAAATATGACATAATATATGTTAATAAATATGCTAATTAATATTTAATATTATAGTGTATGTTGTTGTAATTTTAGAATCTATAATCAGCGTATTTTATGAGTTGAATTTTAATGTATATTTAAATCTAATACGTGAAGATG
>JBBPBR010000006.1:40787485-40797756 GCA_037974775.1 Cicer pinnatifidum
AAAAAAAAAAAAAAAAAAAAAAACTTAAAAGGAGTAAAGATAGGAGACGGAAGAAGTACTTGGTACCCATGTGGTCATGTGAGTCACCTATTTTTCATGAGAATCTACCTCTTACAACAATATGCATACAACTACAATATTAAGTTTTGTTATAAAGTTTGAAATAGAGAAACTTTTGACTTATGAAATTTTTTAAGTAAATAATATGTTGATATAATTTGGATAACTTATGAGATTAAATAGCATATAGACATTGATTGACATTGATATAATACGTGTTGTAAAATTATGTCATAATTTTCGACATGCAAAAATTATTAAAGTGGTTTAACTTCAAGTGACAATTATGGGAGTGGTTTAATATCAAGTGAAAATTATATGAGTGATTTAACTTCAAGTGAAGTATGCTCTTAATGGTGACATATCATATTTATTTTAAATTATGATTATCGATGTAAACAATATACAAACTCTTGAAGTGGTTTATAACTTCAAGTGAAATATGTTTATTTTGGGTATAATGATTCTTTTGAATTATGATTGTCGCTATAGACAATGAGAGTAAACGATACAACAATTTCAATCAAGTGAAGACTTTTGGATTTGGTTGAAATGGAATGATCTTGAAAAATGGCACACATCTCCTAGTCTTATATATGAATGGGAAAGTCAAGGCTACACATATGAACTTTAGTCATTTGTTATAAGTTGTACCAATCGAAAACACTTTAAACTTGCATGGATCTTTTTTTCTCTCTTATATTCTTATGTAACGAGGTTGTGAGATCTAGTTCAAACATTTGCTTCAGATGTCGTATAAATGTGTTAGGGGTTAGGAGACGTTTAAGAGAAATATGTGTTGTAAAAAAAATTACATAAATATTATTCTCTAGTTGTCATTATTATGTCTGATTATATTTTTTTAATTTCTCTATTACTGATTGTCTATGTCTTGTTATTCTCTCTCAATTCTAAACATCACTCTTTCTCTTATTTTATCACAATATTTACTCAAAAATGATGTAACTTTAGCTGCCCAAAGCTAAATATTTGTTTTATCTAAAACATTTAAAAAACATTAGGTTACTTTAATATAATATAATTTTTAAGAGACCCATTAAAAAATATGGAGAAATAAAATGTATCAATAGTCACTCCTATTTCATAGTTTTTCACTTCACAATGTGAAGATTTGGCTCATCTCTACAAACTCTTTATCTACACTCTCTCCACATATTATCTGACTTTCATCAATTTTTCTCTCTATTTTATCTTCTCTATCTTTATTTTAGTGGACAAGATTCATCCACCAATGACATGTCTATGTAGTTTTGTGTTAAATAAGTGAAATATCAATCATTATAGACGCTCTAACAAGGTAGTTTTTTTAATTATCATGTTATTCGTATAAAATATTTATGAAATTAGCAGAGCCACATTTAGTGCAATCTTGGATCTGAACCACATTTTATATATTTAGATTGATCTTATAATATCTTTATTAAATTGAAACCAAAACAAAGTTGAAAAAGAGAGCTTGTTTAGATTTGATTTAATTGGACTAATACTTTTAAAAGTTAAGAATATTTTTTAAACGTGTTTTTTCAAACATTCTAGATATATCAATATTACTTTGGCTTGAGTAGAATTGACTTGGATCCTACAAATAAGATTTTTTAATTTGAACTTTGTATATAAAATATGTTGTTCAAATATGAGACTCTACTAAAAATATCTGTTAAATTCCTCAATAGAAATTAACCATCGACAAATTTAATGACACTCCGCATCAATAGCATGATAGTAATAAATAAATAAATAAATAAATAAATAAATAAATAAATAAATAAATAAATAAAAACATTACTTGCCAATGATAATGTCATCACTGAGTTGCTGCAAGTTAAGGATCAGACTCTTACTTTTAATAAAGAAGTCTTTGAAATATCTTAGGAAAGAAAAGAAAGCTGGTGTGTCTCAACCAAGGGGATTTATAGATAGCCTGACCTCACTCCAAATAGTATTTTTTTTACTTAACCATCTAATTGTTAGGAAAATAAGTCCCACTAATCTATAATTTGATTGTGGATGTGTAAACTCCACAATCAAAACACACATCATCAAAACATAAATAGTGGAACTCCAACTCTACTATGTATTATATTATTAAGTGAATGATTCATATTTTTAAGAGTTGAATAATCATTTTACATAAATAAATATCGAATTGTTTTCTTGTGTAATTAATCTCCAATATGTTAATATCCTTAACTACATAATACTTAATATAATATTAAAGAATATAACTAATGTAAGTTAATAAATTAATAACAAATTAACTCACTCTCACAAAATCTATGTGAGAGTCTCTTTAATAGATGATTTATAAATACCTCTATCAAAGTTATTTAAACTTTGAGGTCTGTCATAGTCCTAACGAGTCTTATTAAACAATCTATCTAATATATATAAAGAATAATAAAGAATATAGTTGTTGAACATTAAGATGAATGTATCTTTTTCAAATTTCCAAATGAAAAGGGGTGTGTAAAAAGGCAAGTGTAACTGTAATTCCATAAATAAACATGACAAGAAAGGAAGCGACAAAGAGTAGCATTTGCTTACGTCTCTCTAGGGGAATTTGAGAGTAAGTGTTACTGTTATTTTCTAGTAGAAATTTGCTTACATCTTATTCTTATGACTACTACTACTACTACTTACTTTAAAGCACTCTAATAACTATCTTCAGAAAAATGCTCTTTAATTTGGTACAACAACTATCATATATATATATATGAACATAAAATTCTTTATATATTTCAAAGGCACAAGACCAAACTATATCACAAACAAACAAAAAAACTTACTAAGATGGCTGCAATTAATTAGTACCTTAATCTAGCTCTAGAAACTAAAGGTCCATTTTTGGAGAAAATACACAAGATCAAAACTAATGTTCATAATCATAAGTCTTATTAAAAGGAATTAATGATAGAAAGCTAGATATAAATGAAGTCTTTAACTTCTATTTGTATTCTACCTGCTCTTGAAACTTATGAAACAATTAAGTGCTTTGCATCCCCTTTTAAATTTCTGCTTAATTTTTCAATATGTTCCTTATTCTTCTTCAATTCTATCCAAACTATGCAACTTTCCATTATTTCCTTAAAGCTTTTGAATTTGAGTCTTTGCCATCTTGCTTCAATTCCCTCCATTTTCTTCTTCCTTTAACAATCCTTCTTTCTAACACTCCATCTGCATGCAAAGAAGAATATTGCATTGAGTGAGAAGAGACAATTGGTGATGAACTTGAAATCATGGAAAGAAACAAAAGTGATGATGGAGCTAGCAATTAGTACATCAGTGTGTATGCCAAAAGGGTCCAATGGAAGTAACCATGAGATATGCATGACATGGTAAAAAGGGTGTCTTATTTTTTCACTATTTTCATTGCAAAAGACATGACAGTACTGCTCTGCATCATTTTTTATTAGTAAGACATTTTATGTCTGTATTTGTAAAGTGACATAACTATAACTCACCAAATATGTTATATAATTATTTGGTTGTCAGTGTTAAATTATTCAACCACTATGCTCAGTGAAAAAAAAATTAAAAACACTCAAGTGTTTTATGTGGACAAAATCATTATAACAAACTGATTAGCTCAAATAGAAACAAGCTTAATTCGTTTAAGTGCAAATCATTTGAGAGGGTCTTGTATAAATCGTTTGGAATAACTCGAATTCAAATTTAAATTCGAATAACATTTTTTATATAAAACTAATTATTGAATCGATCACAAGATATCCAATATTTTTTATATATGTTGGACTACCTTCTAAGTAAATGACAATCTTTTTTTTGAAAAAACCAAAGTAAAATTTCATTTAAAATAAAATATTCAAAATACAAGACATGACTACAAATAAGAGATGATAAAAGTTACAATATAAAAAATACTCAAAGACTCCAAAACTAAAAAGAGTCGCTAACCACTTAAGAAAGATTGTTTTGACATCCAATACATGTATTGTAATTTCAATGTTTGACTCTAGCAAATAACTCTCACAATAGCTTCAGATAGCTTATTTTGATATTCTCTACAGAACTTCTTAAAATCCATTTAGTTGGACCTTTATGAATTAGTCTTTTCATTTGATGTATTATCATTCATATATTGTTTATTGTTGTTAGAAAGTTATGCAATAGTTAGACAACTATTTGATGAAGGAAAACTTATAAGTAATACTTATCTTGACTTCCTTTATGTAACCATTCTATAATTCCTCACTCCTAATAACTTCACAATTTTAAAGAAATTTTACATTGTTTGTTTATACGATTCTTGTTGGAATCAAGTTAGTTTTACATTTAAAGTTTTTATGTTAACAAAAGTATTTTATAACAATATATTTGACTTCAAAGAGTATGAAAGAATATTCACATTTTTGGAGAAAATCTAAAATAAGATTTAATTCAAATTTATAATTGAAGAAAATTTAAAATAAGATGTTCAAATTTATAATTGAAGAAAATCTAAAATATATTCAAATTTATAATTGATGAAAATCTAAAATAAGAATTGATTCATATTTATAATCTTTGACCAAGTTGAAAAGAAGATAAAGTCAAGATTTGAATAATATTTGAAGACGATTTGATCAATATTTGATGAAGATTTGACAAAGATTTGATCAAGATTTATCTATGTTAAAACAATATTGGGATCTGCAACAAGAGTTAACTAATAAAACTTAAAACTAACAATTGCAGAAAAACAAAAAAATTGAAATGGAGAATGTCATTCGTTTCAGCAGAAAACAGAGAACGTTCTTGACCATAACTGAAAATACAAAACACATAGAACATTTGTTGTAAAATGCAGAAAATTGAGAACATTCAACGTTCTCCTTTCTGCAGTTTTGAAAACAGTTTTTTAAATCAAAGTAAAACAAATTTGAAGAAAAATCAGGGAAGAATAACGCCAAAATTTACGTATTCAGCCACAAGTAATTGAGACCTATGTCACGGGAAATCAAACAAGACAATTCACTATGAATATTTGAATTTATAAGATTAAGATCTCTTTAAGATTGATCTCCTAGTATCTATCACTATTGAGAACACAACAATACTAGACTTTTCACTCAATTTCTTCTCTCTCCCTTGATCCATGTTTCTGAGTTTCTATGAATCCTCTTGGTAATTGCATAAACCTCTATATCTCATCACTTTTTCTAGCAATGCAACATAATGCATTTTTAGTTATTTATAGTGTTTAAAGGCACATTAGCTTAACTAACTCTAACTACCTTTGTCATAACTAAATTAGTCAGATTCAGTAATAACTAACATTTTACCATAACTAACACTAGTTATTTGATTTGAGGCATGTCACCATAATTCTCCACCTTGACTTACTATCAGAATAATTCAATCATTGGTCTTCCTACTATGTATCAACTTTTACTTTACATAAATTAATATATTTAAGGCATATCTTCACAATTCTCCACATTGACTCAATATCAAAATAATTCAATCATTGTCTTTATTGTCATGCCACAACTTTATTCTTCAGATTTGGATCTTGAATTGGACCTATGTTTATTTTCATTTGATCTTGAATTGGCTGTTGTTGTTGGTTCTCTTACAACTTCCCTTAAAGCTTTGTCTCCAACACTTAAAATGATAGTATTCTTTGTTTTTTTTCAATCAATTCTTCCTTTTTATGCCTTTTTATGAGTAGACATTGTTGCAGGAAGAGCTTATTCACTCTTTAGCGTATTCACCAAACCTTGTTGTACCAGAATATCATGTATCTTTATCTTCCATAAACCAATGTCATTTGATCCATTGAATTTTTAAATACCAAACTTTGTAGTTTCAACCATTGTTGCTCCCTTTCCCACATAAGACACCAACTGTTAAAACAATATTGGGATCTGGAACAAGAGTTAACCAACAAAACTGAAAACTAACAATTGTAGAAAAACAAAAAATTGAAGTAAATAATATTTTTCGTTTTAGCAGAAAACGAAAAACATTCTTAACCAGAACAGAAAACGCAGAAAACAGAGAACGTTTGCTGAAAAATGTAGAAAACGGATAGCGTTCAACGTTCTTCTTTCTGCAGTTCTGAAAACAATTTTTCAACTATTGTTGCTCCCTTTCCCACATAAGACATCAACTTTTAAAATAATATTGGGATCTGCAACAAGAGTTAACCAACAAAATTGAAAACTAACAATTGCAGGAAAAAAAACTGAAACAAATAATGTTTTTCGTTTCAGCAGAAAATGGAAAACGTTCTTAATCAAAACTGATAACGCAGAAAATAGAGAACGTTTGTTGAAAAATGCAGAAAACGGATAGCGTTCAACGTTCTTCTTTTTGCAGTTCTAAAAACAGTTTTTCAAATCAAATTAAAACAAAATTGAAGAAAGATAAGGTGTAGTACCTCAATTTTGTCCGATCAACTAAAAATAATATATATAATGATATGTTTAATAAATATTTTACAATTATTTTAAAAAATCTAAAAAAATCATAATCAATCTACGAATTTGATTCAAATTTGAGTATATACCAAAAATAAAATAAAATAAAAAAGAAGAAAGAATTGTGAATTACAACAACACAACTCTAACATGATGAAAGAATTTTCATTCATTTTATTTTACTGTTTTTTTATTTTATTTTTCTATTTTTCATTTTATTTTAATGTTTTTTATTTTATTGTTTTGTTTTTCATTTGGTTTGTAAATTTTATTTTATTTGGTCTGCCAACACGCATTACCCCTGCCAACACACATTTTCTGCTAAACACCAACACACACGCTTCCTTGGAAACACCAACACACATCTTCATTTTCTTCGCATGTTGTTTCACTCTCATTATGTATTCTTTTATCTTCTTTGCCTTATTAACATCCCTATTATAAATATGTTATAAACCAATGTCATTGTGTATTATTTTATCTTATTTGCCTTATTAACACCCATGTTATAAACATGTTACAAACCAGTTATTTGACTCATCTGATTTATTTTTTAACTTAATAAAAAAATTACATGTAACACGTGTGCACTCAATAGAAAAGGTAGAAGACATTCTTGTTGAGACAAAATCTCTCTCAAATGGTTTTAATAATAATAAAATTATTTAAAAAATTATGATTGTAGTTAATGATTAATTTGCGCTTTTGAGTGAATTCATATAACAAAATAGATTATTCATCATTAAGAT
The DNA here is from genome assembly GCA_037974775.1 of Cicer pinnatifidum. Classification (NCBI taxonomy): domain Eukaryota; kingdom Viridiplantae; phylum Streptophyta; class Magnoliopsida; order Fabales; family Fabaceae; genus Cicer; species Cicer pinnatifidum. The sequence goes on from JBBPBR010000006.1 coordinate 40,794,738, forward strand.
AAAAAGGATAAAAATTTGAATCAAATCTGGAGGATTGGAATACGAGAGGATGACCTCTTAAGAGGAAGAAGCTTCAAAGTGTCCAAATATTCATCCTCATTGAAACAATGTTTTTTATTCGTAAAGAGAAGACAAATCAATATTAAAGAATGAATAAAAAAGTCAGAAGGCATAATGAATAGGTACGAGGACAAATTGTACTAGGTTAGAGGATGGGTATATGGTCAATATCATTGAAAGCAACCCAACACATCTCTCTCACATGCTGAAAACGACCCAACATCAACCTACAAAAAGGCAATAGCTAACATGACAAAGATGTAGCCTTTACATGTCTTGAAGAATGAGAAAGAAAAGGACAACTCACGTCCAAGTTCCTAGGAGGTTTGAACCTCCTGTAAGAGGATAGACAAAACCAGTCCAAGGACAGCTGGATGACAATCCCATAAATATGATGAAAGACCTTGGACTTTTTTATTAAAGACCCCAACGGTCATAAAACATTTTTCACTTGGAAAGAGCATCTCCAGATCTCTATAAAAGGCAAGTAACACTTCATCATCAAACACATAACTACATTGCATAAAAAGAGCACGTTTCTTAAAGCTATCAAGAGCAATTTCCATCATTTCTTTATACTTTATATAATCCTACTTTAGATCTTTGAAATATCTTTTTAGAAAGTGTTTAAGAAAAGAGAAACATCATACTCATATTACTTTGTAATTTTCACACGAGTTACACTTGGAAATAGTTGGAACTTGTAAGAAACAAGGTTGTAAGCTTGGTGAGGCTAAAGAATACACAAAGTGTAATCAACCTATGTGAAAGGTTAATCAGTTTGATCATTAGTAAAAACTCACAAGTGTGTGAGGATTGGACATAGCCTTCATTGGGTGAACCAGTATAAAAGTTGTGTGTGTCATTCTCTATATTTTCTCTTTCTTTTATTCAGCTTAAATTTAAAGGTTTAAATTTCTATCATCGGATTCACATTCTCTCACAGACGATAGCATTTCAAAAACACGTGAGAAACTTTTTAAACAGCAAAATCCCTATTCAACCCACTTTCTAGTGATATTTTAGCTACGTCAATTCTTTCCTTAATCATACATTGCTTAAAGTTTGTTACAAAACAATACAAAATTCAATTAAAATTTGTTGCGAAACAATACAAAATCCAAAGCTTAGATTAATCTAATGAACATAAACATTCACCATTTTACCTATAAATTGAGACAAAATAATCAAGTAAAAGGAGGAATATTTTAGAAGTAGATGTTAGACTAAAAAAGAGAAGAAGGAAGCAAACCAGAGTAGTAGTAAAATTGTTGAGAATCTTAAATCCATCCGAAACAAACAGAAACAAATAAAACCCCATAAAAAATCAATAGAATCAAATAGAAGAGGTAAGTTATTTTCTTTTTCTTCCTTTACGTTATAATCTTTTTTTTTTTTTTTCATGCTTATGCGTTTTCGTGCATTTTTCTCTCGTGCAATTTCCTATTTTTTCTGCATTTTTTCTTCTGCGATTTTCTATTTTTCCTCTTCTCAACAACAACAACGGCGTCCCTTTTAGTTTTAGTGGTATTATGGTTACTGAACTTCCATATTTACACATCATTGCTATTTATATTTTTTTCTTCTTATTTTGGCTTTTTCTTATATGTTTAAATTTTATTTATTTTTTTTAAATACCTTAAGTTTTATGTAACTTGTTTCTTTTAAACATATTTTTTTTTATTAAAAAAAAGAGCAAATCACTTTTTACTTATATTAATTTTAATTAGTTTCTAATAAATATTCTAAAAAAATAAATATGTTATTAACTGTTATTTAAATGTACCATATTTTAATCTATTAGTTATCAGGATACAAGTTGTATAACTTAATAGTTCTATAACTCGTTTTATATAAGTAAATTAGTTTAATTTTCTATCAAAAAATCTGATTAATTAGATGTGGCATCTTTTTAATCTTTAAGTTGTTAAGACACAAGTCGTGCCACATGGCAGTTTTAAAACCCAATTTTTAAAACAAAACATAATAAAATATTCTTAAAATGATTAGATTAGATGTGACATTTTTTTTATTCCTTGAGTTTTTATAACACAAGTTGTACACTTTGTTAGTCATAAAACTCGTTATTTTTAAATAATTATTCAAATCAAATAAATTTTTTTTTTTGTTAAAATAACTTTTTTTATCTATAACAATTCACATTTTCTTTAAAAACAATTAACACATCTGCATTTTCTACCAAATAATTACGTAGTTTTGATTTCTCCATCGCACTAGAATGTAGTCAAATTAGTGATGAATCATGATAAATCTACGTGTCAAATCATTTATATTTTTATTATCTGCTGTCTCTAAATCCGATTGCTTCTATTTCAAGTAAGTCGCCAAAATAAAACTATTTTTTTTTTAATTATTTATAACTCATCAAAAAGTTGTCAACTTTGACAAACACAATTCAACTCTCCAAACGTGCATGTGTCTTAAATTTGATTTCTAGTTTATCCAGAATGGTTTTGTTTGGAAATTTATTCGATAAATACACATCAAATATTGAAGGAAACATGTATAACTCATTTCATTATTTGTAGTTCAAGATAATAAATGTAGCTATAATATAGGGCATGGCTAGAAAAAAGTGGAAGAACGGTGTTTAGTGTTAAAAATAGACTTCACATTTTTAACTATTTTTTATTGGATTAGAAAATTAAGATGGGTAATTATTTTTACCTATCTACTAGCATTTTTTTTAATTTTCTAAATGTTAAAATTAATGAAAAAATAATATTAAAATAAAAAATAATAATAAAACTCAATACATTGAAATAAAAAATAAATTACAAATTTAGAAAGTCGTTGATTAACTTAAGAAACTAGTCGAGATCTTTACATATGTTAAGATGTGGTGGTGATGAAAATAGATTCTCAAATTTTGGTGTATGGTTATTTTAATTAGTGTATTTTAAAATAAAATTGGTAATTAAAATAAATTAATAAAAAT
>JBBPBR010000006.1:40799875-40810194 GCA_037974775.1 Cicer pinnatifidum
AAAGTTGATTTTTTTCTTTTCACTCACACATTCGAAAATTTAATAAAAATTATTAGAAAACTTTAAAAATTTAAATTGATTATAAAATTTTCAAAATACAAAATGAGTTTATTTTCAAAAGTTTGAATTAATTTAAAAATTTTAAAATATAATTTATTGTATTTATAAAATATTTTTAAAAGTTTAACCTTTAACAAAAGTTTAAAAGTTTCGAAAACCAAATTTTTAAATGTAATTTTATATTTTGAAAAAGATGATAGTTTCAAAAATTTAAAATTTTACTCAAATATTAGAAATATAAATTTTGTTTTAAAATAATTATATATTTTTTTAAAAAATTTCTTATTTAAAAAATCTCCTATTTCATTTCCAAAATTCTAAAATTTTAAATTTTAAAAAATTTTCCACTTTAGAATTTATTATTTTAATATAGTAAAAAAGTAAAATAATCTCTTTAATTGTATTGAGAAGGTAAGAGATATAAGCAGGGTGACAAGTAAAAAACTCTAACATAATCAATTTGGATCTCAAGCGCATGCAGTTGATAAAAAGCCCAACCATATCTACTAATGAAAAAGCCCAGCTACAGACACTATTGAGTCAAATCTCAAACTGTGTTTAAGTTGGGTTTGGTTTATGGTCAGCCCAATTATTGTCTATTGTAAACTCCTAAGTTTCGGCAAGCTCATTCCCCTTGACTATTGTAGTGCCCTTCATTGAGTCATAAGCAGGGGTGTAGCTAGATTTTAAGGTTGTGGATGATTAAATTTAAAAGCACAATTTAATATATAAAAACCAAATTTTCAAATGTATAACAAATACAATAAATTTAGAAACTCACAAGATATATTCATAGTTACTATTGTATTGCTGCTATTGCAAATATAAAGAGACAAATTAGAGTTCTTTATATTAATAAAAATTAATAGTTTTATATTTTATGTTGGTTAAAGTGGATTTTAATAGTAGAAAAATTGAATTTCTTACGCCACACTTTAATTTTTACCTCCACAATTCTTGAAAAATTCAATTTTACTCTTGTCAATTTTATCTCTTTTCATTGAAATTTTTTGCACCTGTTTTCGAAAAAAATTGGTTTAAAAATTAATATAGCAAAAATTTAAAATTTGAAATTTTTAGTATGTAAAAACAAGGAAATTACGATTTGAAAATGAAATTTCAATTAGAAAATGATATTTCTAGGTACGAAAAAAAATTGAAAAAAATTTTACATACCTGAAATTTTTTATATGTAAAACAAATTGAGAAGAAAAGTTTCATACTGAAATTTATGGTACGTAAAAATAATTGATAATTTTTTTTTTTATAATGAAAATTTTAAAAAGTCAAAATTTTTAATATGTAAAAAGCATCAAGAAAAATATTCTCATATTGAAAAATTTTAAAACTAGATATATATGGTACGTAAAAAAATTCAGAAAAAATTTTATATACCGTTAATTTTTAGAAATAGGTTGGAAATTTTGCATACTGGAAATTTTAAAAGTGAGATTTCGAAAAAAAGTAAATGTGTGATTAAAAAAAGGCTGATTTTGTTTAATTTTTTTGTATTTTTAAAAGTTTATACAAAATATAGTAAAATATAGAACATAAAATTCAATTCTCCAATAATAAACATTTATGTGTTTAAGGCCCAATATATTGAGGAAAAAAAGCACCAATATACTAAATCATATAAAGTTCTTAAAAATGTGAAAACCAGTACTTAAAAATATAATAGTATAGTATTATAAAAGATTTCTTAAAATTTTGGGAGAGACCATGACAACCATTGGTTCTCCCTGCCTTCACCACTTGTCATAAGAAGTTAGAGGACATTATCAACTCTATGTATGGAGGCCTAAAGCGATATTTAAAAATAAGATTATTCTCATGATATGGAAGACTCTTGGACAATGAGAGCCTCGTGTAAAAGAGGGGGTGTCTATGGTATGAATATAGTAAGGAGAGTGAGTAAGAAGAAAATCACCTATTCATGGAAACAACTGAATCAAAGCAACCTATTACCATCACATCTTCAATATCTCTTCCCAAAACCTGTAAAAAGATTGATTCCTATAAGATAGAAAATCTTATTGAATATACTTATATTCCTGATGATGTTGTACAAATTGCTGAAACCATGCCACCTTTTCTGAGCCCTTATAATATCTTTAAAAAAACAAAAATCTTTCACCAAATCTATCATAAACCTAATCACAACTCATCATCCTCACATGAAAGAATATATTCAGTCTTCACGACTTGATCAGTGTAGCCTCAGGGCGACAAATCAAGAGCAGTATGTTGATTTAGACATTCATCAGAATCTTATAAATCATTGGAAAAATGTAGGATACACAGCCCTACACTTTGGAGTTGTCAGATTGATCCTTTCTCTCCAAGGAAGGAAAAATCTCCCTGTTTTCTGTAAGATAACACTGTTAGACTCTAGCTATCTTCACTATGAAAACGCAGTAATCAGAACTGTTCTGACTTCATTGCATGCAAGAAGTGTAGTTCTCACTATCTTCCCAAACTTCAACGTAAGTCTTAATGACAATACTTTATCCACAAGGCTAAATGTCTAAGTGCAGATCACCGGATCTGACCAAGTCTCGGAAGCCATGTCGGCTACTCTCCATCACCAAATAATTTATCGACTTCAAAATCATTCGATATTTATCACTTACAAGATGTTCTTCGGATTTGTTATTGGTAATCACTAATAAAGAGGAATAAACACCCTTTATTGTCCAAATCCCTAGAAGAATATCAAGAGAAGAATTAGCACAACTAATTCCTCTTGAATGGATCACCAACTACGAAAAGATACAACAAGATAGAAAGCCAATCCAGTCTCAAGAAGCAACTTTCATGAGATCATCTGTTGACAAGACAATCAAGACGATCTTCAGAAACCCAGACACAAGAATTAGCTCACCTTCTCTTATCTTCCAAACTTTGATGATTCAACCAATACTCAAGGAAGATTGGTGTCCTATCCATGCAGTTACAACATATGGAAAGCCCATCTATACAGATAAAATAGATGAACATTTCATTTGGGATGTAGATCCCAATATGTGTGACCCAGACTGTGACTGTTGGATGCATGATGATGAGATGGATGAAGATGTCATCTGCCCTAAGAGAAAAATAAAAGGTAGGTGTAAACCACTACCACCTCCACAAAGAAGGACTGATCCAGATAATGGTCCTTGGGTAGGAATTCGCAAGAAAACTCATCATCTCCCGATTTACAAAGAAACTCTTAGGATCCTCAGAGAAGAAAACCCTATTCCACCAGATGATCCTGACCTTATCTCATGGTCTCACTCAGATCGTTATGAACCGATAAGACCTTCCAAAAATATTGAACTAATTCCTTGCTTCATGATATCAGCATTAGCCTCAGAATACGATCAACATTTCCCTACTTTAGAAATAAAAAATTGATCCTATCACAAATAGGTCAGCTAAACCCTTCATACAACCAAATGAAGTTCACCCTGATGGGAAATTAAAGCCTTTGACTCAAGTTGAAGAAGTCCTCAATTGGAAATCAGGAGATATGGTTACCCATAATGTTAGATTACAAAAGCTTGACCAGAAGATGGAGAAGATCACATAAAAGTTGGAAGTGCAAAAACATTATAAAAACCTTGAAGCCCAAGTTTCTCAGATGGACTATGATTTGAGGAAAATGTTAGATGAAATAACCTTTGGGAAAAACTTTGATCAAAAGGAAAGGGAAATTAGAAGGTTACAAGCCCAAGTAAAAGAAATGGATGACTTCATAAGAGCCTCTAAATAGCACAAGCCTAAGCATGTTGAAAACCCTTTCTTTAACCCTCATACTTTTCCCACCTATTTTACCCATCCAGAAAGACCTTCTCCTTTTTTTTCCCAACATATGCTTCTCCATCACCAGATTATGTTAAATACATACCTACAACTTATATACCAAAAAGTGCTAGGACTACGACCTCAACTTCATAAACAAAGGAAAGACTGTTTGTGTAAGTGGATCATCCACTAACTCATAGGGAATCTCGAAGACACCTCCACCAAAGCTCCATAAGGAAGAAACATCATATCAATGTCTTCAACTACCAGGATGAGGCTATCTAGCCATAGAAATTACAAAAAACAATGAAGAATTTCAAGATGATTACTCTTCCACAAGCTCTGCCTCAACAATCAGCAAACATTCCCCTTCCTATAAACTAAATCAAATTATGAAGAAGACAATATGAACATCTCCAGACTCTTTATGGTAAATATTAAAAATGAAGACTCTTTCTATGAAGAATCGTTTGAAGATGAACATACTATTGGAAAAACAAAGATACAAGTGGTCCTTGGTTTACCCTGGGTGATATACCTCCTAACCGTTTGAGGAAGAAACTCATTGAGTTTGGAGCATGTCTTGACACCCACCTTATGAAACCTGGTTCTGATTCCTACAAAATCATTGAAGAATTTTGTTGCAGAATGACAGGAACCTTGAAAGAATGATACCATAACCTCGGTACGTTTAAGCAAGATGTGTTGCACATGCTAGAAAATGTTGCTGCAGTTCTACATGGAGAATTCATAGGTGACATGGAGATATTTGACAAAAAAACTAGGCAAGAATTCTTTGAAATGAGATGTTGTTCACTTAAGGTAAAAGACCTTGAAAAACATTTTCAGAGAACGTCTCAAAAATATTATATGTTGAATGGATTTAATGATCCAAGTCTCAAACATACTTATGTTTCCTCGTTACCACAAAAACTTCAACCTGAGATACATCGATTAATAACCACAACCAATAAAGAGATCAAATCGATGATCTTAGGCCAAATTCACCAAACAACATTGGAAGCTCTTGAAAAGTTGTGTAGATTGCACCAACATTTCTCAGAAGTGGTCGAACAGAAATCTAAGTTCAAAAAAGCATGTAAAAAGCCTTACTTAGAAATCAAGTGCAAAAAGGACAAATGCCATTGTTCGACCAAGAAAAAAACCCATCAGTCTACTAAAACATTCTCGATCGTCTAAGAAGAAAAGAAAGAACCTGAAGTTTTTCAAGAAGAAATCGTTCATGGGAAAAAACAAAGGACAAAGATGCTTCGTTTGTGGAAAAAATGAGCGTTTTCCAAAAATTGTCAAAAAAAAAAAAACAGGCAAAGCCTCAAAGTTGATCAACTCTCTACAACCCTTGGAATGAGATCTAGAATCCTTATACTCAGAAAAAAGTTCTGCTGATGAAGAGACGGTCTTTGCTCTTCAATGCTCCTCCTCCGAAGAAAACTCACCTGTTGAGTCAGAAGAAGAAGACGAATGCTTTCCTGTTTACTCTCTCAAATAAGTAGGGAGCACCTTGCCTACTCCACCTCTTCCTTGTGCTAAAATCCATATCCTTGCCTCAAAGTTTTCTCGCCCCAAAAGGTCATAGCCTATATGGATATTGGTGCCCAAATAACAATGATGAATCCAAGTATCCTTCCTCCAGAGGCATGGATAAAGCATGTCGCGTATTTCATAGCAGCAGATGGAAAAGTCTTCAAAACATAGCTGATGACTAAAAGAAAAATAGCTATTAGGTTCTTCCATGACTGTATAGTTTGGAATAAGATCATTGGAAGCAATCTGCCAAACACATTGTAATAGGAATGGATGTTTACTCAACAGCCAACAGGCTTCAAATTCTTCCCACAGGAATCAAATTCAAAAGAAACTTCAAACCATATTCTGGAACGTTAAAACTATACTCCCTTGCCAAAGTTCCTCAAAAATATGAAGGAATCAAGACAAAGCTTCTCGAGCTTTGTGCAGACAACCATGAAGAATTTTATCACCCAAATCCTTTATGGAAAAACAAAGATGTTTTCATACAACTTCTCTTCAATCTCAATGAAGACGTCAACCCGACAAAGGCTACTCACCCAAAAATGAGTCCATCAGATTACGCCCTTGCGAAAGAAGAATGCAATCAACTTCTCAAGCAAGACCTCATAGAAATTAACTCATTAATATATATCATTTAAATTATTAAAAATATAAAAATTGTGACGTAGTATGAATTTTAACCTTGGACAAAAAACCTAAAAACCTTTCAATTTACCAACTAAACTAACATATAACAAATTTTGAAGATTTGTAACTTTGCAGGTCTTTTTACTTTATTAAATAATTATTGTTTTGTTGTTTGGAATAATAAATTATTTTTAAAATGAACTATTTTTATAAATTTTAAAATTTTTGAGATAAAAATAAAATTTTAATTTATACCAAAATAAAAATTAGTAGTGGAAATAAGTGGACGGATGTTTATTTCTTTAGATATCGAGTTCGATTCATACGGAAGACAAAAATTCACTATAAAATTATTACATATTATGATATATACATATAAATTTTGAGTGGGCATAAGCCTTTTAATGATTGAGGAGTGTTTGAATATTTCTATGTGTGAGATTGAATTTTGTTTAGTTTGGGTTTTAGTTTAGATTTTTTTTGGGTTTTGGTTATTAGACTTTTTAGAGGAAAAAAAATAACCATTAACCATGTTAAAGTTATATTGACGAAAATGACAACTATCGTTAGTAAACATAAATTAAGACATAAGCTGATTTTAGAGTTATAAGACCAAACTAATTTTTTAAAATAAATAGAGACGAAAGAGATATTTAAGACTTATTCTTACTATTTTTTGTTTGCTATATATCATTATTACAAGTCTATTAAACGAAAAAGTTGCTCTCCTAAGTTGTCACATTACTTTGACTACTTCACTACCACAAAAAAAGAATTATTATGAATACTTCAATTTCATTTTCCTTTATGGGTCTTTGTTTGAAATTCCAGTTATTATACCGACCACAACTACTATTCTATTTTGACTCCCTCAATGATATATACCAACGAAACTTAGTTTATGTCTTTTTCTGAAGAAACTTCGTATTTCTTAAAAACATAGATCTCTTTAAATTTATTTTATATTAAAAGTATTTAGATAAAAATATGATATGATATATACATGATATAATTATTATATCATATGTTTGATGTACATAAAATAATAAATATGACAATAATATTTTTATCCTATTATATTTTTTTATATATATCTCTTAATGACGCAATATAATATAAAATTTGATGTTGAATTTATTAAAAAGACGACTTTGGGTTTTTTTTTTATCATAACTATATGTAGGATATGAGTTTCAACTCAGATTTTAACCATGTTGGTATAACTAAGAATGTTTTGGTTTATAATTTAGCCAAAACAATTTTAGTTTGTACAAATGGGTGTAGATTGAGGACGTTTCCCTATCAAAATCATTTGTCCATTGTGAATTTGGGTTCTGTTAGGCTTGAAATTAAATTTTTCAATATATGAAGTATTATTAAAAAAATTTAATGATAAAATTAATCTTATGAAAGAATTACATATTTTTTTTTATAAATTAACTTGTAATACTTTAAATTTTATTAATTAATAAAAAATTCTAAAACAATTGATTAATTAATTAAATAATTTTTAAAAATCTATTGACACTATTAAATAAATAATTTTAATTTTAAACAAAAAAATCACTACTAACTAAATAATTATATTATATATTTTAGATAAGTTAAACTAAATATAAATATATATATATATAATAAAATTATAATATATATATATATATATATATATTAAATATAAATGATAAAACTACATTTGTAAGAAAATTATATTTAATATTAAAAAGATTAAATTAATACTTATATTTTTGTAAGATGATGAATATATTTCACTTATAAATAATACTATTTCCTTTCTCATTTGATGTGTAACTATTTTTTTAATAGGAGATAGTATTAACTATGATCTTATTATATAAATATATATATCTGGAGAGATTAGTTTGTAGCTTATGAACACACGCTTGCTAAAATAATGTGTATATATATATAAATATAAAAGAAAAAACACGTGATTGTACGCATACACCGTATACGACACGGTCAGTTGTACTGGTCAACTACATGTTTCTAAACTGCAAAATTGCTTGCTCAGATTTTAAGTAATCTTTGTCACAAGATGTAGTTGTTTATTTATTTAAGTCTTCATTGTTTTTGTTTTTTTTTTAAAGTTAAAGTTTGACGAATCATTTGATACCATAACAGTTTAAATCATCAAAAAATGAGAGACGAATGTGGCATTTATATATATAATATATTGACGGGAACAATGTGCCTTATTTGAATACTGTAATTTCATTTGAAGGGGATATTGTAATTAAACATTCACGCACATGACATGACAGTATCTTTTCTTTTCAACTGTAAGAACGGACAATAGCCAGAGCTTCCCTCGTTAACTCACATGTTTAATTGAATTTATATATATAGATCATTTGTATTAATTATTTAATCAATATTAAATTCCTCCAACCCAACACCTAAAAAGAAGTATATTAAATGAGTTCAAACAATAATTCTAAATTATTCTAGATTAATTTCTTTTTCACTTCACTAACTTCAACATTCAACATTTATAGAAAAATCCAACATCATTGACAACTCATTATCTACTAAGTTTGAGACACACACAAGATATTCTCAAAGGTTTTTGACATTTTATTATTCAATTCTATGTCAATGTTGTTATTGAAAGCATATATTGATATGGATTTAATTAGAAATATAATTGTGACTTTTAAATTTAATCTTTATAAAACATTAATGATTTTTATTCTTCACCTTTTATAAAAATTGATTTGCATAAATATTATTTAACACTAGTATAATTTATGTTTGTCTAACACTTTCATTCTAAATTGATATGACAATTGGGCGAAATAGGTTTTGTCTTTCATATCCTCGATTTCGATCTCCTAAAAAAATATCTATATCTCTAAATTCTATTCCGATAAAAAATACGTATTTGTCTCCGTCTTCGAAGGAGATGAGTTCCTCCAATCTTCCTCACTCATATATAAAATAATAAAATTAAAACAAACATATTTATAATAAATAATAATTGTTAAAAAAATAATAAAATAATAAAATAATAATATTTTATTGATGAAATATTAAATTTTACAATACATAAAAAATATTAAATGAAATAACGGAGTATGTGTATATAAAAAACAAAATACAATATACTTTTCTATTAGAGGGTGGGTGTGGAGAAAATCAAACCTCCATCAAGTCAATTGTTATATCTAATTATGAATCTAAATATTATTTTTACAAAATTAATTACTTTTATATTCTTTATCCATTAAGAAAATATGTCATTAATCTAGAATGCATAATACAAATTGACATATGTATCATTAAATTATAAATATGTATTTGTGGAGTTGAGATATCCTCAAATACTTAAGGATTTGTTTATGATAGAAAAATAATTTAATAATTAAAATATTAAATGCATCTTTATGTTTTTTTCCTCCACTTAACTCACCCTTTTTTTCCATCTCTTCCTTCCACCAATGAATTTGGATTCCATTTAGTAACGTGACATATTTATTAGAGATGGGTATATAGACTGAGGCCTCCATATTCACCTATTTAACAGGAAGTTTGTGCGGACTAATTATATTTGATCTGTTTATATTTAGGTTTGCATGAATTAGTGGCGGAGCTTCTATAGGCCGTAGGCCACTCCAAATATTTTAATATTTTTTTTTAAATATTAGTATTTTTATTTTATTTATACAAGACATTTTATTCAACATAAATAATATTTAAAAAAATACTATTACTTTTGTTTTGTTTATAATAATTATATGTTATATGGAGCAAATTCGAATTCGGTGCAAATAAGGGTGATCCAACATTTTATAATACTATACTCAAATTTTAAAATTACACTTTTAATTTTATTATACATTCTTCTTTATACTCTCTATATTTGTAGAGATTGATATAAGACAATGTTTTCAAAATCAAATGTAAAATTGTGATATGATGTATATATACTAATGGGTGATATAACTGTGGTTTAATATATACTAATCGGTGATGAATTTCGACATGACATGTTAATAAATATATTAATCAATATAGATATTATGGTGTATGTTGTTGAAATTTTGATATCTATAATCGATGTATTTTATGAGTAGAATTATTTTTATGAATTGAATTGTGGTTGTTGGGTTATTGATATCGATATGTATATTTGAGTCTAACATGTGAAGATCACATGTTATATATGCATATTCTCTTGTTAGACGAATTAAACTAATCAAATGACATGTTTCATGTAAATTGTATCATATAGATTGATATTTGTAGATCCTTGTTACGTAATTTATATTGAT
>JBBPBR010000006.1:40818861-40857074 GCA_037974775.1 Cicer pinnatifidum
ATATATATATATATATATATATATATATATATATATATATATATATATATATATATATATATATATATATATATATATATATATATATATCAAAATCCCTCTAAATTCCTCTTGTTGACATGTTCCACTAATTGTTTGAATCTTTCGAACTAGTATTCTACCATGTCCTCCACACCTAAATCTACCACTACAATCAACGTGAAAATACAATTTTACCTTTTCAACGATTTATAATAATTTTTTAAATTGATAGTTTCAGAAGTTTCAAATTTTTGAAACTTTTGGAAGTTTCAAATTTTTGAAACTTTTGGAAGTTTCAAATTTTTGAAACTTTTAGAAGTTTCAAATTTTAAAAATAAGGATTGCATTTCAAAAATTTAAAAAATTTCGAAAGTTTCTAAATCTGGAAATTTAATTTGCGACAACTCATCTTCATATATGCCATATCCTCCAATATTTACCAACTCACAAAAAATATGACGTACCACATTCCAAAACACACTATTGTTTTCATCTTCTACTTCCATTATATTTTATTTTATTTAATATGAAATGCAAACCTTTCCCCATTCAAGTACAATTATACATTATACAATTTTAGCTGCTTTAATTTTTCACTCAATAACTCGTCAATACACTTAAAAAACTCTAATTATTCATAAAAAATTTCATTTCAATAACTCATACAAAAAAATACTAACCATCCAATATCTTCAAATCATCACAATGCAATTTCAACTACATACACACATCAAGATCTATGCTCTATTTTTCAATCACTCTCTTGTAAATTTTCAGTTCAAGCAACGATAACAACATTATAAAATGCAACCAAATTACAACTACTCTTAGTTCACAGATACTTCAATAATATTATTTTTCTATTGTCAATTATTGTACAAAATCATATATCAATATCGTTGCATAGGAAATAATTTTCTTTTCCCAATGTTAAATGTGTCTTGCATAACATTTTTTTTTTTATAATTAAAAAAACACAAATCGTAATTGAAAAAAAAGAATAATATTAAATATTTAAAACTTTTCTTGCCTACCACTTTTGAAGTTTCTTGACCGTGTCAAATAATTATTTGAAAATTATGAGGCACGCACGAATGAATTGTTTCAATATTTTAGATTTAACAAATTATCACTCACAAATGAATGTTATAATATATCGCTAGACACACAATATTATTTAGTGCATGTTTAGATCGACTGTGATATTGACAAAATTACAATGAACATATAAAATTGAAAACGTGAACAAGTACATAAATTTATAAATCTAATATTTCAAAACTAATATAAATTATATAAAATAAAAAAAAGTTATAGCTAAATGTATAACTTTAATAATAAAGAAATGTATAATTATTTAACAAATATATTATTAGAATTAACACTTCAATAAAAAAAAAATTTGAATAAACCAATTCCACATTTAAAAAATATTAAAGACAAGAATTGCATATCTAAAGTTTTAAAGCCTTATAAATAGTCTCATATTCCAATATACTTTGTATGAATTGTATTAGTCAACAATATTTTACTTTTTCTTTTGTACTAAAGCAATACTAACTTATATATCATTATTCAAAAATATATTTATCTTTAGATATATAAATATTTGAGTATATTCTACTGTAAAATAAAGTTAACATTGCTTTTAAATTATATACTATATTGTTAGTAGTTAGTTCATTGTAATATTTGACACTTAAGTAGATCCTTAAAGAATTGCTATAAAGCTTAAATTATTTTGATTGACATTGAAATAATGTTTCAATTAATATAAACAATAATAAATAATTATATAGTGATTTGAAGAAGGTTTTTACCGTTGTGTAAATCTTATTTTGTTATTTAAAAAATGGCGCATGACGAAGACCCATTAAATGATAAGAAACACACGTCGATCTGAAATCATTTATATAAGTTGGTGATATCCTCGAGAATGATGAACCAACCTAAATTATGATGGTGCATACAAAGATTATTTAGAGATATCCAATTGCGTATGTCATCTAAGGGATTGAATTGGTAGATAGCTTAAAGGTTACACTCGCAAGATTGGGTATTATGACGCTCTTCAAGTGTAAATGTGGGGCATGTTCATCATAATGGATTCGACTAGAAGATATGGTATCACTCAATTCATTATGAAATACGATTAGAAGACTTTGGTAAACATGGTAACAAGATGCTATAACGTTAATGGAACATCCCCATACTGGTTCGACGAATTAGAGACATGAGTTTAGACTGACTTATCCATATTAATTATATCTGGTGTAAAGGTAACATATAAGTGCTGATTAGCTAACTAATTTAATCTACTTGAGAACTCTTATGAAACTCAAACTATAGAACCTCCTCTTGGAGAGATACAAATCTTCTTTTTGATAAAGTATTTGTGGTTTGTATGTTTAGAAATATTCGTTTAATATTTTAGTTTTTTTTTGTTTATATTCTGTCCCTTGTTATAAAAAAAGTTAAATAATCATATAATATTACATATTTTTTATTTAAAAAACTACGTCTAAATATTATGAATTTAATTTTTATGCATATATAATATAAAAAAATATTTTATACATTCTATAAATTATGACTAATTATATTAGTGAATTTATAAATAATTATAAAAAAGTAAAAAATTATTAACAATTTAATCATTGTGATTATTTACGGTATATGAAATTATTATAGGCATTTACAAATTAAATTGAAATACTAGTATTTGCTAAACGATAGTTAAATAACTATTTTAAAAATAATTTGAATATGAAATAAAGAAATTACCTAATAATTTTCAAAAAATAATATTTAAAGAAACTCACTACTACATGAAAGGGTGATTCCCCAAAATATTGCACCCCTAATGTGTTTATCACTATCTGAATGTGACAATGATTTTTGACCCATGTCTGTTACAAGACGATAGTATAAGCCAGCACCAATTGGTAAAGTGAAGACTATGCCAAAAATTGCAACAACCATTGCTTTAATTGGTTTCGAGTCCATTTCTAAGCCAACCAAGAACACATAGTAAACAAGTGTCGATGCTCCCACTGTCTCTAAAGGTAACATATTGTTGTAAGGGAATATGGTTGTGAATAAATCTTTCTATTTTCCCAGAGCAGATGGACCTAATAAAAAACCAGTCTAGCAACATAACCACAAAAATTAATTAGTTGATGCATGTTGATTAATAATAAACAAATTATTTTAAAACGAGAGCCTCAGAACTGAGATTTAGACTATAGCATAAAAAAAAATTGGTGTCACAATGCGATCGCGATTGTAACTCCGTTATTTAGTCTATGTTGGATTGACAATAAAATTAATATAATTACGGTGAGTTATCGCTTCGTCGCATTGTGACACCAATTTTTTTATATTGTATGAGACAAGGAATTTGAAATACAATATAAATTAGTGTCACAATGCGACGAAGCGATTGTAACTGCCGTTATTTAGTGCATGTTTGGATTGTTGGTAAAATTGGTGGAAACACTATTATGTTTTTGTGCATTAGTATTTCTTTTTTTTTTTTTTTTAAGGATTTGTATGTGTATTACAATTTATAATTTAGAATAGTGTCCCTATATATTATCTATCTTATATATTTCTGCAAATACAACACACGGATTTTGTCGAGCCCAGAGTCGATCCAAGTAAAGTACTCTAACATATTAATTATTTTTCTAGTATTTAATTTTGTTAATTATAGTAATTTTAACAAGAATAGATTAAAAAAACCAACCATTTCTCCTTAGCCAATGATAATAAAATAAAAGAGTTAGAAGGTATATACTTACAAAAATGTTGGGAACAATACGTGGTATATTGCATGATTCAGAAAGAAAGAGGAAAATTCGATTGAGTGCTAAGATAAGAGCAAATTGAAGAACAAAAGCAGGCAACGTTGTTTCTAATGAATTTTCAACCATGAGATGTTGTCTCATCAAAACAGACCTGTGCGGTTTTGTCTGCTGAGTTTGTCAAAATGGAATACGTAACATTTGAAGAATTCATTAATTTCAACTCAATGATTTTATATGCACAATTTTTGCATTTGTAAGCAATTTTACAATCTTATTAATTGCTCACAAATACGATTTATAAAAACGTTATTTGAAATCACATCTCATCAAGCGAGGAAAATATCAAAGGGAGAGAAAGAGGTTTTGACAAAATATTATAAATGCTTTGTTTCAAAACAAAATTTTTTATAAAGACTTAATAACTAAGCACGCACTGAGAACTAACGCTGTAGGGAGCGAAAAAGATATACAGACAGATTTAGCTTCTTTATTCAAGTTCGATGTATCTGTCACTCGCTGAATCGTTGAATAGCTGATCCGAATTCGATTTCTCGCCGCTGCTACATGTTTTCATCTGAATTCGAGATTCGATGAATTTGTTATCTCTTTTTCTGAATTCAAGATTCGCATTCAGGTTTCAATCTTTCGAATTTTTGAATTGATTTATTTATAATTGTTTCCACCCGTGGCATCTTCGTGTTTGGCATCAATTTTTTGAGGCATCTTTTTTTTTTTTTGCTTCGTTTGCGACGGCGACATCCGGTTCTTGAACGTTCAACTCCATGAATCTTGAATTTTTAATCCCTAGAAATCTGATTTAAATTGGTGCCGAAAAAGATGACCACTGAGTCGCAAGCTTGGTTATTCGGATTTAAGTTTATGCTATCCATGGAATTGGAAAGAGAGAGATGCAGGTATAAAGATTCTTGATTGGACCTTCAATTAATCTGCCGTCCTCTCAAGTTTTACATTGCATCTCTTCTGAATTTGATATATTTATTCATCTGTTCATCTCTCTCTTTCCATTTTCAATCCACTCTTCTTTGAAGTATTGATCTATCAACTCTTTTCTTCTGTTGCGCAAACATTATCTATCTCCAAAACCATGTTTGGCATGAATGTTTTGGGGTAGTTTTTTGTTTGCAACAGTAATGTAATATTATCGATTAGCATGAATGTATAGTCTTGATGATTCTTGATTAGTCATGTCTAAGAAAGTCGATAAAAATTGAAGTTTCAATATACATCCTTAACACAAATCAGTCGCCATGATTGGATAGTCTAAATTTTAATTATGAGATGAGTTCTTGACTCTAAATTTCTTGGGCTTGCAATATGAATTTTTATTCATATGAATTTGATATAGTATGCTTGGATGACTCTAATTTAATCAAGAGATGGACTCTTGACAAAAAAATGTGATTGACTAGTTTTAATCACGATATTGATTCTTGACTCAAAATTTGGCTTGCAATATGAATTTTGGATAAATATGCTTGCATGACTCTAAATTTAATAATAAGTTGGATTCTTAATCCAAAAATGTGGCTTCAATATGAATTTTTATTCATATGAAATTGTGATGGTATGTTTGCATGACCCTAAAGTTAATCACGAGATGAATTCTTGAACTAAAGATGCTGCTTGCAATATGAATTTTTATTCATATGAAATTGGGATAGTATGCATAAATTTAATCACGAGATAAATTCTTGACCTAAAAAATGTGGCTTGAAATATGAATTTTATATTCATATGAAATTGAGACAATATGTTTGGATGACCCTAAATTTAATTTCGAGAGGATTCTTGACCGAATAATGTGGTTTGCAATATGATTTTGTATTGCTATGAAATTGAGATGTATGCTTTGATGACTCTAAATTTAATCACGAGATAGACATTTGACCCAAAATGTGGCTTGCAATATGAATTTGGGATTATATGCTTGGATGACCCTAAATTTAATCACAGGATGGATCCTTGATTCCAAAATATGGTTTGCAATATGAATTTTATATTCGTATGAAATTCATATATATGCTTGGATGACCCTACATTTTATCACGAGATGAATTCTTGACTCAAAGTTTGGTTGTAATATGAATTTCTTAATTCTTATGAAATTGAGATTGGATGCTTGGATGACCCTTAAATTAATCACACAAATGATTATTGAACCAAAACTTGGCTTGCAATATGAACCATTTAGTCATATCATATGAGATTTGGATAGTATGGATGTAAATTGATGGGCTATATAACTTCATTATTCATAACTTGACATGATATGTATGTCATGACGACCTTGAATGGAATGACAATAGCATGCCTTGGATGAGAGTATTGTGCCTCAATGATTTTGGACGTCAAATTTGACATTTGAGCTTAGATGACCCTAAATTTGATGAATTGGGATGATAATATTGTGCTTCAGTGATTTAGAATGCTAAATTTGATATTTGAGACTCGTAGACTGTCCTAAATTCGATAAATCGAGATGATGATATTATGCTTGGATCACCTTAGATGTGAAATTTGATATTGAGATGATGATATTGTGCCTTGAATGCAAAATTTGATAATTGAATTTTTGATGATCTTAAATTCGATAAATTGGAATGGTGTACATTGCCTCAATAAGTTGGAAGTAAACTTTCATATTAGAGCATAAACGGTCCTAAATTTGATAAATTGGAATGATGGTGTTGCATTTTGATAACATTGATATTTGAGCCTAGATGGTTCTAAATTCAATAAATTATAATGACAATGTTGTACCACAATGACCGGATAAAAAATTGATTTGAGCCTAGATGGTCTTACATTCAATAAATTGGAATGATAATAAATTGTCTTGATAATGTCGGATGTAACATTTGATATTTGAGTTTAGGTTGCCCTAAATTTGATAAATTAGAATGAATGGTGTTGCTCCTCAATGACATTGGATACAAAATATGATCTTTGAGTCTAGATAATCTAAATTTGATAAATTAAGATCATGATTTATGCTTTGATAACCTTGGATGCAAATTTGACTTTTGAGCCTAAATGATATGAAATGTTATAAATTGGTGCAGCTCTTAGGAGGACGAGGAATGGAGGATTGACTAATTGAAGACTTTGATGGGTTGTTCCTTCATAAATAAACATCTAATGAATATGGAAATGATTATATTAGGGAAGGAGTGTGGTTTTTAACTGCTATTTTACAATGGGATGTTTTATGGAACACCATTATAATGCTAATGAGATTTTGAGATTTTTAAGCTTCATGGTGCTTGCATGGCAATGGTGCTTTGCTCTTTGATTTCTAGGTTGTTATGGCAACTAATGTTTCATTTTCTCTAATCATTTGCATGTGGTTGGGGCTAAGGCTACACCAGTAGCTACAGAGGCTATTGCCCAGGTAAACATCCTTGCTACCATTAATCCTCTTGTCAAAGCGTTGTCCAATTTCTTATTTGGTTTTGGCTCACATGGCAAGAGTCACACGACAAAGATAAATAATGTAAATGTTTTGCAAAATACATTTTTAAGTTGCATAATCTAGTATGCAGCAACAAGAAGATCCATTCATGGCAAGTGTGTGAGCATAATAATGATTGTATGGCTAATCCCTTGTATTGGAAGGTTCACAAGAGGAAGAAGTTGTGAAAGAGGA
Organism: Cicer pinnatifidum; assembly: GCA_037974775.1. Lineage (NCBI taxonomy): Eukaryota > Viridiplantae > Streptophyta > Magnoliopsida > Fabales > Fabaceae > Cicer > Cicer pinnatifidum. The sequence continues at coordinate 40,826,359 of JBBPBR010000006.1, forward strand.
ACCAAATTTTATGAAGTAGCAACAACACCCTTCATTTCTTCTTGGAGGGTTGGAAACTGGCAGCAGCTATTAAAGTATAGATTCCTTTTTCTTGCATTGAGGACAAAACAAAATTTTAAGGGGTGGTATTGACAAATACCTTATATGCACTTCTAGATCCAATTGTCCAAGACTCACTTAAAGTCACCCAAAAGGGAAGTTAGAGAAAGGGGGAGAGTTAGTTACAAGGAAGAAAGTTTGTTATATAGAGGGATAAAAGAATTATGGGGGTATTCTGGAAATTGTTAGCAAAATTGGTTGGGAGAGTTTATCTCTTTGGTAGGAGTTGTTGACTCCGGTAGTTTTCTTTGTTTGTTTGCTGTTTGTAAGCCATTGTCTCATCTTTTCATTGAATAATATCGAATTTCTTCATATAAATTATGGGTTCACCAAAATGGTTAGTCCCGCGTTGAGTCGTTGACTTTGAATGAGTGGTGCCTACTTTGGGCAAAGGAGCAAAAATTTGGCACGTTAGTTATTGAAACTGATGCTTAGTTGTTTGTTAAGTGTCTTTATGAACATTGCAAGATTGCTTTAATTGACCCCATTATAGTTGACTGTAAAGAGATTCTGTTTCAGATGGAAAACACCACAATGAACATCATTAGAAGGTCTAGGAATGGTGTAGCCCGTGGTCTTTTAGGAGTTGATAAAAATGTAGGATCTAAGAATTTGGGTTGGAAATTTCTCAAACCTTGTTTACCATTTGAAAGCCAATTTTCTACTGTCAAAAAGAAAAAACCAACCCACAAACATGTTGTAATGCTAGAGCAACACCGAAAAGTTCATCCAATATCAAAGTTACAATTAACATAAATCATTTGATTCACAAGGGATTATTGGCTTGTCCCGATCCAATTATTACCTTAGCTCTATAAACAAGCAACACCAAGTTGTCTGTATACGCAGTTGCTTCATAATTTCTAAGCATATTTTAAGGAGATAGATTGTGCCTAAATTGACGATACCAATGGTTTATTTGATTCCTACTCAGCGTGAGGGCACAAGTTTCCTGTCTGTGCTAAAGCTAAAAGAAGATTACTAATGTTAGCATCCAACTCAAGCCAATGTAAAAACAGCACCCTGTTTAGAGTGCACGAGTAATTTTACTACATTTTTAGTTCCTGATCACAAATCTATAACTAGAATTTTGAAATACAAGATAATTAGACACATGCTTTATGGAGAAAATTTTGATTGCATAAACTCTAATACCTTATTTTTAAGTTTCAATATAAGGTAGCTGATTTGCCCTTCTGTTAAATGGTGATTGCTACTAATTTATCATGGAGAATTACTACTAGTGATTTTAGTTTCTATATTGGGGTACTAATTTTTCAATATCTAACTTCTATAGCAAGTAGGATTGGAGATAAACCTGGATGCATATTATAGTGACAAGAAATTCGAGATTTTCTTGCAGTAACGCGGTTTTCAACACAAATACGAGATTTTTTCATGCTACTATGAAGAGTTGTAGAAGAAGAAGTCAGATAGAAACCTTTTACTATAAATGAATGATGTTAAACAAGTGATCAGAGAACATTTTCATTCAATGTTCATTGTAGGTATTCATGAAAGACCGAATGTGGATGTCTTGTTTATTACTAAAAGTCGATTTCGAGAAGGCTTACGATACGGTTAGTTGGGGTTTCTTAGAGTATTTGCTTGGAAGAATGGGTTTTTCATCTATTTGGATCAAATGGATGCAATCATGCATTTTTCATAGTTCGATGTCAATTTTGGTGAATGGAGCCCTACTTCTGACTTTCAAGTACGAAAAGGTTGCAACAAGGCGATCCTCTATCACTATTCTTTTATCATATTGTTGCTGAAGGGCTCACAGCCTTGGTGAAAAAAGCGGTTGAAATGAGAAGGTTATCTGGATTTCAAGTCTCAAATGATATCCATTTTAGCACTATGCAATTTGCCGACGACACTATCCTAGTGGGTAAAGGAAGTTGGAGTAATCTTTGGACTTTGAAAACAATTTTGAGGGGTTTTGAGCTTTGGTTAGGTTCTTGATTTGGGCAGCTAATACTTGGGGGATATATATGGTCGTTAAGGAACGATATACTTGGGAGATAAACCTGATATTATATCTTTTTGATGTTAACTCTAACAATCCTCATCTGATATTATATCTTTTTAACTGAAACACACCTCAAAACATTGTTTCTATTCTTGTTACAAATGATTTGTGTTCTTGATAATGTGACAGGTAATATATCTATTTCCTGTTCTATTATTTATTTATTTGAATCAAGGGTAACATCTATTTGCTACGTTTTTGGTGTTGTACAGGGTGAACCAAATCTATTTCCTTTTGTATGTGTTCGTTTGGTGTTGGGGTAATGAGGTAGGTGGTGATAATGTTGTTGAAATTCCATAATATGGGTCTGTTCAATTTTTTTTTATACAATTGATATAATATGGTCCAGTTTTTGTTCATTTTCAATTATGATAGGATGTTTTCGTTACTGAAAAACTGTGCTATGTTAGATTTATCTCCTTTTTCTGCTGAGCCGTGCCAACTAGTTTGATGGTTTGGGGGTCCGTTCTTAACTCTACAACTTGTGGTGAGAAAATAGTTCTTTGATTTTGAGCTTTCATGCTTGTTTGCTTATTAAATTACAATGTTTATAAAAAAAGAGATTAGCATCATTCATATGCAGCCCATATCTTGACTAAGTAAGTTGAAGAAAGTAAAAGACAAAATACTTTCATATTTTATTATTACAGTCCTAAGCTGTTTATATAAAAAAAAATTACAATAGTAAAACTGAGTAATAATGACAGAATAAAAATAAACATAATAATATAAAATAAAAGAGAATAAAATCTAATTTCTTTCGATTCTTCAACGCCCCCCTCAAGTTGGTGCATAGATATATGTCATGTTCAACTTGGTTATAAGTCGCTCAAAATTGGGTCTTGGCAAACTTTTTGTCAAGATATCAGCAGTTTGCTGATTGGAAGTCACAAATGGCAGACATATAACTCCAACATCAATTTTTTCTTTTATGAAATGGCGGTCAATCTCAATATGCTTGGTTCTATCATGTTGTACAAGGTTATGAACTATACTTATTGCTGCTTTGCTATCACAAAACAATTTTAAGGGTGATTCGACTTTCATTTTCAGTTCGTCCAAGAGTTTACGAATCCATAAAAGTTCACAGATTCCTTGAGCCATTGCTCTGAATTCAGCTTCTGCACTTCTTCGAGCAACAATCCCTTGTTTCTTACTTCTCCAAGTAACTAAATTTTCCCAAACATAGGCACAATATCCAATGGTGGATTTTCTATCAGTAATTGATCCTGTCCAATCAACATCTGTAAATATAAAGATTTCTCTGTCATTAGTTTTCTTGAAGCACAAACCCTTTCCAGGATTGGATTTCAAGTAACTTAAGATTCGATAAACTGCCTCCAAGTGTTCTTCATAGAGAGAATGCATGAATTGACTTACAACACTCATAGAGAAAGCGGTGTCATGTCTAGTGTGGGTTAGATAAATAAGTTTGCCGACTAACCTCTGGTATCTTCCAATCTCAACAGGTACACTGCCTTTCTCTCAAAGTATAACATTTAATTTCATAGAAGTGTCTGTTGGTCTACACCCACTTATCTCAGTTTCTTCCAAAAGATCTAGGATGTATTTTCTTTGAGAAACAACAATTCCCTTCTTTGAGTGAGCAACTTTCATACCAAGAAAATATTTAAGCGCGCCTAAATCTTTGATCTCAAATTCTTTTGTCAAATTTTTCTTCAATCTTTCCATCTCGACAATGTCATCTCTTGTGAGAATAATATCATCTACATATACAATTAGAATTGCAATTTAACCAATATTAAAGAACTTCATGAACAAAGTATGGTCTCATTGTCCCTGCATATATCCTTGTCTTTTGACCGACCGAGTGAATTTTTCAAACCAGGCCCTTGGAGATTGCTTAAGACCATAAAGATATTTTTGTAGTTTGCACACATTTGAACCAAATTTATCTTCAAAGCCAAGTGGGCTATCCATGTATACTTCATCCTCCAAATCACCATTCATAAAAGCATTCTTTACATCAAGTTGGTTAAGAGACCAATCTAAATTCACTACCAAAGACAAGAGAACTCTAATAGTGTTTAATTTGGCAACGGGAGCAAAAGTCTTTGAGTAATCAATGCCATATGTCTGAGTAAATCCTTTAGCAACCAAGTGTGCCTTGTATCTTTTAACTGTGTTATCAGAATTATATTTCACAGTAAATACCCATTTACACCCAACATTATCTTTCTTGTAGGTAACATCATGACTCTCGAAGTTTGATTCTTCTAAGATCTCTCATCTCCTCAAGAACAACTTCCTTCCACTTTGGAGTTTTTAGAGCCTCATGTATATATTTTGGAATTTCTACAGTAGACAACTTAGATGTAAATGCAACAAATGAAGAAGATAATTTTGAGTATGACACATAATTAGACAAAGGATATTTAGTGCATGATCTAACAGGTTTTCTAATTGCAATAGGAAGGTCTATATCAGGATACTCGACATGACTCTTAAGAATAGAAGAAGACTTACCTGTATTAAGATGATGTGTTGAATTATCTATTGGTTCAGAATCTTGGAAGGGTCGGAGAATGGGTCCTTCATTTCTCTGTTTATGATTTCTTCTTTCAAAGACATTTCTCTTCCAAGTAGGGTCAATTGTAGTAAAACTGCGTTGTGTCTCTTTATCTGAGTCATTATGTTGTGGCATTTCAGGTAGTCCTTTATTATTATTGAGATCAAGAATTTGATCATTGTGATTTTGATTTGAAATTGTCGCCCCCGAATCTGTCAAATCCTCATTCATAAGTGGATTAAGTTCCAATATGGATTCTTGGGCATTTTCTTTTGGTGCATCAATATAAGTCTCAAAATTTTGTAACAACACTATATCACTTAAAGTAATGATGTTTTCAAAAGTAAAAGTGATGAATCTTCCTTAAAATTTCCCCCTTAAGATGAATGTTAGTAAAAAATGATTGATTTTCAACAAAAGTAACATCCATGGTTACAAAATTCTTTTTAATTTTTGTTCAAAACACCGATACCCCTTATGAGTTGGAGAGTAACTGGTAAACACACATTTTATTGCTCGTGGATCGAATTTGTCAAGGTGTTTATGTTCATGAACAAATCCAGTGTAACCAAAAACTTTTAGTGGCAAATCAGCAGAACACTAGTCAAAGGAAAATAATTTCGAAAAATATCAAGAGTGTTGAGACAAAATCTCTCAAATGATTTTAATGATAACAAAATTACTTAAGAGATTATGATTGTGGTTAATGACTAATATGTGTTTTTGAGTGAATTCATATAAGAAAATAGGTTATTAATCATTAAGGCAAAAAGAGAAAAATCTTATTCAAATCTGGAGTATTGAAATTCCTGAGGATGGTCTCGCGAAGAGGATGAAGCTTCAAATCTACATAATACTCATCCTCACAACTATGTGGAGATAATCGCCAGACCGACGATATCATAACAAGTTTCAAACTTCTCTCTTGGTAATGCTTTAGTCATCATATCAGATCCATTATAATTAGTATGAACTTTAGTCAATTCCAACAACTTAGCTTCCAAAACATCACGTATTTGTCCTGATTAAATCCAAGCTCCTGCAAGAATTTCTTCAACCAAATCAACTCTTTGCATGCTTCAGTAATGGCAATGAACTCTGCCTCAGTTGTAGACAATGTTACACATTTTTGTAATCTAGAGTGCCAAGCCACAACTCCATCTGCAAATTTAATCATGTAGCCTGAAGTTGACTTTCTCGAGTCAATATCTCCAACCATATCTGAGTCGAAGTACCCCACCAAAATATGTTTGTCACCTCCAAAACAAAGCCTCATACATGTAGTACCACGAAGATAACTCAAAATCCATTTTACAGCATTCCAATGCTCTCTACCTGGATTTGACAAAAATCTATTGACTGTACCAACATCATGCGCAATATCTGGTCTTGTACACATAATTGCATACATCAAACTACCCACAACAGAAGCATAAGGACTTTGTTCCATGTCTCTAATACACAATGGTTTTTATGTATCCTTGGTCATACATAACAAACTCAAACTTTTTGTACCACTGCCTTAGAGCTTGCTTCAAAACATATAGACTCTTTCTTAGTCTACACACATAGTCTTCCTTGCCTTCAACAAGAAAACCATCAGGTTGCTTCATGTAAATTTCTTCCTCCAAATCACCATGAAGGAAAGCCGTTTTTACATCCATTTGCTCTACCTCTAAGTTAAGAGTAGCTGCCAAACTCAACACGGTTCTAATTGATGACATTTTTACCACAGGTGAAAAAATCTCATTAAAATCAACACCCTTTCTTTGACGAAAACCTTTCACCACTAATCTGGCTTTATACCTCGGAGACCTTGAGTTACTCTCAATTTTCACTATATAGATCCACCTGTTTTCCCAAGCCCTTTTGCCTTTTGGAAATTTCACCAAATTATAAGTGTGATTATCATGCAAGGATTTCATCTCATCATGCATTGCATCCAACCACTTTTGACTTTCTTCACTCTCCATGGCCTCTTGAAAACACTCAGGTTCCCCTTCATTAGTCAAATTCGCATAATCTTCAGAACCATACCTTGTAGATGGTTGTCTCTGCCTATTAGACCTCCTGAGTTGGGTTAGAGATGATTCAGAAGCATCACTAAGATTCTCTTCGTGTGGCAACACATGATCTTCACTAGTTGGAATATTTACCTCATCTCTAAGTTGATGATCATCAACAGAATCACGTGGCTCATCATTCTCAACATTACCATCATTAGTATCCAAATCAAGAACATGTGACTGAACTGGATCACCATCAGCTAAGAAGTAATTTCTCTCAGGTGTAGTCTTCTCCACCTTATCAATGTCTTCAATAGTCTGGTTTTCCATGAACACTACATCACAACTTCTGATAACCTTTTTGCTTATAGGATCATACAATTTGTAGCCAAATTCATCCTCACCATAACCAATGAAGATACACTGCTTTGACTTTGCATCAAACTTGGATCTTTCATCTTTCGGAACATGCACAAAAGTCTTGCAACCAAAGACTCTCAAGTGATCATACTTGACATTATTGCCAAACCATACCCTGTTTGGTACTTCACTATTCAAAGCAACAATAGAAGTAAGATTTATAATGTGCACCGCCGTGTATAGTGCCTCACCCCAATAATGTTTAGGCAACTTAGCTTCAGAGAGCATACACCTCACTCTCTCAACAAGTGTCTCATTCATCCTCTCTGCTAAACCATTCAGCTGAGGAGTTTTAGGAGGAGTCTTTTCATGTGCTATACTCTGCTATTTGCAATAGACATCAAAGGGTCCACAATACTCACCACCGTTGTCAGTACGAACACGTTGCAGCTTCTTGCCTGTCTGCCTCTCAACCAAAGCATGAAATTGTTTGAATTTCTCCAACACTTGGTCTTTTGTCTTTAGAACATAAATCCATAGTTTCCTGGAACATTCATCAATAAAAGTAACAAAATAAAGTGCACCACTAAAAGATTTTACCTTTAAAGGGCCACAAACGTCAGAGTGTACCAACTGAAGCAACATTGACTTTCTAGAGGGAGGATGCCTTTTGAAGGATACTTTAGTATGTTTACCAATCATGTAGTGAGAACATTTCTCCAAATCTACATTCTTTAATCCTGGAAGCATATCCTTTCTAGCTAAGCAATTTAACCCCTTTTCACTAATATGGCTAAGCCTTCGGTGCCACAAAGATGATTCCATATCCACAGCATTCACACAGTCTTTTGCAACCAAAGCTTTTGTCCAATACAGTTTACTAATTTTCTCCCCTCTAGCCACAACCAAGTTACCTTCACTGAGTTTCCACTATCCAGAAGCAAAATGATTATCAAAACCACTTTCATCAAACATATGCACAGAGATCAAATTGAAGCGAACATCTGGAGCATGTTTGACTCCTTTAAGCAACAATTGCATTCCCGTGTTGGTTTGCAAGCATACATCACCAACACCAATTACCTTAGATACACCATCATTGCCCATCTTCAAAACTCCAAAGTCACCTGAAGTGTAAGATGTGAAGAACTCCTTCCTCGGTGTAACATGTAGTGTAACACCACTATCAATTATCCACATGCTCTCATCAGATACAAAATTAATTGACTCATAGTCACAGAGAATAACAAGATCATCACTAGTAGCATTAGTAACACGTTCATCATCACTATCATCATCACGACCCCTTTATTTCTGCTTACCCTTCTTGCCTTTGTTCTCCTTTTTCCACAGAAAACAATACTTCTGTATGTGCCCTGTTCTATGACAATAATGACACTCCATATTTTTGTATCTAGACTTGGACTTGCTTATGTTATTTTCTCTACACCATTCGGTTCTTTTTTTTTTCTTCTGACTTCCCCCCTATTTTCAGTGACAAGAACTTCATATTGAGATGAAGAACCATGTGCCTTCCTTCTCATCTCCTCATTCAAAACACCACCCTTAGCCGTTTGCAAAGAAACAACACCATTAGGAGATGAACTCGTTATAGAAACCCGAAATATCTCCCAAGACTCTGGTAAAGATAATAGTAAAAATAGTCCCAATAGTTCATCATCAAACTTGATACCCATTCCAGACATTTGATTAAGGAGCCCCTGAAATGAACTCAAGTGGTCCGAAATAGACGTTCCCTCCTTATACTTCAGACTTGTGAAGCTATTCAGTAAGAATAATTTATTATTCTCTGATTTAGAGGCAAATAAAGTCTCTATCTTATCCCACATAGTTTTTGCATCTGTCGTATTAGCAATATGATTATAAACATTATCTTCTACATATTGCCTAACAAAACCACATACCTGTTGATGATCAAAATCCTATTCTTCCGTAGATTTATCAATCGGCTTTTTAGAAAAAATAGGAAGATGCATTTTCTTCACAAATAACAAATCTTTCATCTTGCCCTTTCACAAATGGTAATTAGTACCATTCAAGCATACCATCTTTGTATTCATATTTGCCTTCATCCTTCAAGCAAGTCAAATAGCCCTTCAACCAAGAGCTCTGATGCCACTCTAATGGGAATAAACACAATAACAAGTAAAACGCAGCGGATATAAAATTCCCCTAACTTGCAAGAACCCGTGAGGAGCAACAATAAATATATGGCAGCAAATTAATCAAAATAAAAGACGTAATGAACTCCGATATTTTAACATGGAAACCCCCTTAATGAAAGGGTAAAAACCACGGGTCGTCCAGACCAAAGAAATAGCTCCACTATAATCAAATAAGGATACAAGAGAGTCTCAAAGTAATGCACAAAGTGTGCCTACAACCAGCCAAAGCAACAAAGCAATAAAGCCTACAAATGAAAAACAAGAAGAAGAAAAATACCAAAAACCTACTGCTGTGCGAGCACGGTTTCTCTCTCTCGAAACGTCATTTCGCCGATTCGACCATTGAAAACGAAGACCAGAATGTGCTGAACCTGCTGTCCAAATATTAGTCCGATCCAACGATTAACAAATGCGCAATCGATGTTTTACTGAGACTGATTTAACAAAATCGAGAATAGGGTTACTCCTCTCTTTTCTCTTTTGATGGTTGTCTTTTCTTTCACAATAGTCTCTCTCTTGAACTAATTAGAGCACTCTCCACTTAAATAAGTGAGACACATGGACTACAATATTTGGGCCTTTCTCCACATAGGAAGGGAGCCCAATACCCAACAAGATGATGATTCTCTATTGTCAATATCACTCTTAAAAGTTGAAATCAACCTAGTCCTTCAACTTTATGAAAGGTTGTAGCTCACAAATTCAAAGAAACAGCCTTACATGTTTTGAAGAATGAGAAAAGAAAATGACAACTCAAGATCAAGTTCCAAGGAGGTTGATCCTCCTGCTCAAGGATGGACTCAACCAGTCCAAGGACAACTAGATGACAGTTCTGTAAATATGATGAAAGACCTTGGATCTTTTGTAATGAATTCCAACGGTCATAAAGAGGTTGGCACATGGAAGAATCATCATAAGACTTCTATAAAAGGCAACAGACTCTTCATCATTAGAAAAACAACAACATTGCATAAAAAGATCAAGTATCTTAAAGTTATCAAGAGCAATATCCATTATCTCCTTATACTTTCTATAATCTTTCACTAGTTCTTTGAAATATCTTTTTAGAAAGTGTTTAAGAGAAGAGAAACTATAATACACATATCAATTTGTAATTTCCACGTGAGGTACACTTGGAAATAGTTGAAACTTGATTGTAAGCTTGGTGAGGCTAAAGACTACACAAAGTGTAATCATCCTCTGTGAGAGGTTGATCAGTTTGAACATTAGTGAAATCTCACAAGTGTGTGAGGACTGGACGTAGCCTTCATTGGGTGAACCAGTATAAAATTTGTGTTTGTCATTCTTTATATTTTCTCATTCTTTTGCTCAACTCTAATTTGAAGGTTTGAATAACCATCCTCGGGTCTGCAATCCTCTCTGAGAAGATAGTTTTTAAAACACGTGAAAATTAATTTTTAAACAGCAAAATCCCTATTCAATCCCCCTTCTAGTGATATTTAGCTACATCAGAGTCACCCTCTAAGCAAGAAAAGGAAGAAAAGGCCAACCTCTATCTCATGGCAAAATCAGAAACTGAAGAGGTAATCATTTCACAACTATGTCCTACTTGTGAAAAGTTAGAAATTGAATTTGACAATCTTTTAAATGACTCAAACATTTTATCTCATAAATATGGTTTTCTCAAAAATCAATTTTATGAAAGAAAGAAACTTAATGAGGAACTTCAAACCAAGAATGAAAAATATGAAAAAAAATCATTTTTGAGTTGCAGCTATCTCATGAGAAATTATCTGGGCAACAAAAAATTTTAAACAAAATGAATGTTAGAATTCATCCTCCAAAAGAGGACGCTGAAAAGGAAATTTTGAAAATAGAGGTTGAAGAACTAAAAAATGACATTACCAACTTTGTTAAATCTACAGAAACATTTCAGAAGATAATGGGATCTCAATATGAAATCTTTGACAAAGCTGGTATTGGATTTAGAAGTTCTCAAAAACAACAATTGTATGAAAATTTTTTCTTACCTAAAAACAAGAGGATATGCCAAAATGCACTTTTTGCAAAAAACATGGGCATACTTTCAAAATCTGTCATGCTAAGAAGAAAACTAACAATATAAAGAAAGCATATTCATTCTGTGGTAAACATGGGAATCATGATTCAATATGCTATCACAAAAAGAAAATCCTCACAAGAGGAAAGACTAACCAACGAGGACCCAATTCCATATGAGTACCTAAGTTACTATTAAACTCCAACACAGGTTCATCCTTTGATCAACAAAAGAAAGCCTTGGTACTTGGGAATTCGTTGCTCAAGGGATATGACAGGGGATAAGCACTGCTTTATTTCATTGGAAATAAAGGATGGAGGATCGGTTACATTTGGTAACAATGATAAAGCTCAAATAAAAGGTACATGTATCATTGGTAAGAATGATTCTGCTTAAATTGAAAATGTTCAGCATGTGGATGGTTTAAAACATAACTTGCTAAGTATTAGTTAATTATGTGATAGTAGATTTGAAGTTATTTTTAAGCCTACTTTATGCGAGGTTAAACATTCATCCTCGGGTAGAGTTTTCTTTTCTGGTTTTAGAAAAAAGAATTTATATGAACTATATCTGGATGATTTACCTACTGAATCTTGTTTTGTATCCATTGATAAAGATATGGACTTGGCACAAACGAGCTGGTCACTCAAGCTTAAGCACTATTTCTAAATTAGCTAAATTAGAATTAGTGAAAGGTCTTCCATAAATTGATTTTGAGAAACACAAGGTATGTGAAGCTTGTGTCAAAGGAAAACAAGTCAAAAGTAGCTTTCACTCAAAAAATGTTGTTTCAACAAATCATCATCTTGAACTCATTCACATTGACCTTTTTGGTCCTATAAAACTCCAAGTCTTAGTGGAAAAAGATATGGTTTTATAATTGTTGATGATTTCTCTCGTTTTACATGAGTTTTATTTTTAAAACATAAAGATGAAGCTTTTGAGACATTCGACCATTTTTGTAAAAAGATTCAAAATGAAAAATGTTCAAAAATTGTCTCAGTGAGAAGTGACCATGGAGCTGAATTATAAAATAAATCATTTAAAAAACTTTTTGAAGAAAATAGTATTTCTCACAATTTTTCTTGTTCAAGAACTCGCCAACAAAATGGGGTTATTGAAAGAAAAAATATAAGTTTACAAAAAATGGCTAGAACTATTTTAAATGAAGCCAACATTGAAAAATACTTTTGGGCCGAAGTTATCAACACAGCTTGTTATGTTTCTAATCATGCATCAATTAGAAAATTTTTAAACAAAACTCCATACGAATTATGGAAAGGGAGAAAACCAAATATTTCCTAGGACTCAGATTGTGGAGGAATCCATGCATGTTATTTTTGATGAGTTTGATGACTTGTGTTTAGAAAAAATGGATAAAAATGAAGAAGATGAACATTCATCCTCTCAAGTACCCAGTCCAAATGAAGAGGATGAGTCTAACCCAACCTCTCAGCAATCTCCAAGAGGATGGAAAATAGTCACACATGTTCCCCCTGATCTAATCATTGGGAATACTGTCGATGGTGTTTGAACCAGAAATTCTCTAAGGGAAAACACTACCAACATGACCATGATATCACAAGTTGAACCCAAAACAATTGATCAAGCTACTGGTAACAAATCATGGGTTGAAGCTATGATGGAAGAGCTTTCACAGTTTGAAAGAAACAAAGTATGGAATCTTGTGCCCCATCCTCTAGACAAATCCATTATTGGAACTAAATGGATATTTAAAAATAAACTAAATGAGGATGGAGAGGTCATTAGAAATAAAGCAAGATTAGTGGCGCAAGGTTACAACCAACAAGAATGAATTAATTATGATGAAACATTTGCACCCGTAGCAAGACTTAAAGCAATAATAATCCTTTTAGCTTATGCTACTCATAAAGGTATCAAACCATTTCAAATGGATGTCAAAAGTGCCGTTTTGAATGGGTTCTTAAATGAGGAGGTTTATGTTCACCAACCTCCTGGCTTATGCTCTTTATGGATTAAAACAAGCTCTTCGAGCTTGATATGAGACGTTGAGTTCGCTTCTAAAAGAAAATGGATTTGTTAGAGGAAAAATCAATACTACTCTTTTCAAGAAAACTCTTAAGGAGGATCTGTTGATTGTACAAATATATGTTGATGACATAATATTTGGGTCCACTAATGAAAAGATGTGTGAATAATTCTCCAACCTCATGCAAAGTGAGTTTGAGATGAGTATGATGGGAGAGTTAAAATTCTTCCTTGGTTTGCAAATTAAACAACTAGAGGACGACATTTTCATATCTCAAGAAAAATACACCAAGGATATACTTAACAAATACAACATGAGTTCAACCAAGAGCATGGTAACTACTTTTATGCACCCATCCTCCATGCTCCACATAGATGATGAAGGAACTCCAATATCTGAAAAAGAGTATATAGGGATGATCAGATCCTTGTTGTCTTTAACAACAAGTAGACCGAACATAGTCTTTGCATTCGGTCATTGTACAAGATTTCAATCCTCTTCTAAAGATCTTAATACAGTAAAAAGGATTTTTAGATATCTTGTAGGCACGATCAATCTGGAAATTTGGTACAAGAAATGTTTAAATCTTGACCTCATAACTTATTGTGATGCTGACTATGCGGAAGACAAAGTTGAAAGGAATATCACAAGTGGAGCTTGCTAATTTCTTGGTAAATCTCTAATAAGTTGGTCATGCAAAAAACAAAGGTTGAATATGTATCAACTGCACAATGCTGCTCACAATTACTATGGATAAAAAATCAACTAGAGGATTATTCTCTAAGGTACGCAAAAATTCTCATCCTATGTGATAATACTAGTGCAATAAATCTTTCAAAAAAATCCCATTCAACATTCTAGATATAAGCACATTGAAATTAAACATCATTTTATAAGAGATCATGTTCAAAAAGGGATATAGAACTAATTTTTATTGACACTGAAAATCAATTAGCAGATATTTTTACCAAACCTCTCTAGGAGGATCAGTTCAAAAATATCTTGGAGAAATTCTCAATCATTAATTTGCCCAAAACTATTTGATTAATCTCTTTTAAGCACCAACATTATATTTCTCTTATTGTGTTTATTTATTTTTTAAAAAACTTGCAAAAGGTTTGTTGTATATTTTTTTTTATATAAATGTTTTAAAAAAAGATCAAAGGTTGCGAGGATGGCAAAAAACTCCAGAGGACACAATGTCCATTTTGGTGTAACTTCCTCTTATCACGTCAGACAAGAAAATGCACGCGCCTCCATTGGCCAACATATGTGGCGCTGCTTCCTTGATTCTCGCGCTGCATTAAATGCATCAAAAGCTCCACGATCCTAGCATGTCTCATCCATCATCACCTAACCTCTTAGGGAAACGGCTAACTTAACTACACCTTCACGAAACGGTTCATGCTTCATCCTCCTCTACTTAATCTTTCTTCCTCTCTTTCTCTCTCTCTCTCTCTCTCTCTCCCTCTCTCTCTCTCTCTCTCTCTCTCTCCTTCATCAACCTTCACAATATGAAAAAACTCTCACTCATCTGTATGCATTCCACTCTAGAAGTTTTCACAAATGGCTCGCACTAAAGTCACTGCAAAATGCAAAATCTCTTCTCAAGCTCCAGATGATACTCAAGATAATTACTCAACCACTGAGTCCGATTGCCACGAGAGAAACAAATCTAAAGGAAATTCTCAAGAACCTTTGAACACCATTCCTCCTCCTCTACAATTTTCAAAAATTCCTTCTCCATCTACCACTCCTAAAACCACAAAAACCTCATCCTCCTCCGCTCCCACAAGACGATCCTCCAGGATTATGTCTGGAGTTGTTTCGTAGGACAACACAATTCATGTTGTCAACTCTTATGATTCAGAAACAACTCTATCTGCATAATCTACACCTCAACCACCTCTTGCATAAACCATCTCAAAAACTCCAATCCCTAAAAAGGCTAAACCTCATTCACAAAAACCCCTATCCTCCTCTACAAAAATTTATGAAAATATTCCATTATTTGCTTCGGCTAAATTGGAGACTAACTATGTTTCAAAATGGCAAAACAAATATGTGGTCAATGGAAAAATCATTGACCTTGCTGATCTCAAACAAGGAGGATTTAACGTAGAGGAAATTTTTGACCAACTTGGATGGACCTCCTTTTTACGCATTAATGAACCCCAATATCCTCGTCTTGTAAGAGCCTTCTATGCTGCTTCAAATGGTTCAAAAGGCACCACTGGTTTTTGCATGGTACTAAAAGGGGTTCACATGGAAATCAACCCCACTATGCTATGTCAAATCTTGGACATTCGTGACGAAGGAGCCTATTACTTCCCAGATAGGTGGTACTCTTAGTGTCTAATCATTAGGACCTCTATTCTCCAAAACACTCCCATTACCCCTCCAAAACCTCAAGTGGATTCCAACCTCCTTTCTATGTGTCGTATCCTCCATAACATTTGTGTGCACTCTATTATGCCCAGAGCTGGCAGTTTTGAGAAGGTCATTGAGCATGACCTTATGCTCATTCATCATCTGATGTATGGCACTCCTCTCCACGTAGGTAATATCATTTTTGGCTTCATGTTAAACGCTGTTGTGGTGGGTCGATCAGCTCCCTATGGGATGATCCTGACCAAGATTTTCAAATTCTTTAACCTTCCACTTGATGATGAACCTTCTATTCACTTTAACAAAACATTCTCTATGAAGAATATCAAACAGATGAGGCTTCAACTTGATGCTTCTACTCTTCTCAAATCATCATCAACTAACCCCCTTGCATCTAAGAAAAAGAAAGTTCGTCATTCCTCCTCTCCCACTCAAAACTCTAAACCAAAAACTATTCAAACTCCACCTGAGGATGCTCCTTCTCAAATCATTCAGGAACCCATTGACTCCTCGGATCCCACTCCATCTCCATTGCGTGACTCCACTAATCCCACTCCATCTCCATTGCATGACTCCCATGTTCCAACACCACCTAAGTCTCCACCAATCAATAATCTGACCTCTCCTCATGAAGTTGTTCCTCCTCTTGAGGATACCTTCGAACCAACCTCTCTACAATTGATGGAAGATGGTGAGGAATTATATTTTGATATGAATTTATCTTATCATCACTTCTCACCACACAACTCTCATACGGATGTGCATGTGGCATCTCCTCAGAGTTTGCAAGAATCGGGTATGATACCACCACTCAATCTTTCGCAACCCATTTCAATTCCTCCTGTTGCAAATCTTGAAGAACCTGGCCAACCTTTCCCTGAGGTCACGGGTATGTTCAGCTCCATTGATTCCTTTTTTGCTACAACGATTAATAACTCTTCTAAGGACAAAGTTGAAAGCTTTCAAAAAAGAGTTCCAGTGTAAATGATCAACCTAAAGACTCGATCCCTAGTAAGAGGACTGAAGAAAGGAAAAATCAGAAGCAGATGAAACTTCTCAAGTCAATTAGGAAGGATAAAAAAAAACTTCTTCAAAGTTTCACTCACTTCCAAAACTCTATGGCTCAATTAGGTCTCATTCTTGAATGTGTTACCAAACATTTGGCTCCTACTATTACTCTTGGAGATCATCCTCTTGAACTACCAGCCCAGCATTCGTCTGTTGTTCCTATCCCTTCTCAATCATCCTCGTCTGACAAGCCATCCTCCTTCGAGTAAGATAATGGTTCATCCTTTTTGTTCCTGACCAATTTAGGGGGAGATGATTATGATTATCTAGCCTTTATCTTTGTGTTGAACCAGTTGTTAAGTTGAATTGTTTTTAATGTTTATGCTGTTGTGAACCAACTTTTGTAATATTTGTCTCATTATTATGAAGTTTATTTATGGTTCAAACTTAGTATTTCAAAAACTTTGGCATATGTTCAGGGGGAGTAATTATTTTTAAATTTAAAAATAGTACACATATGATTTAGGGGTAGCATAAACATTTTATCTCTAATTTTATTTCATATTTAAGATCATAATCTAAAGAACTTTGTCATCATCAAAAAGGGGGAGATTGTTGAGACAAAATCTCTCAAATGATTTTAATGATAACAAAATTACTTAAGAGATTATGATTGTGGTTAATGACTAATATTTTGAGCGAATTATATAAGAAATTAGGTTATTAATCATTAAGGCAAAAAAGAGAAAAATCTTATTCAAATCTGGAGGATTGAAATTCCTGAGGATGGCCTCACGAAGAGGATGAAGTTTCAAATCTACATAATACTCATCCTCACCAAAACAAATTTTTTTTTGTTCATTAAAGAAAGGCACAACAATATTAAAGAATGAATAAATAAAGCATTTGAAATAAAGTAGTCAGAAGGCCAAAAGAATAGGTATGAGGATGGCCAGTACTAAGTAAGAGGATGGCAGTACTATATTGGAGGACGGTTCTTTAAAGTTCACATCATTCCCAAATGTTGAAAGCATTCCATCCTATCATGTCCAAAGGCTAAAAGCAAACTTATATATCATTCTTGTATGAATGAAAACAATGAAGAGTCAATCTACAGAAAGGCAACAACAAACAAGCCAAAAATAGAAGTCTTCACATGTCTTGAAGAAAGAAATTCTGAATCACGTGCAAGAGGATGATAGTCCTATGTAAGAGGATGATTGTATATTGTCAACATCACTCTCAAAAGTTGAAAACGACCTAGCCCTTCAACTTTCAAAAAGGTTGTAGCTCACAAAGTCAAAGATATAGCCTTACATGTCTTGAAGAATGAGAAAAGAAAAGGACAACTCAAGATCAAGTTCCAAGAGTTGATCCTCATGCTCGAGGATGGACTAAGTTAGTCCAAGGACAGCTGGATGACAGTTCTGTAAATATAATGAAAGACCTTGGATTTTTTGAATTTACTTTCCAACGGTCATAAAGAGATTGGCACATGGAAGGAACATCATAAGACTTCTATAAAAGGCAGCAAGCTTTTCCTCATCAAATACATAACAACATTGCATTAAAAGATCAAGTATCTTCAAGCTTTCAAGAAGCAATATCCATCATCTCTTCATACTTTCTATAATCCTACATTAGATCTTTGAAATATCCTTTTAGAAAGTGTTTATGAAAAGAGAAACAATCACATTCACATCACTCTGTAATTTCCACGTGAGTTACACTTGTAAATAGTTGAAACTTGATTGTAAGCTTGGTGAGGCTAAAGAATACACAAAGTGAAATTTCACATGTGTGTGAGTACTGGACGTAGCCTTCATTGGGTGAACCAGTATAAAAGTTGTGTGTGTCATTCTTTACAATTTCTTTTTCCTTAGCTCAGCTCTAATTTAAAAGTTTGAATAACCATCATCGGGTCTGCAATCCTCTTTGAGAGGATAGTTTTAAAACACGTGAAAATTATTTTTAAACAGCAAAATCCCTATTCAAGCCCCCTTCTAGTGATATTTAGCTACATCAAAGAGGTGTATGAAAATCTAAAACTTTAAATGGCATTCGATTGATTAAATATGATGCAGTTAAAACAACTTCACCTAACAAATATTTTCGAACCTTATTTGCAAATAGTAAAGCTCTAGCAACCTCAAGAAGATGCCTATTCTTTCTCCCAGCAATTCCATTTTTTTGGGGTGTATTAACACAAGAACTTTGATGAACAACCCCATTTGCAATAAAAAACTCGGACAAAAGTATATTAAAATATTCTTTACGATTGTCACTTCGGAAGACTTGAATATTTGTTTGGTATTAAGTGTGCACCCATTTAAAGGAATTTTTGACAACCTATCCAACTTTCGATTTTTCTTTCAATAAATAAACCCAACAAATTCTAGTATGATCATCAATAAAAGTTATAAACAATTTTTTTTATTTGAAAAGGTGTTTATTCTATTAGGACCCCAAACATCACTATGAATACCTGCAAACGGTTTTGATTGTTTATATGGTTGTGTAGAAAAAGAAGAATAATGATGTTTAGCAAATTCACAAGTTTTACAATGAAATAAAGACGGATCCTTCTTAGAAAATAATTTTGGAAACAAATGTTTAAAATGCGGAAAACTAGGATGTCCTAACCGTAAATGCCACAACATAATATCATCATTATTAGAAGAAAAAAAAGTAGATTCAAAGCAAGTACTTGATTTTTGTTGGTCTTTGAAGTCGAGTCCATTGTTAAGATAATAGAGTCCTCCACTCTCCCTAATATTGCCAATCATGTTCCCCGTGTGCAAATCCTTAAAAGTGCAATGATAATAAAAGAAGTTAGCTTAACAAATTATATCCTTTGTTAATTTAGTAATGGATAACATATTACATGATAAATTAGGAACATGTAAGACATCTTTTAAGGTTAACTTGGTTGACAAAATAATAGAACCTTTCCCTGCAATAGCTAAAAGACAACCATCTGCAATTTTAATTTTGTGGTTACCTGCACAAGAACTATAAGAAGAAAATAGAATTGACTCCCCAATCATATGATCAGTAGCACCAGAATTGATAATCCAAGTATGGCTGGGAGTGACACTAAGTAGAGCAGTATTTGGAAAATTACCTCTCTAAGCTATAGAGCAAGAAGAAGTTTGAGACTCAAGAAGTTTGTACAATTGATCTAACTATTCCTTGGTGAAAGGAGATGGGCTTGAAGGAGACTGCTTCTCTTGATCAGATTTACCAGCTTGGAGCGCATGACCTTCGTTTCTTTCTTTTTTCTTCCAATTTAGAGGTTTTCCATGGAGCTTCCAATATGTATCACGTGTGTGCCATGGAAGTTTGCAATGTTCGCACCATGGCTTCTTGTCAGCGCTCTTCCCATCTTCATTCTTAGTGATTAGGGCCGAGCTTTCAACCTCACCAACAGAAGGTGACTTACCCATCATAACACCTTGTCTCGCCTCTTCTCTTCTAACTTCTGAGAATGCTTCTCGAAGTGATGGCAATGGGATCTTTCCCAATATTCTGCCTCGGACTTCATCAAGTCGCTTATTAAGCTCAACCAAGAACATGAATACACGGTCGTTCTCCTATCTTTTAAGAAACAAAACATTGTCCTCACAACACTTCTTATGATCATCATAGTAGAGATCCAATTCTTGCCATAGTGTCATCAACTCATTATAATTGGTAGTGACATCTTTATCTCCTTGTTTGGCATGCCACAATCGTTATTTGAGATCGAAAATTTGAGAAGAATTCTGAATATCAGAATATGTTTCTTTGACAGCCTCCCAAACTTCCTTCACAATAGGCAAAAACATAAAAGGTTTTTTGATTGTTGATTCCATATTACTAAGCGGCCAATCAATAATAACATAGTTCTCAGATTTCCAAAACCTGTAATTTGGATCAGTTTTGGCAGACATTTGCATCTCTCCTGTTAGGAAACCATATATTCCATTACCGTCTGAAATCAATCTTGCGTTTTGGGACCATTTGACATAATTTTTTCCGTGGACAAAAAGTTGGAAAAATCATTATGGCCGCTGCCACTGCCACTACCGCCTGGGCCGCTGCCACTGCTGCTTGGGCCACTGCCACTGCCGCTTAGGGCGTTGCCTAAATTGTCGGCGTTGTTGACTATGTCTGATTTTTTACCCAAACCATGGGGTTGTCGCCGCTATCCGCTACGATATTGTGTGCCATTAGCTCAGTTGGTTGGAGTGCCAAACCCTACTAGTTGTGGAAAGGTTTACAGAACCCTAGTCAGAGCTCTTGGACAATGAAGAATTTCATATTTTATTATTATAAGAAAAGAAATTAGAATAGTAAAACTGAGTAATAATGACAAAATAAAAATAAACATAATAATATAAAATAAAAGAGAATAAAATCTAATTTCTCTCGATTCTTCAACATAAATTAAGTGAGTTTCTTTAACTAATTTATAATATTTTATATTCATAACTACATTGAATTGTATGTTTTTTAATCCAAAATTTTGAAGCCTTAAAATTCTAATTTTTGCTGTTTAACCCTTGTGTTGGCCTTGAGCAGAAGAACATACCAAGTTGAGTGAGTTTATGATTATTTAAAATTTGTGTGGTGATTATTAGTAGGAGGAAGTGAAACCTTTTGTTGTTTGAGAGGTTTTACACAACACATAAAATTATTTCAAGCATATCATGTGCATCATCATCACTTCACTTAAATAAGAATATCTGCAGGGCGACCACAAGAGTGAATCAGACATGATGAATAGTTTTTTCTTTCTTTGATTTGATTACATATACTTTGCTTTTTTGAGTCTTGACCATGAAGTGTGTCTTTTTAATAGATGTAAGACCATCCAATATGGTTTGACAATAATAAATTACACAGGTGTATGTGTATATGTATATTATTAATTAAAGACCAACTTTCCATTTGATTTTTACTTTTTCCATATGAATTTAAATTTTTATCAAACCAAATCAAATAAAATCCTCTATCCAATTTAGTTTATACTTATAGTTTTTGTATCATTTTATAATCACTTCTTCTCATTTTCTTTTCAACCAAACTAGAGAAATAAAATTTTACATTCTTTTATTTTACTTTCTCTTTACAAACAATAAATAAATGTCTCACTTTCTATCATTTTTATTTTCTTTTACTTTATATTTTATCTTTCTTTTTTGTTCCTTTTATTTTTGTACCAAATAAATTAAAGCACTTGTAAAGGGGTGGTTCCTCTTCTATCATTGAGGTATTAGATATGGCCACCCAAAAGAAAAAATTACACCACCGTAATTATGTTAATTAGTAGACATATTTCAATATTTTTTGCTCACTTTTAATAAATATTAAAAAAATGTTTCTCTGTTTTACTTTATATATGCGTTTATACAAATTTTAATTATATTTTATATAAATAAAAGTTATTATAAATCTGTGGTTTAAATATATACAATTAGTTTTGCTTTTAATCTCTATTTTTTGACTTTTTTTATCCTTGCAAACACATCTCACTTTGTTTTTGTTTCCTAATTTCTGCTAAATATGTTCATATTGAACTTGGTCTGTGTAATACATGCAAGTTTTATTTTAATTTTTTATGTTACTCATATTAGAGAGATTAATATCGAATATTTTTTTTATATTATAAATACAACTTCTATAATAAATTTGTATTTGTAAAGACTATAAAAAAAAAAGTGTCAAAAATTAAAATGTGTGAGAAGAGCTGTCAAAATGGGTTGATCCAAAAAGCAATATTAGTTGATTTTTTATGAAATTAAGATAAGGGACTGCAGGAGCAATTATGCCTATAATTTATATTAGTTTTAAAAGATTAGATTTATAAATTTATATACTTTTAACATTTTCAATTTTATATGTTTATGATGATTATGTCAATCTCACTGCTAATCTAAACATGAACTAAACGATATTGTGTGTCTTGTGGTTTATCATAACATTGATTCGTGAGTAGTAGTTTGTTAAAAATAATGTTTATAATAGCATTTAAAATATTGAAACAATTTTTCAAGTGTCTAAATTTGGAATGTTTAAAACATGAAAAGTTTTAATGAAATATAAATTTTTTTAATAAAATATAATTTTTTTTAATAAAATATGAAATTTTTTGAAATTTTCTTTATTTCGAAAATTTTAAATTGCTCGAATTTTGAAAATCTGGAAAATTTATATTTTTGAAAATTTTGAATTGTTCAAAATTTCAAACATTTGAATTTTTTTATTTCAAAAATTTGCAAATATTTAAAAATTATAGTGAATTCTTTAAAGTTTCAAAAACGGAGTTAAAAAATGAGTGGCAAAATAATTGAAAGATTATATAGAAAATAACAAAAACAAAATTGTAATTTCACGTTAATCAAGTGTTGATCAAGTTTAAGGGTAAAGATGTAGAATATAATACTCCTTTCAAGGACCTAGTTTTGGGCCGCTACTATTTGCACCCCGTATTTAAGTTACTCCAGACAGCTCCTATCGACTCTTTCATTTTTTTTTTTTCTTTCTAAATTGCATATTTCCAGAATCTATTGACCGAGTTCGTGGGTTGATTGGCGTCTAGAAGTTAATTTCAAGATATTTTACTAAGTCTCAATGTTAAATTCTGAATTATTTGCCTTTTTATTTCATTATTTGGATATAAACTTTTGGAAAATGTTTTTTTGTTGATGTTGAAATGCAGAAAGAGAGAGAGGGGTTATGATCATTTGATACACACATCTGACAATTTTTAATTTGACATTTATTTATAATTGAATTGAAATTTACTATTACATAAATTATGTTTTAAAAAATTGACATTAATCAGAAATCGTTTGATATGTGAATGAAAAACATCAAGATGAATTTGTTTAATACAAGTTTATGTGACATTTATTTTAAATTATATTAATAATATATTAAATAATTTTAAATTGACATAAAATTTTATAGATATGATCTATGTAATGATAAATTTCATTTTAAAATATATTTTACTGTACAAATATACAATAATAAATTATTTAATCTGTCATAATATTAAGTTAGTTTTAATCTCACAATGTTACCAAATATTAGACATTAGAGATTTTAATTTTTGAATTTCACGAATTGGCTTATTAATTCCCAAATTATAACAGGTTAAAATCAAATTAATTCCTTCATCAAATTCTTTCGTTAAACTTATGTCGAATGCATGTGTGGTGTTGCTCTTGTGGACACCACACTAGTACATTTTAATAAACTTGTTACATCGTCGATATTAGATCGGTTGTTATACATTCAATGTAATAAATAAGATAATGGCAAATTTGTTATTATAATAAACTTTGTTAAATCTGTTATAATTGAACTATTCTAACAGTTACATTAAAAAAAATAAAACTACACAAAAAAAAATGTAGTAAATTTATTATTATAGTAAATTTTATTAGATCTGTTCTAATTGAACTGATATAACATACATATTAAAAATAAAAATAAAAACTGCACACAAAAAAAAAAAGTTATGCAAGAAAAAAAAGACAATAATCAATTTGTTATTATTACAAATTTTATTAGATCTGTTTTATTAGACCGATCTAACAAGCCTTTTTTTAAAAAAAGTTCCTAAATTAACCAAAGAATAAGAAATTACGCACGCGAACCCTTTCATTTTGCCTCTTCATCCTTCGTTCTTCATCCTTTGTTCTGCAAACCCACAAATGAGTCACCCGCAAATCCAAACTCATTTTTCATCATTCTACCTTCGTTCTTCATCAAACCCAGCCACAAATTAAACACGTGCAACTTACCCGTGAAAACGTTTTCATCCTTCCACATTTAACCTTCATACTTTAGTGAAATCGTGAATCGTGAAAACGTGAATCAGCCTTCATCGCCGGCGACGAGTTGGTCTGGCGCAACGTTTTTCTACTTCAGCACCGAAGACGAGTTTTCTTTGTCTTCCTCTTCCATCTATCAAGGAGCATTTCCGTCAAGAAGTGTCAATTTCTTTCACTATCGATAAGTGTTTGTTGCTTTCTCCGGTAATTTTCTAATAACTCTTGTTTGTTACTCAACAATCTAAAATCATTTCATTGTTAATTATTCTTATTATTAATCTTTAATTGATGGAGAAATTTGAAGGAGAAATTTCTACATAAGTGATGGTGAAATTTTGAGAAGTGATGATGCCTAAAAAACTATAAAAGTGATAGAGAAATTTGAGGAGCAGTAGTTACCCCAATTTTCAATCATCCTTTAAAACTGCATGTTATGTGTTTGTGATATTGTCTCTTTTAATAATAAGTCTGCTATAATTTTTTAAACACATTTGTCAATTTGAGTTTGTGATTTATGTTGGTTGTTGCTTAATGTGTTCATACTCTTATTTTTGATTTGCCTTGATTCCATATTGAATTGGCCATTGGAACTGTCTACTTCAGAGTTCATTCCAGTGATTGTTGCTATCAACAGACATTATGCTGGGGCATTATAACTTATAAGTTTAAGGGCCCCCATTTTCATTTATAATTTTTGTTTCTCATTAATTTATCTTTAATATATCTAGTTACTCAACGTCTCTTTTCATAACTGTGTAAATGTATTTTTCTTTTCATCTTCTTGCTCCATCTTGTGTTTTATATTTTATCATTATAATTATGCTATTTGATTCTATATTGAAATTTGAATATGTATTTAATATAACTTGTGAAGCATTGACATTGACTTTGACAAGTAGAAAAATAGACACGGAGAAACATCAAATTTCAAATATTTTAGGACATGGTGGAGTGCACGCACACATTATTGAAAACTTTAGAATAAAAATTCATGATGCATATAATGACACCCACCTAACATGCACCTAGCTTCAAGATTTACAATATCATAATACATGTCCTGTGTCAATAATACTTGGTATTCTGAAAAAGTCCCCTCCAACAATAATGAGCATCTTCTTGATCAACCATGTCATAGTAGGATTAGCATATGAGTTTGATCCTAATTTTATTTTTCAATTTTAAATGGCCACGTCGAGTTAAAAAAAAAAGAAACAAATACATGTTGAACATGGGGACAATTTTCATGTCAGTGTGTCCCTTGACTTATAGAATATACTATATAGCAAGTGTTATGTGCCATAAAACAATGGCTATTATCCATCAACTACCTTAGTTTACTATGGAGTCATCTATTATCTTTTCCTTATTGGTTTGATTCAACTTTCATGCTTTAAGGGATTGTTTAGATTTTTGTTCTGGGAGGTCAGTGATGACGACCAAATGCAGATACAAGTCGATCCGTGGAATTTTCAGTTTCTTCTTAACTTTTCAAATATGTTTTGTTTATATTTCACTTATTCCAGAATAATAATGCAGGTAGTTCGCAATTTAAAACCACTATTTATGAATAATAGAGAATAGGGAGAAAAGGAAACATAGAAGAATTTTGCAAATTTTGTATTCTTTTCTCTATGTTTTGTATATCCTTATAGCTTCTCTGGGTTGGTACTAAATGTGAGCACTCTCTTCATAGAAATTAAAACCATAACTTGCCACAAACAGACTATTCTTAACGCGAGGTCCAATACCAATTGGTTATGCCTTAGTTTTGGCCTCTCTAGCATATGGAGCCAGTGATAATACTAGCTTTATTTTATCTAAAGAGTTTTGGATAAAATGGCATATATATATATATATATATATATTGGACAATTAACAAATTTTTTTTGACAATTTTGGTAATTGTGATTTCTACCTTTGTCAATACATATTCGAATTTCATTTAAGTAGTAATGTCCTCCTTGAATTGGTAGAACACATTGAATCTGCGGGTCAACGTTGATATAGTTCTTTATGGCAGTGACAATGTGTTGACTCCTTATAAGTGTTGTAGGATCAGGTAAAATATTCTCTTGTGGAAGGATATACCCCAAGTTACTTCCTAGTCCATAATGAATTTGTAAGACCAGGCGGAAGTAATCTATTTCACTCATCAAAGAACAAGTTTCATGAGTTGACCATTGCCTGGACCAGAAATCAATATTATCTTGGATCGGATAATTTGGATATAAAATTTTTTGAGACATTGTTAGAGATGGCCACTCACTCACAAGGTCATTATAAAATGGAAACTGATTCATTAAAAATAAAATGAAGTTAATTTTTATCATCATATGAAAATAATAATTATAAAAAATCATTGAGGAAGATAAACTTACATTTGCATATTGGATCGGCACTATACTAACTGGCCAACAATTACGCGGTTGTGAATGTAATGGACCATTCTTAGATGGCCAAAAACCATGAATTACAAATTTTAAGGGGTGAGGATATTTGCATATTCTTATCATGCAAAATGTTGTTGGCCATGTTTCAGCCAATAGAAAAAAGTCAAAGCTATAAGGTGGTGGTGGTGGTGGTAATAATGGGGATGGTGGTGGAGGCTTGTTTTTTGTAGTTATTAGGATTGGTTTTGTGTTTGAAGAATGAAGGGAACGATAATGTTGGTAGTGTGGTGGAGGAGAAGATGATGGTGGATTTTTTGGGCAGGAGTCTACATGTAGGTGGTGGTTTGGTGGTTGGTTTGAAGAATGGTAGGGTGGTGGAGCAGAAAATAATGGAGGGATTGCTAGGCAAAAGTCTTCATCTGGGTGGTGGTAGGGTGGTGGAGGATAAAATAAGGGTGGGATAGCTAGGCAAAAGTCTAAATGTGGGTGGTCGTGTGGTGGTTGGTTTGAAGAAAGGTTGGATGGTGGAGGGGGAAATGATGCTGGAACGGGTGAAGGGAGTTGAGCATTTGTGAGTATGAAAAGCACAAGAAAAATAAAGAAAGTCATTGAAGAGAGATAGGTGTTTTGCATTTGTTGCAATGGCAAATAGTGCACGATTTATAGAATTTTCAAAATGTGCTTTTATGAGGAGTAGGCGTTAATTAGACGTTAATCTTGTGCATCCAATAAGTTCATTTGTGTCATTGGATTAATATTTATGTCATTTTCATCATCCCTACGCTTAATCTTGTCCAATAAGGATTTTTAACCAATCTTGTGCATCCAATAGGTGTGTTTGTGTCATTGGATGAACAATTAGCATATATATATGTGGATATATATGCCACCAAATAGAGTAGCTTACTAATGTGATTAAAAATAAAGTGTTGTTGGAGCTATCACAACAAAACCCAAATTTATTCATGAAGGGAAGTTGTTCTGTTGAACTACCTATACAAGAGGATGAGGACGATGATATTCCATAATAGTGTAAATTGTATGTTGATAATAATGATTTTGTAGTGGCATATGCTGATGCGTACAAGTTGGGGCTCACCTTACACAATCAGTTGTTAGATAATGATATGGTTAGGGTGATGGTTACCAAGGTTTAGATGCAAATGCTCAAGTACCTATACCCACTGATGAGGTGACAACAGTTGGACATGCTTCAAATACTTTCATTCAATGGCCAAAAAGACTTTTGCGGCTTGTTACTGACAAGGTATTCATTACTTATGTCTTTTTCTATTTACACTTGAAATATTTTAAATGGCTAATTTTTTATCTTTAATTATTTAGGAGGTTGACATATGTATGAAAGTTGACGTTCCACTCAAAAAATCTGAATCTCAACTAGATTGTATTCAACAATTGTTGTTAAAGTCAATGAGTATATCATTGTCTATAGAGCTAAAATTGGAACATGAGACAAGTGAAGTGTTTGTTCTTGGACAAAGTGATATAGTGGAGTTATGTATGGGCAATCAAGAGTTGTGCATCACTATTATACAAATATGGCTAACGTAAGTACATTTAATTTGTAAAATTAGTCAAAAAATTAATTTCATTTATAACAAATACTTATTTTAATTTATTTATTTTAATATCTTAGATATATGCATCACCTTTGTATTGACTTGGGCAAGAGTGGCGTGTATGGATTCATTGATCCATGTTTCATTCAAAGTGAATGTGATTCTATTGGGGCTCAAAAATACATACAAAATAAGTTGCATCAGGATCAAAAAGAGTGTTATTTGTTACCTTATCTCAACAAGTAAGTAAAATTTTATTATAATTTATCCATTACAAGTCTATAACATAAATGTACTTAACACTTTTAACTTTTTGCACAATGTAGTTGTCATTGACAATTGCTCGTTATTTGTCCTAAGAAGAATATTGTAGTCTTCCTATGTTCGTTGGGATGGAAACCAAATAAAAATATCATCCACATCGTCGATTTGTAAGTGTTTATTGCATTTCTAATATATGTATTTCAAATGCACATTTAGATCTTTTTAAAAATGACTATGCTGGCCTTCTACAAATCCAATTAAACATTGTTGTGTTGGAACAAAATGGAAATGCTAAGACACATGCACATTTAGATCTATGTGGTTTATTTGCTACAATAACTTTTTTTTCCTTTATTGCATTCATTAAAATATGCTATTTTTTATTTTATTTATTTATATGCTAATTCATCTTTATGTGATTTAATTTGCTACACTTTAATGAATATTATATTTTTGAAGAGCTTTTGGTGAATATAATAAGTTGCGAAGATTAAGAAAGTACAAGCCCACATGGAGCATTCCCATTGTAAGTTGTTTAGATTATATATATAGAATTTCAATTATAATTTATATGTTTTTATTTATATAATATTTACTCATTATAATTTATATATAATATTAAATTTTAGTGCCAAAGACAACCTAAAGGTTATGAGTGTGGTTACTACATTATGATACATATGTTGAACATTGTATCATTGTAAGTTGTTTAGATTATATATATAGAATTTCAATTATAATTTATATGTTTTTATTTATATAATATTTACTCATTATAATTTATATATAATATTAAATTTTAGTGCCAAAGACAACCTAAAGGTTATGAGTGTGATTACTACATTATGATACATATGTTGAACATTGTATCTAGTGGTCTTGTTGATTCATGGATGCGGGTATGTGATAGATTTTTTCAAAGTTAGTATTAATTAACAACTTATGATTTTTATGGTCACATGATTTATAATTCAGATATTTGGAGAATCAAAACCATTCGAAGATGAAGAAATGATGAATGTCCGACAACGTTGTGCAAACTTGATTCTTGAACTAATAGAAAATGCTTAAAGCACTTTTATCATTTTAGTATCTTTAGACTGTTAATAGAAGATAATGTTTTTTTTTAACTAGTGAATATTATGTAACTCTAAATTTGATAATTTAGATTTTGTAAAAAAATTAGAACTCATTGTCATTGATTTTTAAATGTAAAGCTTCGTATGAAGTTGTGTTTTATGGTTGAAAGAAAAATTCTAGTTAATAGTGTAATATGTGAAATTATGAGGATGCATATGTAAGGGGTGAAAATTATGAAGACAAAAAATTAAAAAATTAATTATTTAAATCGATTGGCTCAATAAAATAAACAATTTTGAATATGACTTGTTATAATTGTTCAAATTTAACCGATGCAATAAATCAATTTTGAATTTGACTTGTTATATTGATTCAAATTTAATCGATCTAATAGATTAATTTTGAATTTGATTTGTTATATTGATTCAAATTGAACCGATCTAAGAAATCATTTTTGAATTTGACTTGTTATATTAGTTCAAATTCAACCGACCTAATAAATCATTTTTGAATATGACTTATTACATCTATTATTTTAACTGATTTAATAATTAACTATTTATTACAACGCTTGATGTTAGATCATACAAGGAACCAAACAAACAACTACATAGGAACCGATCTAATTTCACCTTAATGTCATATCATACATACTCAACTTAGAACCAAAATGGCTGCAACGTTGATAAACTTTTCAACAATTTATTTATTTTTTAAATTGACTAATGTCCGTTAATAACTATAAAGATTAATCTTTTAAATTTTGGAGGACTCAAATAAGTGACAATTTCTTAAGAGTTTTAATGTTATTGCATGCTTAAACTCGTGGTCGAAATCGAAAACGTAAATCTTACAATATTTTTGGTCTTTTATGATGTCCTATAAAAACTAAAAACACACTTTTTTAAATGTTTTTTTTTGGATATATATATA
>JBBPBR010000006.1:40860753-40876919 GCA_037974775.1 Cicer pinnatifidum
ACTTAATTGTTTCAATTTTTTCATAAGAGAAATTTATTAAGGGTTTACTGTACACAAATAATAGAACAATTATATTTAATTATTTTCAATTAAAACTCAAAACATTAGAGAAACTGAAATCGCACTCCATTCAAAGTCTAAAATTGTAAATATATTTTACAATAGTTGAATTTGAAGATCACATATATCACAACAAGTATATTTTGTTTGGAGGATGAGGAATTAATTCTCTAATTCCTGAACGTCCGTCTAATCTTGATAAGTTATAGTTTATTGAGAGATAAATAAAATCTAATAAATAATTATTTTAGTTAAAATTTAAACTTGATTTTTTTCAAATTATTTAAAATTAACTAAAATTTGTAAAAGCTACACTTACCAAATATATATATAACATAAAATCAAGGTCGTAAATCATCTAAACTTCAAATAAAAAGAGGACCATTTGCAGTGAAAAAAAGCTAAAAAAAAAAAGTAAAGAAGTAAAGATTCAATTCATGAGTCACACGACCCATATATTCCTCTAACTTTAACTTCCAAAAATCACACAAACGATTCTTTCTTGTCCACTTGCATTCATACATTCATGTTGACATTTGGATATCGTCAAGATATGTATGAATGAATCCATTTAATTTGTGGAAAGAAAAGTAGTATGCAAGCAACTCTTTTTTGTTGCATAAGCTTTTTAAATAGTGACAACTTTATACCTTTTTTTTTTATAGATAAATCAAATGAATATATTAAATAATAGTAACAACTTTATAACTAATATATGCTTTGAGATGGGTCTAGCCGTTTAGGGATTATTATATTAATTCTTTAAAGGGAAACAAGTGCTTTGATATTTTTTTTTCTTCATCACCATCACTCCCACCATGTGTGTGTGATTCTCAACAACTAGCTATAATCTAGTTATACGCATGCACATTTTGCTATCTTTATTCCCTTGTCTGGGTGCTATATTTTATAAATATCTTTGTCTCTCTTGAGAAGATTAATTAGCACTATGAATTAATTATGGCAAGCAATAACAAAATTATTAATTTGTGTGTTAACCATTTGGCAATTAAAAATGACCTATAATAAGTTTGATAAAAATTTAAAAGTGTAAAATAAGTTTTTCCTTCTCAAAAATTAATTATAATTTGGTTTTAGTCCCTTCTAACAAAAAGTGATCAGGTTTTTGTCCCGGTCCCTTACTTTTAAAATATGTGTTTTTTGTTGTTGTGTCTTTTAAATTATGTTATTTGTGATTAATATAGTTGATATCCAATAGGATATTAAAATTCTGTGAACTAATTAAGAATGACATATTATTATAAAAGGTTGTGGAACAAACACACTTCATCATCAGTTTCCAAAAGGAACTAAAATCGAATTTTAAGAAATTTTGATCAAAATATTGAAATTCAAGTGTGATTGTTAAAATCACACATGTTGCCGTGCCAAATGTTAAAAAAAAAAAAAATCACATATTGAATGAAATAGTAGATGCTAGCAACATAAACATTTAATTGACCAATATCTTTAATATTTTAAATTTTTTTGATGAAGATTCAATTTATTTGTGTGATTGTTCAAAGTCTAATAAAATGATCTTTTAGTTTCCCCTCACAAACTTAGAACTAATGAAAATTAAACGAATGATATATACACTCATTGATTTTTAGAAAAAGTAATGTTCAAGTCTCTTAAAGATCATGATCTCTAGAAAATTTATGTCCAATGAAATTTTTAAAAATATTGCTTTATTTTTTTTAAATGAGACTATAATTGTATACTTAAATTTGTATACTCACTCATTTTTTGTCAGAATTATCATTTGATCACTAAATTGTTTAACATACAAAAATCACACATACTAATTATCTCTCATTTTCAATTATATAAAAACAATATTTTCATACTATAAAACTAACTTTTAAAGTTCCTTCTATGTAACTTGGACCTTCTATGTATTTTTGACGAAATTAATGAAACCTAAATTAATATTTCATTATTATGAAATTTTTAAAAACTCTCATGGCTCTTACTCTACTAAATATGACATATGACTATTTTATTGTTTATATTTTAGTTCACTAAATATACTACTTTTTATGGTTATTTTGAATCAAGAGTGGTAGTATGACATATTTAACCCAATTTAAAATAATATATATCTAACCAAATGCCCCATCACCATTCTCATTCTCATGCATGAAAATGAAAAAAGGGATAACATTAGCTTTCCTTAGACTCTTTGTTCTTGCTTTTTAACTGAAAAAACGCGTGGCAACACCATAGATCATGTTTGTGGAAATAGAAAATGACCACACATGAAAACGATAGTTTCGCTCGTATTGTTCACGCGATTCTTTGCATTTTTATAAAACATATAAGCTAAAATAACCGAATGTTTGTTATTAGGTTAAACGTCTTAATAAATATAATATATTTAAATTATTATATTATTATTTTTTTATCTTTACCTAGTTAGCTGTAAATAATTTTTTTTTACTTATCCTTTCTATTTTTAGAAAACAAAAATTATGTTTTAAACATAATTTAAATTTTAAAACTCATTAATTCATCTTTAACTGAAATTTATTAAATACTAAAATTTAACCACTTGATTAAATATAATCTATCCAAATGATCACATTTATCATTTTTTTCTCCTTTCGGGTATAAACACAAAATTTAATGTTTGAAGGTATATATGTATATAATAAAATCATTTTTTTTTTCTGTAAGATCTAAAATAATAATAATAACATTAAATTTTTATTAATAACTTAAAAAGATTTATATTTAAAGAAAAATGATTTTCCTAATGAATACATACAATTAGGGATATGGAGTAATTGACAAATACTTACAAAGTAAATTAAACTTCTCTGCGTATGTGGATCTGCATACTTATGGAAATGCATGACGGGTGATAGCGTCACCCTTTTGAATGAAATCCGCAAATGTGATTGCAATGAAAAATACATGTTAAAAAGTATAAAGTTACACTAATAGCTTTCCCCATTTTTTTAATAATAAATTAAACCGAGAAAATATTCGAGTAATCACAAGATTTTAGTTATAATAAACCCATTTAGATACACATAAAAATATATATCATTTAGTTTCTTATTTGAAAAATATACATTTTATTATTTTTTTTATGTGTTGTCCAAAATTTTGTCACTACATAAAAATTTATCATAAAACGGTTAATATTGGTTTTTTTTTCTATAAATATATTTGTATAGACAAAGTTGGAATCACCAATCAATCAACCTCTAAGTTTATTTGGTCTAAGAGAATTAGAAGAGAGAAGAAGTTGAGACGAGATAATATTTTAAATGATATTTGTTTGATTTAATTTTAAGAATAAAAATATGAAAATCTCTTTTAGATTTTTTTTCACTTTTTCTAAATTTAGAGAGAAAATGAATGGGACCAAAATTATTTGTAATATTTAAAAATCTCCATGTCCCCTTAAACCAAACATAAATTAAATAAATATTTTTTTCTCCCATCAATTTAATAATACTTATATTCTCCTTCCTTCCCTTTTATTAAAAAATTTTCCCCTCCATTAAACCAAACATTCCTTTGGAGCATACACAATGACAAGTTCTTCACCTATTTGACATCATGCTAAATAGGTAATTCCAATGTGGAGTGAAAAAAATTAGGAAGAGAATAATCTATATTAAAATATGGTTTCTCTCTTCACTTTTTTGTAGACCCTCTTAATAATTGTACTATAATAGATAAGTGTTATTGAAATATAATACAGAGTTATTGCTAATATTCATTTAGTAATTTTTTTTAGGTGTTTTATTGGAGGAATTTATGAAAACCAAATTAGTTCAAATACAATACTTACTTTTGATTTTTTGATGATAAAAAATCAAATGAACAATCTATCATTTGATATTTGTTGGAGTTGTAATACCTCAAATTTGTTCGACTAATTAAAAATTATTTTAAAATAATAATAATATATAATAATATGTTTAGTAGATATTTTACAATCATTTTTAAAAATCTAAACATCATCATTTTACAATTCAAATTTGAGTATATATTAAAAATAAAATAATATAAAATAAAAAAGAAAAATTGTAAATTACAACAACACATGATGAAAGAATTTTCGTTCATTTTTTTCACAGTTTTTTTTTAATTTTATTTTTGTGTTTTCATTTTTGATATGTCAATTTTATTTTATTTAGGCAACCAACACAGTCCAACACCATCAACCCTGTCAACACGCTTTCTGCTTCACCATCAACCCTGCCAACACGCTTTCTGCTTCTTGTCAATCATGCCAAAACAACCAAAGCACACTTCCTGTCAAACACTAACATAACTTTCTGGCAAAATCAACACACATCTTCATTTTCTTTGCATATTGTTTCACTCTCATTATGCATTCTTTTATTTTCTTTATCTTATTAACATCCCTAATATACACATGCAACATATCAGTTCTTTGACTCATCTGATTTATTTTTTAGCTTAATAAATAAATTACTTTTACTCAATAGAAAAGATAGAAGACATTCTTTCTTTAATCATATATTGCTTAAAATTTGTTACAAAAACAATATAAAATTCAGTTAAACTTTCTTGTTTAACAATACAAAATATAGAGTTCAAATTTATCTAGTGAACGGAGACATTCACCATTTTACGTATAAATTGAGACAAAAAAAAATCAAGAAAATGGAGGAATTTTTTTTAAAAAATAAATCACAGACTGCATGAGAAAAAAGGGTGAAAGAGAGAGTTATTTTTAGATAAACAGATTTTTACCCGCAACAAACCAGAAAGGCATGTATTTTCTCTTTCTTTTGTTTCAAACCATATAACATTATTAGAAGATATAAACTTTAAAAACAAACTAAAATATGTGAAAGATGAGACTTTGTACGATGTAAATGTTGATTTGGCTGAAATTTTGTGTGTAAAAGTTGGAATGGGTGGGATATTACTTCCTATATTTATTACATTTTAACATAAATGATTATGTTTATTATAAGTAATTATCAACATACTTAGCTAGCAAAAAATATCATTTATTTTATGTTATAACATTTTTTTTATTACAAAATAGGTTAAAAGAGAATTACATTTGTAATTAATATTAAAATGTTTTTTTATTTATTTAATAGATTAAGTTACAAGTCTATATATTTTTTTTTGCTATTTTATTTTCGTGTTTATCACTAATTTTATTTTGAAGAATCAGTTAAACTTATTTAATATTTAGTATTTTTTTTAAAAAATAAAATAAAAATAAAATTATAACAAATATTTTATTAAAAATTAACTAGATGTGCCATCTTTTTAATCTTTGAGTTATTAGAACACAAGTTGTGAATATAGAGAGTCAAATTATATCAACTTAAACATGTTTATTTCTCTTTAATTTGCTAGATGTGTTTTTTTAATCTTGGAGTTGTGAAGACACAAGTTAAACTATTTGTTATTTTATTTTTAACTCTAACACATTACCACTAGTGGTCATCAGCGACCACTTTGACCACCATTTTAATCACTGCTAACCATCACTTTAGCCATCATTTTTACTACTATTCATCACTTAGCCATCATTTTTACTACTATTTTGACCAGTGTTTGTCTGACCACCACTCTGATTCCTGATGAGCATCATTGTGGAGCACCACTCTAACCGCAATCATTCATCACTTCGTCCTATTGGTCATTTCTCTAATCCTAGTTGGCCATCACCTTAACCAATCATTGACCACTACTTTCGACTACCACCGATGATCTATCATCATTGTGAGATATGTTTGTTGTCACCATTGACAACTACTATTATTAAAATTAATATTAGATTTTAAATTTATAATATTTAAATCATTTTATATTTTTTTAAATTATATTTTTTTAAACAATCTAATTATTGTTTCCAACCTTTATCTTTTTATTTTTTTAAATCATTTTATTATTTTTAATTGCCTAACATTTTTATCTGTCAATATTTTCATTTTTTTGGTATTTAATTGTCAATGTTTCTTTACTTCACATCTTTCACTTTCTTTAATCATATTATTTGGTTCACTTCATTTTTTTTTTCAGCTTTCGCATCCACCATTTCAATATCTTTATCATCTTCTCCCTCTCCTTATATATTATTATATTTTCTTATTCTCTCTTATATAATATTAAATTATTATATTTATTAATTCTTTTTTCTTCTATACATTGTAATATATATATAATCTCTGAGATGAAAATTTGAAGGAAACAATAGAGTAAATGTTTCTTATTTGTAAATTAATTAATGGATAAGATTTCACAAATTAATTAACTAAAAAAATATTTTTTAAATAATCTATCTCTTAAATATATTTCATATAAAATTTTAAAAAATTTATAATATACTAATTACAATTTATTTATTACATTATACAAATCCATCTTTCTCTTTTATCTTTCTTTTTCTTTTTTCTCTCATGTTCTCTCTTTTTTTGTCACTCTTCTTTTTATAAATGAACTAATCTATTATCGAAAATCTTCACATACATACATATACAAAAGATCAGGTTACTCTAATTTTTTTATTGTTTTAAAACTTTGATACTTCATCAAATAACTTCAAATCGTCATAAAATAAACTTATTGAAAATCAAAGTGACTTTTGAGTATCTGATTGAATAGTTATAAAATTGAAATTATAAAAAACGTTGTACATTTGATCTTAATTAGTTAAAATATAAATATGTATTTATTAGTAATTTGTATCTAGAATATTTGTAAAATATACAATTTGAAACTTTTGGATTCGGTTGAGCTCAACCTAAGGATACATTAGTTGATTTAATGAATTTGTGCAAACAAGTTCATTAACCACCAACTAACTTCACATAAAAGTTCTTAAAAACAACATGCAAGGGCTTGATGAAATTCCATGAGTTCAATACGCAACGATGGTTATAATGTGATGCACTCCCAACTCAAGGAGAAACTCATAGGTCAATCTTGTTCTAATTTGACATCATTAGAATCAAGTGTATTATAGATAGAGTAGTTCATTCAAGAGAATGAAATAATATACATTGCTAGAGTGATTCCCTCACATGGGGTCCATTGTAAAAATGTAAGGGCTTGATCAAGATATGTTAGGTGATTCCTTAAAAGAAACCATGATGGTTGAGATTCTGAAAGACAAAAGTTCCAATGGGTCACCTTACACTACTTGTCCTTGCCAAAAGGACATAGAACACATATTGTTCAAAAGAGATGGATGAATGTTGCAAGCATAATAAGGCAAGCACCAAGAAGAGTGACCGACAAGCTAAGACTTGATGAGGGACCTATCCCTAAAGGGAAAAAGAGGGTGGATGATTGTTGTTGAATTTCCTTGATCAATTTGATGACTCAATGAATAATAGACTGAATCTAATGATGAATTAGATCCTATGAATTCTTTGCACTGAAATCAGAATGCTAATACCACAGAACCAGAAAAGTTCGCTTATTGTAGTTTTGCCGCTCTAGAACAAACAATACAATATTGCAATGCTATAAGATGAACATACATCAATTGTATACTCAGTTCATAGTTAAACTCTTACATCTGGAGGACTGGATTCGGCTTTAAAAAAATCACTAATATGAGATGAAATGATTACAAGTGTTTGCAAAATTCTACAAAACTGGGTTTTGCCTTATGTTTCCCTTCAACATTACTAGTAGGGCTTTATATACTAGGTAGTTACATTTCAACAGTAATTAAGAAAAGAAGTTACAACTAACAAACCAAAAACTAAACGCTCAAAACAAATTGATTTTACAAGTAACCATCATAAGTTGATCTCTAAAGTCTTCAATTTGAGTACCACTTATTAACACATCTCCACCTTGGTACCAAATGATAAGCTTCAGTATGTGGTTCTCCAAATCAGATCCTTTTAGTCAACATCTAAATTTGCTAAGTGTGACAATTTTTGTAAACATGTCAGCAAGATTGTCACTTGTGTGCACCTTTGCCACATTTATCTCACCCATTTTAATGACATCTCTAATGATGGTACATTTCCTACTTTCAGGACACCATATCCTATAGCCTTTTACACAACTTGAATATCCAACAAAGTATTCTTTATTGGCTCTAGGAACTAACTTCCCTTTATTTACATGATAGTATCCAGCACACCCAAATACTTTTAAGTGGTTGTAATTTGCAACATGTCATGTCCATATTTCTTGAAGGGTATTGAGTTCAGTTGCAGTTGAAGCGCTCAAATTTATCAAATAGTAAGATATATGGATAGCTTCTTTCCAAAATTGTGCAGACATACCTGCAATTGAGAGAATGCATCTAATTCTTTCGAACAGGGTTCTATTCATTCTTTCAGCTAATCCATTTTGTTGAGATATGTGTCTTACAGTCTTATGCATGTTCACACCATGAGTTTTGCAATTGGCAGGCTCCCATAGATATTGTGAACATATTCTAGAATTCCTTTTGAGCAATATTTTCCTGTAGAAAACTTGACGCTAAGCATCTTTCCATACAGACAATGCTCACAAAATTCAAGATAATCCATCTTGTCACCACCTAACATGTCTTGTTTGTCTAGAACCTGCATTCCTCTTAGACATACATGTGCCTTTGATGCCACAGGGCTGGTTTCGCTTGATGCATGGACTGCCACAAGTGGCATTCCTATCACTACTTGACCATTAAGAAGATATATACCATGACCCCCTTTTCCTTTCATGATTACCAATTATCCTTTTATCACTTTTAGAGTACCTTTCTCTACTTTGAAAGAGCAACCAACTTCTTCCAGCATTTTTAGGGAGATTAGGTTCCTTTTCAGCTCTAGAACATGTCTAATCTTTGATAAAATCTTCATAGTACCATCCTCTAGTTTCACCTTGATTGAGCCAATCTCAACTACCTTGTAGGTTGATTTGTTCCCCATGATCACCTTGCCTCCATCAATTTTTGTGTAATAAAGGAACCAATCTCTATTTGAGGTCATTTGAAATGAACACCCTGAGTCAAGCACTCAATCATCATTTATAATTTCAATTGAATTTGCAATAAGAACTTATGTGTTTTCATATCATTCAGAGGCTATAGAAGCATTTCCATAATCATCATCACTATGTGACCCTTTCATTCCTTTTCTTTCCAATTTAGGCATTATTTCTTGCATATGAAACACTTCATTTTAGACTTATCATTTTATTTATTATTAAATTTATGCTTCTGTTTATGATTCTTCTTCCTTGCTTTGGCTTTGACAAACAACCCCTCACCAATGTTTTCTTCTTTCCCATCTGATTTCTTTTTTATTAATTATTAAGAGACTAGTGCAGCTTGGACTTTTTCTAATGACAATGAATCTCTATCAAAAAGGAGTGCATCACACATATTTTTAAGAGAGCTTAGTATTGAGTTTATCAATAGTAGACATTGATCCTCATCATCTAATTTTACATCAATATTTTCAAGATCTAAATCAATCTTATTAAACTTATCCATATGATCTTCAATTGACCTTCCAAATTGCATTTTGAAAGTATATATCTTTTATTTTAAATATAAATGATTTTCTAATGATTTTTCCATTTGTAAAGATTCTAACTTGAGTCAAATACCTGTTGCAGAGGTCTCCTTTGACACTTCTGTCAGAACCTTGTCTCTAAGACTCAAGATTAAAGCAATGTGAGTCTTGTTCATGATATCCTTCTTCTTTTTTTCTGGAAGTGTGGATGCTATGTCTTTCTCTCTTTTTAGTGCTTCTGGCAGACCATGATGAACCAGTAAAGATTTCATCTTGAGACGCTATAACCCAAAATTATTATTCCCATCAAATGTTTCCAGTACATACTTTGTTGATGTTATCTTTTCCCCGAACCGAATGAACTTGTGCTCTTATGCTACTTGTTGTTGAATTTCCTTGATCAATTTGGTGAATCAATGAATAATGGACTGAATCTAATGATGAATTAGATCTTGTGAATTATTTTCAGTGAAATCATAATGCTAATGCCATAGAACTAGAAAATTTCGCTTACTACAGTTTTGCAGCTCTAGAACAAACAATACAATATTGTAATGCTATAAAATGAACACACATCAATTATTAACTCAGTTCAGAGTTAAACTCTTACATCTGGGAGTCTGGATCTGACTTTGAAAATATCACTAATACGAGATTAAATTATTACAAGTGTTTCACTCCTATGCTTCCAATTTTTCTGCAGAATTCTACAAAACTGGTTTGTCTTATGCTGCCCTTCAACATTACTAGTTGGGCTTTATATATTAGGTTGTTTTGCTTCAGCAGTAATTAAGAAAATAAGTTACAACTAACTAACTGAAAACTAACAGTCCAAAATAGATTGATTATTTTGCAAGTAACCATCATAAGTTGATATCTAAAGTCTTCAATTTGAGTATCACTTATTAACACTTATATTATTATGGAAGATGGCATGCCATCTTTGAAAATTAATGTATATAGGCTACCTTACACAAGCTTTGATCACACACTACTTGTCCTTGCTAAATTACTTGATCTAAGGTTGTACATTGGTCAGTTTGGGTTGAATTTGGGGAAAATCAATACCCAAATACCGTGTAAAGGGATTGTAGTTTGGGTCTAAAAAATAAACTGCCAATTAAAACATTGGATTAGATTGGATCATACCGCCTATTTGTTGGTTGGGTTGGTACTGAGTTACCCAATTTTTTAAAATTTTATTTTTAATTTTTTTTAAATTCATATTCTTAACAAAAATAATTTTCATACTTTTTTTTTATTCCAAAAACACGGTATAATGTATTTTCACTATCAACTATATAAACATACAAGAAATATCTAAGTTACAACATTCATCATAAAATACTTGCAAGCATTAAAATAATCAATGTTGTAGGGACCTAAAATTGCATAGAATATTAGTTAGTGTGTTAGTGTTTATGTGATGAAAAGAAAGAGAGTGTGAAGGAGTCATGAGTGGGTTGGGTGGTAAGAAAAGGGGTTCTAGGGCTTTTTAAGTTTTTCTTATTTTTTTAAGAAATGCTTTCTGATTTTTTTAAAAATAATAAGTTCTTTTGTTAGATAAACTGGGTCATCTGAATTTACTCAGTATCTAATTTTAGCATTCAATTTTCTTGTTTTAGAAACTAGGATCACCCAATCACCGATTCAAACCACCTTTTCAGATCGACTTAGATCAGTTTGACCACTTTTGTCTAACCCATGAACACCCCTAAAATAATCAGTTGGCAAAACATATAAAGATGTTAAAGCCACCTAAAAATGTCCAAGAGGGACAATGGGACTTCAATAAGAAAATTAAATACAAAGTTTTGGAACCAACTTCTCTAATGTACTCAAAAGAGAAGAAAATAGATAATTAGGACAATCTTAAAGATAAGGTAGATTGTTCGTGTCAATGCTAATGTCAAGTCATAGGAAAAGTAGTGAATATGCTTTGCACAACGTTCGAAGCATTGGAAAAGGATTTTTGTTAAGGGTGCAGGAGAAGTAACTAAAGTGGAAGTTGATACTATCTCGGTCGAACATGAAGAGTTTAAATAATTTATAACTATAATGGAGGTGTGGAAAACTCCATCCTAAATTGTTCATTCAATGAACAAGATAAGAGCTTAATTGAATCAATTGAAACCATTAGATTGATTCCAATAAATTTTTGGTCAACAATCATTGACACATGAATTAGAAGTAGATGTGTTCGTAGAAGATAGTAAATGGGCTAATGTAGCCTAGAGCAAAATTACTAAAGGCATATTATTCAAATAGCCACCCTAGATATGGTCATGCTTTTAAAGCCATTGTATATCAAAGTATCCATCAACAATAACATGTTTAGTCAAATATTTGTTGATAGAAGGGTCATATATTGAAATGTCATAAGTTAAAGATTTTACGTTTATAGCACTCAAGTGTCAAAGAAGCGTAGCCCACTTAAGTATCAAAGAGGGGGCCGTATCTAAAGATTTCCCATATCTTAAATAGCATCTTTTTTTCTTTCAAGGAAATCAGTGTAGTTAATGTCTTTGATATAGTTATTCAACACAATACATTTCTCAAGCTTTAGATTTTTGAACCGACTATAAAATTGTGGCTTCAAGGTCTTCCTCCCTCCTCTCTAAGAATGTCATTCGAAGATCGGACTACGACCGTTACACAAACTCAACGTTGTTGTTTATAACCAATTGAGCCACACACATTGAGAAAAATATGGTTTATTTTGTTTTAGACAAAGTTAAAGCATTTGTTTATTATAGTTTTGAAAATGAAAACCTACCAACTAACTCAAAATTAATAAGCAACAACCAATATAAAGCACAATTATTATATAACAAAAGAGCAATTATAACAACGAAAATATAAATATATTATTTATAGGTTGTAAACTTTAGTTGATAATAATAGAACTAGAGCTGCGGGTTACATGTTCTTAATCCTTGCAACCTCTTCAGCCCCTCACACTTTGAGTAAAAAAAAACATAAAGAAATGGGTTTCAATGCTGGGTAATTAATATACCAGCATGACCCATCACATTACACTTTAGCAACACTTTAACATTTAATATTTAATACAAACACCCCCTTCCCTCTCAACTTACATTCATATATTATAAACTTACTTTCACCTTTACTTTTCCTAAAACTATCCAACTTTCTTTTTAAAAACCCTACTACTACTAACCACTTCAAAATTTTCCCGGGAAAATAAAGGAAAATTTGAAGGAGGGAAACTGAAAATAAACAAGTCAAAAATAGGAGTATAGATTTTTTTTAATTTTCTTTTTTTTTTTAGACACGGAAATTCTTTCCAGTGAAGGTTTGTCCAAATTGCCAATTAGGTGGTGCCACGTTCCATGAGGTTGATGTACGTCGGTCACTGCCGGTAACTCTAAAAGAGAGAGCCTGGCCCACAAAAACAGCGTTAGATTGCCAATTTTGCCCCCAGTTACGACTCATACTCATCCAAGCGGTGTTAGTTCCTTTCACACTCACGCGTATGATATCTCCTGCACCCGCGACGTTGGTGATTAAAACCAAGTTGAAGTAACGGAAACCGTTGATTGTGAATCTGATGCCTCCTTTCTTTCTACATGGCACCCTGCATATGCAATGTAACCAAATAAATTACATAAAAGTTCAATTCAATTATTCAATTTGTGTTCTTTTTTTTTTCCTGAATTTTTTGTCAGTAAATTTGA
Source organism: Cicer pinnatifidum (assembly GCA_037974775.1). Taxonomy (NCBI): domain Eukaryota; kingdom Viridiplantae; phylum Streptophyta; class Magnoliopsida; order Fabales; family Fabaceae; genus Cicer; species Cicer pinnatifidum. The sequence continues at coordinate 40,873,988 of JBBPBR010000006.1, forward strand.
TATAAAAATCTAAATTATTTAGTTCCAATGCAATGTATCAAATTAAAATTTCAGACATTTTGAAACCAACATATAAATAATGATAAGACATGTGCCATACTGTGGAAACAATGAATAAAATCAATATGTGATCCTGTTAAATATTATTGTCGAATTTAAAATTAGACAAATTCAAAATAAATTTACTATTAACTAATTAAAAAGCTAATTAGTCAATGTGAAATAAAAAATAATAGTAGTAATTAACATTGATGACTGTGATTATTAATAAAAAATTTCAAGATTTGAATAGCATGTAATTTTAATTTGTTACAAAACCCCGAAAATTGAACCTTTTTCTAAGGATGTGTGACCTAACATCGGTATGGAACTACGAAAGATGTTTTCTCTGACTTTTAAGTCCAGGTTTTCCGGATATTATATTTATATAGTAGTAATTACTACCATACCCTCGAAGTACTATTTGCAAAAAAGTATGTGAATGACTACAATACCCTAGAAGAACTAGGTTTGTTTCTAATTTGATGTTATTTTAGTCATTTGGCACTGACCACCGATACTAAAACATATGCACCAAAACACCGAAAGAACACAAAAGTGATAAAGAGAAAAAAGAGCTTTAAATGAATATGGTTACACATTAATTTGACAAATACGGATCAAATTAAAATCCACTTTCACCAAAATAGATTAATTGTTCATACATGAAATATGCATCTAAATGCAGTATTAGTAACATTAAAGGTTTCTCATGATAATTATACTGCAAAACAAAAAAATTAGAAGGAAAAATGGTTCTTCTAATTTTCTTGGTTCCTATTTATGAGTGTGAAATCGACAAAACACTTGAATGGGACTATGATGAAAACAGCGAAGGAGATTCTAACATAATTTTTTGTTTGTTTCTTAAAAAAACAAACGGTGTTGGAAAGAAAAACACTGGCAAAAAAGGCAAAAATTTTCCACATTTTCTGTATTTTTTGTATTTGTGGGGACAGTACATTAAGTATAAAGTGAGTTTTGGTTATAGAAATATAAGACTGACTTCGTCAATAAATTTTAATATAAAAATCACTTTTCCTTAAATTATAATTAATTCTAAAAACAAAATTAATTAATTTTGATTGATTTAAAAGTAGGACACTAAGCCTTAACATGCACAAAATATATGTGCAGGTTCATAATTTTAAGAAATAAAAAAGGAAAGAAAACTCAAATTTTTACAAACTAGTTTTTCATCTTACTTTGTATGCTACCAAACAGTGAAAACCTCAAAAAAGATGAAAAATTGAAAGCAACCCATTAAATGAAAAGGAAAGACAAAAAAAGGGGTGGTTGAACTCACCGGCGGTAAGCGACGGGGACGATTCCGGCACGGTATTGAGCGATCTTAAGGAACATAGGCATAGCAAGATCAAAGTGTGGTCGAGGTGGGTTACACCAACCACCATTGTCACTAGGTTGAGCAAAATTTGGTGGACAAAAATTTGTTGCAGTGATTAAGATTGAAGGGTTACCAGGGTTACACCAACGTGGATCTTGGTCACACTTGATCTCAAAACATGAACCACAGCTTAATCCATTGTTGAATAGTGCTGTGCTTAGTGCTGCTGTGTTTACACCATATCCTTGACTGTATAAGTTTCCATACCCACAAGCACCACCTGAAAATTACCCCCAAAAAAAATATTTAAATTTACATTAAAATTAGGCATGTCAAATCACTAAATATTTTATTATTTTGTCAAAAAAATTTGTTAAAAAAATGGGTTTAGTGTATTTCATAGCTGTAATTTATTGGTGTTGATTTTAAAGGTGAAAGGAAAAATGTGAGGGAAAGATTGTAAATTTATGTTGTTTAGTTGGATTTTGAGTTAAAGGGTAGCATAAAAGAGAAAACTTTGGTTGGTTAAATATTTGGGGGACCTAGAAAATGGGTTTTTTAAAGATGAAACAGAACAATGTTTTAATAAAAAAAATGTAAAAGAAAAGAGGGGTTGAGGTTAAATGGTTGAAGAATTGGTGCATTTGAGTAGAGTTTTGTGTGAAATGGAAAATGCAAAATGGTATGTGGAGTAGTAGAAAACAGGGGAAAACAAGAAGTGGTGATGATTTGGGGTAAAATGGGTAGTAGAAAACAGGGGAAAACAGAGTTGAAGATTAAAATGTAATGAAGAAATGAGAGGAAGTGTGAAGGGTTACCCATTGTTCCAGAGGCATCACTGCCACCATAGAAAGTAGCATGAGCAGTTTGCCATGGGCCACCACTGTAAACACCAGGGATTCTAGCAGTGGTTGCAACAAAAAGTGAGGCCAATGATGCAATGGAGAGGAGAACAGTTGCAGCCATTGGAAGAGAGAGAGTGAGTAGGTTGTGTTGTTGGTTTGGGGGTGATTGGAAATTGAGAAGGTGAGGGGGTACTTATGGAGGGAGGTCAAGGAGTGGAGGAATTAGGTAATGGACCTCCAGGTGTAGTAGTTTTTGAACTTGTTACTGGCATCTAATTAATGGGCCTTCTATTTACCAAACAACAATAAGGCTTTGTTTGCTTTTCTATCTCCATGTCATCTTATTAGTAGAATTGGATTTTTGGTTATTTTTCTTACAACAAAATTTAGGGTTGGAGAAAAACGTCTTTGTCTAATTTGTACAGTAATATAATTTTGTATAATGTATAATTTTGTTTTTTTATAATGAATTAATATTATTTCATCATATCTCATTTGATCTAATGGCAGATCTTATTAAGACAATTATAGAAACAAATTTGTTTATAGTATAAGATTTATTTTACTTGTGTATCATGTAATTTGTTGAGAAAAATGTCTCACGCAAGATCACTGAAAAAAATATATATTTTTTACTAGTATTTATGATGAATAACGTGTAATCTACCTTATACAAAAAGTAGAGTCTATTAAGGAACAACTT
>JBBPBR010000006.1:40902569-40914457 GCA_037974775.1 Cicer pinnatifidum
TAACATCTGAGATCTAAAGCATTTTTACACTTAAAATCACGGTCATTAAACTTTTAAATTAATTCTTAAAAAATAAGTATAGGTCTTATTAGCTTTAAAATGATAATAAAAAAAAAGTATGTATATATATAATTAAGATATGTAAATAAATTTATTATGTGTATAAATTTTCCACACAAGGTTGTATTAACTAAAATTATAAATTTTAACAATTTACACACATCGAACGAAAAAATATTTAATGACAATTTTTCACACGCCTCAGATTTTATATCATTATTTCTGTTTTGTATGTTTAAAAACAACAAATAAATTTGAACAAAAAGCAAAAAGAAACCTAGAAAGTATTAAAGATTTTTGGGGTTAATTATAAGTAGATTAGACATTTGAATATGAATGACATCATGTGATAATAACGAAATGGAAAAAGGCCCACAAAATTTAGTGCATACATTATAAAACAAATGAATGGAGACAATGTCCATTGTTTATATGGTGGCCCGTACACAAACCATATGTCATGATATGCTAGTACTAGTATAGTAAATGCAATTTCGACTTTAATAGCAAAGCACATCACATGAATTGTGCATGATAAATCTCAATGTTTGTCGAGACCAATTATCTAATGCACCTTTCAATACTAGTTTGGGCTATGCAAATCTCGTGAGACCTCAATATCAACTTCCCAATTCCTTCCATGATCACCTAATTACTTGAGATGAATGGTATAGTAATTTCATACATTAATTTTTTGCTATTCACTTGCTTGCATCTATATTATTTCTCCCATCTCTTTTCCTAATTAGATATGAAATTTTACCAATGTAGCAATGAGGAGCCGTTGTATAGGGATGTTTGTAATTTTATGTTAAAATGTTTTATGTAAACCCTAAACTATTGAACATGACACTAACAAATGTAATATTATGCTAATACATTTGTCTTTTTTTTTAGTGTTTATATCAAAATACACTCATAATACTCATAATTGTGTCAACATAAAGCCAGTTGTAATCACATTTAAATAATAAAAAGTCACTGCACTTGGGTTCTTTAACTCTTTGATCAAGAGTTCAATCTCCGACTAATTCTTATAGAAAAACATATAATATTTTCTACGAATTTTCATGTATTTAGAGATTACTGGATTCAGTTGTATCATCAAATAAAATAAATTATTATGTCAATTGTAGTGTACTCAACTTAGTTTATTTTTATATATGATACTATTTGTTTCTTTTTAAATGTCATCTTTTAGGAAATTTTGTGTTCAATTTTAATTGTCATTTTCAAAGTTCAAAGTAATATTCACTATTATTTTGTTAAAATTAAGCTTAACTACTTGCTATAGAGTGATAAATTGGTGGAATGAAAGATACTAAATAATTAAAAGTATTATGAAAAAGATAAATAATATAATCAAAAAAATAAAAATGCACATAAATAAATAATTTAAAACAAAAACATAATTAAAACAACAACTAAAAATGCACAGAAATAATACCATATTTTATATAACAGCAGTATATCCTTTGAAGTGTCTTCAAAATCTCACAAAAAGTAGTAACTGATCAGTGAGTTGTAAGATCTTTTTTTACTTTAAAATAGGGTATTACCTCTCATTTTAAATTTTACTGTTACAAACAAACTCACAAAAACTTAACAACCATTTTATTAGTTCAACAATTAACTACCTTTTGTAATCGAATAAATATTGATATATAGCTTTTATTTACCCTCATATATTCTTGAAAGCCCTAAAGTCAATTTGAATTGGACAATCCGAATGATATTGGAATGTGAGAAAACAATTTACCTAAATATTCCATATAATATATGCAGACCTTATCTTAACTTTTTGGAAATTTTACCAATTCCTCTTAATTATACCTATATTCCCACATAAACAAGGAAATTATTATTTACCCTCGATTAAATAATAAAACTCTAAAAATTTCACCATTTCATCTTTCAACATTTTCGGTGCACAAAATATCAGAAAACTTTTTTTAAGTTTTCTGATACATAAGTTACTTCTGCAAAAAAATAATAATTCAACTTTCCCTATACATAAGCCTATTTCGAAAATCTTTTTTCAATGTTTCCGATGGTACCGAAAAACTTAATTTAACTTCTCCGGAAACAATATACATACCAGGAAACTTGGTTTAACATTTCCGGTAGTTATCGGAAATCTTGAACCTCAAGTTCTCCGGAAGTTTTATTATTATTTTTTTTATTTTAATTAATTCTGATTTTATAACCAATTCTGATTTATTTCTTTTTGTTTTTCAATTTTTCAGTGGGCGCACGAGGAAGAGACAACAAAATCATATGAATTACACGTGACACTGATACTTCTACATCATCCATGATGAATTCTCTAGAGAGGATTCAACTGACAGCTTCAAGGAGAAGAAGATGAATGATAATTGAAGACGATGATGAGGGAGAGCATGATCATCGATTTATCCCAGATGTGACTATCCATCAATAGGAGGAGCCTCATATAGTCCATGAGGAGGAGGAGGTACATGGGTAGGAGGAGATATCATGAGCAGGAGGAGGTTGCACCTGCTCATGAGGGAGAGCATATGGAGGAGGGGCATGATGGAGCTCAAGGACCTGGTGAGCTCACACGGTATCCTGGAGGACCATATAATTTGTCCGTCCTTACATGATATTGACATCATGTTTCAGCTAGAATGTGGTTTGGTCAGGGATGTTAAATTAAGTATTAATTATAGTGCATTAAAAATATTTAAATTAACTATTATTTTTGTTCTATATTTAATTTTAATGTCATATATTTTCTTTGTATACAAGAGCGATCATTGCTAAAAATTGTTGCACATGGAAAGAAAATGCAACAATTTACCTCGTTAGTACTCCTGCGGTCCATAGAGAATTGGGTGAATTTGTCAGGATTGAACCCATTACAACGGGGTAGTTTGAAGATGGTCGACAACATGATTTCTACGTTTGTGGAAAGATGGCATTCTGAAACATCGTCATTTCACATGCTGTATGGTGAAATGACGATTACTTTGGATGATGTTGTCAATCTTCTAAGATTGCCTATCAGGGGTGAATTCTACAGTCCATCCGATGTAGATAGAGTAATTGCATGTAAAGTTCCCATGACTTTATTAGGAATGACCGCAAAAGAGATCTGGGAGGAGACCAAAAAGACTAGAGGTGCGCACTACATACTAGATTGGTTGAAAGAAGTCTTCGTAAAGTAGTATGTAGTAGAGAGATTTGACTATGTTGCTATGACGTATATATTGAATTTAGTAGGGAGTACTATTTTCGCTGATAAGAGTCATATTCTAGTTGATGTGAAGTACCTTCCTTTATTCAAACATTTAGACGATATAGATAAATATGCATGGGGTACCGCTGCACTGTAGTCCTTTATGACTACCTCTCAGATGCCTACTGTTATGACACCAAACAGCTAGGTGGATATATGTCGTTGTATGAGGTATTAAATATTTATTTTTAATTATTAAGTATATCATTTATTTATTTATTTTTATGTTTAATTTTATTATTATTATTATTGTTAATTATTAATTTTCTGGTTATCATTAATATATTTATATTTATTTGCAATAGTGTTGGATTTATAAATATTTTCCAAATATTTGTAATAGAGGTGGCCAGGATGCTGGCAGGGAATGTTTTGCCCAAATGAATAGATGGTGCTACAAACAAGGCAAACACAAGGTCACTGAGTATAGACGTATGATTGACACACTAACACCTATGAATGTCACATAGAGACCATGGGAGAATCATAGAGATGTCATCCCCTTTGATGATATCATGCTCTACATTAGTCGCATCATATTATGCAGCACAATAGTCAAATATCTGCTAGAGAGGTGTTTGAGACAGTTTGGATATATCCAACATATTTCATCACCGCCACCTCCAGATCTTTCTAGATTATTTGATGTAGATATGGAATGGTTGGGATATATGACACATGTCACCGAGATATTTCACAAGATCCGTCCAACTACATATCCATATGAGTGTTAGTATGGATATTTGGAGTGGTTCTATCAAGTGTCTCATCCACTCCTAGTGCGATCAGATGATGTATCCCAGGTCCCGTATTATAGTGCCCGACCACCGTTGTAGATGTTTCTAGTTCACAGTCGCCACCTATCTACAACAGATCGATGATCTTGTACAGCAGAGGTTGAATGAACATGAAGTTAATCCGGATGATGAGTTGTATATTCACTTTTATAAAGTTTTGTATTTATCGTGTAGTGACACTAGTTAGTAGTAACTTTTATAAACATTGTGCTTGTGAACATCTATTATAAACAATTTATGTTAGTTGTTTTTATATCAATCTATTTTTAGTGTTATTGCTATGTCGTTTACTTTATATTGTTTGTGATGAAATATAAATAAAATAAAATAAAATAAATGAATTACAAGATAAAATCGAGCGACAGTAAACTAAAATTAATTAATAACAAGTGGTTTTGTAACAGTTTTAAAACATTAAGCTTCATCTAATAACATTGCATCTACGTATTCTCTAAGTGGATTTTGTGTAACACGTGGCAAATGGCCTAATAAATACCCCAGTGTTGTAAACGTCCTATATATGCTATTGATCTAAGCTTGAAAGGACAATCACATTTTTTTTGTTGAACTTTGAGTTGAACTATCAATACACTTGTATTTTCCTTCTTTATCACAACCTAATATTAATTTATTTCTCATCCCTTTCTCTCTTGTATGTATATTTGATCTTCTGATGATAACAGTAACGTTATTTTTTATACCAATTTCTTTAGTTCAATTCACAACAGTGTCCCTTGTATCAAATATCTGAAATAAAATATAAAATAAATTATAATTAATCACAATAATATATTCATATTTGATATCTGTCAAAAATATTTGTAGTATTGACGCATGTTTTATCCAATAATAGTAGCGGTTTATCCATATCTGTTAACCTTTAAAAAAAATTTAATAAAACTTAAAAAAAAAATATTAAAAAAATTGGTGTATACTAGAAAACTTGTCAATGAAGTTTTCCGGAAACACCTTGTGTATTGAAAAAGTTTAAGAAAGTTTTTCGGTACACACATTTTTCTATTATGTATCAGAAATCTTATTTGAAGTTTTCCAGTAAGATTCTTCTATATCGGAAAGCTTGTAAAAAATTTCCAAAAAAACTCTACTGAAATTCTTCTAAATAGTTTTCCAAAAATTACCGAAAAATATACACATATTGTTAATCTTTTTTACTGCTCTGGAAATGATGAGATGGTAATAAAAATAAAAATAAAAGTAAAAAGAATAAAAAAAATAAAAACTCTAAATTTTGTGAAATAAAAAAAAATTGAAGATAATTTTGACAATTATGGGAATATAAATCTAAAAATGAGGGTACAAAGTATATTTTTCTATTTTTATTTTGTTTAACAGGCCCATGCCTTTAACTCTTAACCCATGGAGGGTCTCTTTGAATATGTAGCTACAAACCCAATTCTTAGTTCAAAGTTTCATGTGCAATTATGTAGGCCTAAGCGGTTTATGAGGTCATGCGGTAAGGATAAGTTTTAAATAAAAAAGTTGTCATATATTTTTTGGTTAGTTTCTGTTTTTTTTTTTTTTTTTTTCTTTTATAATGACCAATCGTACTAATGAGATAAGTGTCATCAAGTCATCAAGACACATTGAATAGTTTGAATTATTGTAAAAAAATATTAAGAAAAAGTATCAAATTAGTAAAATTATATCTCTTATATTTGGGGTTTTTACCCTCTACCCGTTGATCTATTAGGTTCAATTATTCGTGGATTAGATTTTCTGAACTCACAATCAACCGTAACGACCCACTTATAACCGTCTCCCATCACTCGTATATAATAGACTCAAGTTAAAACACATTTGCACACACATCATGCTGAAAAAATATTTATGTTACGGGAAGTCCAATCTGTTCATACCTAAAATTTTGTCTGATCTTGGTGTTTAATAAGGATTTCCCCACCCTTTTTTTAACATATGTTAATATTTTTAAAATATTAATTAAGTCTTTAGATTAATAAAAATTGTAATTGAATTCGTCAATTTATCCATAATTTGGTCCTTGAATTTTTTTAATAATTTTTAGTTAGATTATTGAATTTAAAGACTAAATTACAAATTATCTAATTGTTACAAACATAATTAACAAATATTTAGAATTTGAGGAGGATACCTGATAAAAAAAATATTTCAATTTTTATTGATGTAATTAAAAACTTTTTAATTCAATGACTTAGTTACAAATTACTAACAAGTTTAAGGACTTAATTATAATTGTTTTAATTAGTTTAATGATCTAGTTAAAAATCTACAAATAATTCAATAATAATGCTAACAATATATTATTTAATATACATTCTCTTTAATTAGTTAACATTCATTACTGATGATCTAATATGATGTACATAATATATTGAGAGTTAAGACTATCTTTTTATATGTGAATCCAACCAAAATATTTTCAAATTTATACGGTTCCATAATACAAATCCACAAACAAATCACTCCTTATAGTTATCAATTGTTTTTGTATATGGTGATTCGAAGATGATATGCGATGTTAGTGATTTGACAATGGTGATTTGATGATAGAGAAAATATAAGACAACTCTAATCTCCAAATTTATTTTTAATTTTGGATCAAGGACTAAAAGATAACACCTTCAACTTTTCTTCATTTCTTCTTTTCTATTTATTTTTTAATCAATTTAACTGCATAATTTTATTTTTTTTAATTATTTAATTTATTTTTCTACCGCGTCATTCCTCTGTTTTCCACATAAACATTTTTTAACACCAACGAACAGTAAAAATGATTTTAAATCTAAATTGAACATACAATGTTTAAATTGATGAGAAAAAGACTTACAGAGATGAAAAAGAAAAAGACGAATCTTACATAACAAATCAAAGATTTAAGTTTGTTTAAAATTAATTTGTATACGTAGATAATGTAAAAAAAAAATTACATTGTCAATCAATCATAACTGTTGTATCATTAAAGATATTTGACTTTTATTAAAATTTTATATAAAATCATCCTTATTAACTTTTTAAGTAACAATATATAAAAGTTAAACTTTTATTTATTTTTTTTTAAATAAATATTTTCAAATTTTTGCAGTTCAAACGCAAGTCTATGAAATATAGACTCATTTTTAGGCCGTTTGGTTTACCAGCAAATCAATTATCAAAATCAAGTTTGATCAGACTATATAAGAGGTAGCTTCGGTCAAAATGGTTTTATTAAGTCCTCTAAAAAATCTGTGGTCCAAACTAATTTATAAGTGCTTCATTTCTAACCAAGTCTATGCAATGATTATGTGTAGACTCTTTTAGCTACACGCATAACCACATACATATGCACAATTTTGGTGTTTGACTAGTAATTCACAAATTGTGAGATTCTTACTTCAAAAACTCTAGTGATGATTAAGCAAATTCAGTGCAATAAGTCGAGCCCGGCCCAATCCAGCAAAAAATGGAAGTCAAGTCCGGCCCAAGGAAAGGCCTTTATCTTTGTGTTAGGTCGCTCCACAAATACTTTATTTGTTATATTATTGATAAAAAAAAGATAGGCTCACTTTTGTATTAACAAATTTAGATTTTAATTTACAGCAAGAGACTTATCTTGCTTTTCTACCATGACCAGGAATTACTCAAGAGTTTTTCTCAAATAGTATTGTACAATATCTAAGATTAAGAGTGTTTAGATAAGATGACACATGTCTCTTTTAATTTAAACAAAATTTCAAGTTTAAATTTAAACTTAGATATACAATAGTGTTAAAAAATTTAAAGAGTTTTCTACCTATTTATACCTACAAAGTTCGAAAGATTAATCTCTATAGTTACGTGCCAAATATATTGGTTTAAAAAAAACAATGTATTGGAACTGAAGTGAAAGAATTCTTCTAAGCAAAAGTTACTTAATGCAGAAAATAGTAGTAATGAACTCATATCAAACATTTTAAGTTCAATTTAACATAATCCTTGCAATTGGAACTTTATTCCAGACAATACAAATAGGTAAGAAAAATACAAATCAATCAATATTAATAATATGTACATGAAATTGGATATAAACAAATATAACAATCAAAGTATGTATCATTTTTTCATCATGAAAAATGTAAAATTAAAGAAATTATCAACCCTTTTATAAAATTTCAAGTACAAATCTGAAAACACAATTCATGGATCCTTGAGTCAGTTAGATTTTGCATGTAATATATAATTGATTTTCCACTGCTTGAGCATGTCACATTTAGCTGGTTGCCAATCTGCTGAGTCTGCATTATGGTATTTAGCAAACATTAGTACACATATATTACAACTATAAATACTATTTATACACAGTTAACAAAACAAGTAAAAGTTTAGCATTGAGAAACTACATAACATAGCATCATTTATCATCAAAATGTACCATCCGTTAATGTGTAGCTAGCTTGGTTAGTGTATTATGAATTACTAAAATAGTTTTAACTAAGAGGTTTAATGTTCCAAATTCCTCCAAAAATTTATGAATGGAAGCTATTTAAATAAGAGGTTTAATGTACCAAGCAAGATACATTCGTTGAATTGCAGCTCCATTTTGAAGTTGGGACACAAGACAGATAATGGCACCAAGAACAGTGATCATTTGCATCAACACCATTGAGAAGTGAAACCAGGCCAACACTAAACCTGTCAAGTAAACAATTTAACATAAACTCAACTGAATGTCAAAATGACTTAGTGAGAATGAAGAAAAGCTTAACAAGTAACAAAATAACAAAACGAATCATATGGAGTTGACTTTAAGGTGTAGTTAGCTGCAAGTCGTTAGAATAAATTTCTCTAACTTAAATTTAACGACCTCCTGATGGTTACACCATACATCGGATAAGTCCACCTTTTATATACTTTTACCGGGGTAGTTCAATATAAAAAAAAAACGTGACACTAAAGCTTACCCAAAAATTAGCAGGGTGAGGGCTAGGAGCCAGGAGATGCACTGATAAATCTTGAATTTAGATTTAACTGATGCTTGAGAATTTGGAGTAACATATCTTTGCTTAATCCATCCAAATTGAGGACGGATCAAAAACACAAATCCAAGAAGAAATCCTGTGAAAAACCCTCCAATATGAGCAAAATTGTCCACATGTGGGAAAATTCCCACTGCTAAATTGATCACAATAATAGACACAAGAGTAATCAGTACTCCTAGCTGCACATTACAAGAAAAATAACTATAGTTAGTTTTTAGTTATTTCAGTGCTTTAATTTACATTTCATCTAATCAAATAAAAAAATTGTGAATTTATGTACTAATCAGTTGAGTTTGATATATTAATATTTTATTATTTTTGGCTCCATCTTAAAATTTATGTTAGTTTTGTCACTGAATGATTCTCTTCAACAGTCTTACATTTTTTTATTAACAAATTAAAATCAACGTATAGTTTAACTTTTGATATATTTACATGTGAAATATGAGGAATTTGATAAGTACCCTTTTATCATATATAGACCAATTAGTAATGAGTTCGGAAAGCATGCCTCCTAGTAAGCCAAAAAGAGCACTTGAGGCACCAACAGAGATACTTTTCTGAATGAAAAGAGCAGAAAGCAAGCTACCCCCAAATCCAGATATTACAAATAGTACTCCTATAAGCACTGTAATAATAATGCAACTATACAATAGTTAATAAGTTATTTTGCATAAATCTTGCATAACAATTATGAAATCAGAAAATCTTACTTCATAGAACTGAAACTAAAAAAGTTTATCTGATGCAATTGTGATCAATTTACTAGATAATAAACGGTACAGAGACATCAGACACAACACTGACACTAACACGTAGACATTGATAATAATTTAATAAAATTAAAGTGATTGAATGTAATCATATATATCAATATTAATATCAAATATTGACGTGTCTCAAACATCAAACATTTCTTTATTATTAAGTGGCGGTACTATATAACTTAGCTTCCAATTCACAATTTCAATCTCAATTTGATAACCATTATTTAGATACATACCAAACCCAAATTCTTGTTCAAGGCGAATTCCAACAAGTAAAATGCCCAACATATTTGCCAATAGATGGAATACTCCACCATGTAGCCACATACAAGTGATGAGACGCCAACCTTGGTGTTTGTTAACCACTTTGTCCACATCTAGTGCCCCCATACTCCTTAACCTGAACACAACAAATACACCATTTAACAATAATCACCTATGAAGAATTGATTCAGACTCCAGACATTAAAAACCAAATAGAAATTGGACATTTAACACACTTTCAATCTGAAGTGTCAGTGTTATATAGATAATCAAAGTAATAGTAATAATAGTAACCAATTGATCGTGTTAGTGGATTGATCTTAAGTTTTCATAGCTTAAGAATTCTATGGCCAAAAAGGACTAAACTAACTAGCCTTTATCCTACCTTGCTTATATACACTTAATGTGTCCTTGAACTATGTGATATAAGATTTCTTATTTAAAGAAGTTCATCCAACAAACATATTAAGGCTTCAAATTAGGACAAAAACTCACGTCAACAATGAAGGTCCAAGAAGAGGATTCTCATGGAAAGGCTGAAAGGAGAATCGACCGAAAAACCGCACAATGCATGAAACCGAGTTATTAGGACAATCATTGACATACATAGTGATTATGAACACAATGACATTGGCAATCACAAAAAAGGGAATCAACCAAGGAACCCATTTCTTGAAATGCTTCACTTCCTTGTATTCATCTTTGGATGCAACTTTTGTAGGTAAAGACATGTTTATCTCCATTATTTGTTTATATCAACCTTAATCCCCTGCCTAAAGTTTACAAATAACTAATGAATTATATATGTGTTGAACAATATGGAGAAAGAACCAAAAAAATCTCAATTCTTGAACTATTTTTCTAGCCAAATTTGATAAAACTAGCAAAGTGGGAATAATAATGCAATGATGTGGGAACAATATATTTAGTACACTATTTGTTGTTTTTAAATATTCAATGTTGTTAATAACTACTACTCATTATTTAGTACTTTGATTTGGAAGGTTGTGTTTGGAGGTTCCTTTTGTTGAACAAGACAAGAACGTTTCCAAACGCACATGCCAATGTTTCATGCCTTGGTTGTATCATAAATAAAACAAAGATTTAAATAAGTTGTGGTGTTTCTCAAATGACATTTGGATGCTTTAGATTCTAGAAATTGAAGTTTTGTCATTAGATGACATATATAAGGATACGTTTTTTACTAAATATATAACGATAAATAGGAAGGGGTGAAAAGGTTGAAAGATGGCTTATTCCATAATTCCACCAATAACAAACAAATTTTGGGCCTGGTTGACCTCTAAATAGTAGTTTAGTGTGACAATAAAACACATATGATGAACCTCAATTCACTTTAAATAATTAATTAACAAAATAAATGTTAAACTAAGGAAATATTTTTCAAATTAAATTTGTATATCTAGTAAACCTCTTACTCTCTATGTGTCTCATATTAAGTATCTGATTTATAATAATATTTATTTATCTTAAATTATAACTCTCTTTTTATTATCAATAACTATAAATTATTTTTTACTAATATATATATTATTTATTATATATTAATTTATTTAAATATTTCAATGATTACAAATAATAAAAATATTAAAGTAAATAAAACTCGTAAATAATAAAAATATTAGAGTAAATAGAACACATTTTATCATTCACAGCAACACAACTAAATATTTTCATAAGCCAACTTCTTGCATATTAATCTCATCTTATAAATATTTATAAGATA
>JBBPBR010000006.1:40922164-40933000 GCA_037974775.1 Cicer pinnatifidum
TTTTAGTAAACATACTCAATTTATGTATACGTTACAATATATATAAAAGTTAAATAAAAAATTACAAATAAACATCTCATTTCAATATCTTTATTTATTTATTTATTTATTTATTTATTTATTTTGATCTTGTTAACAATTACTCTAAAAACTCAAAAATAAAAAATTTATATTAAAAATTAAAATTTTAAAAAGTTAATACACAAATTTCAATATACTTTGAGTGTTTTATTTTAATATTTGTAGCACTAAAGTGCTGAAAGATCATTTGTTAACATTTGATTTATTTATGTTCACATGATGTTAACAATTATTAAGCAGAAGGATGCAAGTGATGATACTCCTCGTCATTCCAACGCCATAACAGCACAATTTGTTGCTCCCAAACCCGCCAATTTGGATTCTCTCAGACACAGCACAACTCAAACTATACCCTCACACGCTCTCTACAAGCGCGTAGTTTACAAACTATACTCCTTTTGATTTTTCTAACGTCTTTTATAGTCATAATCCTTCTTTATTAGACTTTTCAAAATCTAGAACCGCCAACCAAGAATCGCTGTTCACCTTATGTATAATAGTCATATTATAATTCTATTATTCTTATTCCTATTATTATTATTGTTATTATTATTATTATTATTATTATTATTATTATTATTATAATAATAATAATAATAATAATTATAATTATTATTATTTTATTTTATATCTTATATATTAGTCCCATATTATAGTACCCATTTGCATCGTTAACTTTAAGATCGAGTTTGCTGCTACAGAAAAATTATAAAAAGCTTCTCTTTTCTCAATTGGGTTTCCGTTTATATAGTTTTTGTTCGAATTTTCATAGGGGTTTCATTGCCATGGCACCAATGGATCCCAAGCAAACTCCTGCTTCTAGTAGTGGTGGTGGTTTTTTTGCTTCTATTGCTTCGAGTTTGTCCAATTTTGGCACTGTCATGTCCAAATCTGTTAATGGGTATCATTCTTCTCACTCCAAATTTGTGAAGTTGTTTAATTTATCTCTTTTCATTTTAATTTTTTAAATTCGTTTATGTGGGGTTGACTTGATATCATCGATTCATCATTTTTATAGTTTTATTTTTCTGGATCATGGAAGCTATTCTTGTATTGCATGGTCATCGTTCAATTTTTTTTATTTTTTATTTTTTAATTTCAAAAATTTTGTTTGATGAATTATGATGTTTGAAATTATGTGTTAGGTTATGGCTGTTTCACTTCCTAGATGTATGATTTAATTTGACTATATTGTCCAGCTATTGTGTTTTCAAATTTGTTTTTAAGTTTGACTATCACTGGATTTGTGGTTTGTAATAATTTGATTTGTTTCTTGAAACTTTTGTTGGTTTGATTCAGTTTCACGAGCTGATGAGATTTTTTGTGATGTTGATACTTAGTATCGTTGGCTATGAGGGACTGGAAGTTGTAAATCCGGAAGGAGGAACTGAAGATGCTGAAGAAGAAGCTAAGAAGGGACGATGGAAAGACGAGGTATATAGTACTAATCACCATCTATTGGTTGTATAGTACAGTGAAGTTTGAATTGATGGTGAGTTTGGAAAAATCACTGTCACATCGTGATTCCATTTATCACACTGTCAATCCAACTCACAAGGCTTTGGATTCCTGAGTGTGTGAATAAAATATTCTGAACAATAAAATAATGATTGTGTCAAAGCAAATTTATTGTATAAGGAAGTTGTTTGTTACACTGTGGTGATGGAACCAATATAGATTCTATCATAGACACAAAACTATTGTTTGCCATTTTTGTTATTAAGAGATGGAAATGTGCATACTGAAACATGGTGTTTCCACTTTATACTTTAGTCAACCAATGAGGTTTGTTCTGCATGTTAAAGCAAACTTTAATGGAAGTTCATGCCATGTTGAGCAGATAATATGTCATTCAAACCAATGGTAACTTTGATTATTGAGTTAATGGGCATTTAGTCCTTGAGATCGTAAGGGTCTGTAAATTTAGTCTCTTCAATAGAAAAATATCAATCAATTTAGTCATTTTATCAAAATTTGCCCCACAACTTTAAATTCTTTTGATATAGAAAAAGACTATTTAAGTCAATATGTATGTCTTTTATTGGTTTTGATGAATGTTTACTAAAAATTATTTTGAAGTAGGGATTAAATTGATTGATATTCTTTAATTTAAGAGACTAATTTGTTGTTTTGTAAACTTGAGGATTGCTAGACTCTTACAATTTTGAGAACCAAAATGATGATTTACACTTGATTATCTGAATAAAAGTTCACATTTATTTATCTCTTGGTGGACTTTGGAGAAAAATAATTTTCTTCTTTTTACATTGTATTATTTCTGTATGTTATCCTTCAATTGTTCTTGTACATTACAGGAACGGGATAGTTACTGGAAAATGATGCAAAAGTATGTTGGCTCTGATATCACATCTATGGTCACACTTCCGGTTATCATTTTTGAGCCAATGACGATGTTACAAAAAATGGCCGAGGTCTGTGTTTTATCACATAATGTACTTTGTTGCATTTGTTTTGTGCTATTGCCTATGCACAAACTATTTTAGCAAGTGTGTTATGTATAGAATCTCAACTATTGTTATTATAATTTCACAGCTTATGGAGTACTCTTACCTATTAGATATGGCAGACAAGACCGACGATCCATACATGAGACTTGTATATGCTTGTAAGCATCGTTTTATAGTCTCTCTCTCTCTCACACACACACACGCGCGCGCGCGCGCATTTGCACATACATTACTTTGCATGGAATATGACCTTAATATAAAGATGATTTTTGCAGCATCATTCTTTATATCTGTCTATTATGCTTATCAACGAACATGGAAGCCATTCAATCCAATTCTTGGTGAGACATATGAAATGGCTAACCACGGTGGCATGTCATTTATAGCAGAGCAGGTGCGTTTAAAGTCCTTTTTATGCGTGGTTTTCACATTTATTTTGCGATTCTCTTATTTTAAGTATGATTCATACTTCTATTTACTTTTAAAAACAAATTGCTACAGGTCAGTCATCACCCTCCAATGAGTGCTGGCCATGCTGAAAACGAACATTTCACTTATGACGTGACGTCGAAACTGAAAACAAAATTTCTTGGAAACTCAGTTGATGTATATCCTGTTGGAAGGTAATACTTATCGTACCTTTCATCTTTTATCTCAAGTCTAGGGATTATTTGTGGCTTCACATGTTTACTCAGATAAAAATAACAAAAAATACCGAAAAAACTGTCACACATTTTTACTTGAGAGCCTAAAGGATGTTTCATATTTATTACCACAATTTACTTTATAGCTTACCTTGTAATGTTGGATATCTACTTAAATTAATGTCTTTGGCAAGCATTTTGGAAACTGTATGCATATGTAACATGCTATTACTTACCTGAATGCAGAACACGTGTTACACTCAAAAGAGATGGCGTGGTCCTTGATTTGGTGCCTCCACCTACGAAAGTTAGCAACTTGATTTTTGGGCGAACATGGATTGATTCACCAGGGGAGATGGTTCTGACAAATTTGACTACAGGGGACAAAGTCATTCTGTATTTTCAACCTTGTGGCTGGTTTGGGTATGACTTCTGTACCTAAAGTACCACTGATTTAAATTTTCAACTGCAAACGTTCGCTTCACTTGTAACCTGTAGTATGTGTAGTGGATGGATTCCATACTGTAGCAGCCAGGAACATTTTATGCATTACATTTCTTTTAGTTTATCCGGGGCTATGTGTTTTGATGTTCGTATACAAGGGTTTTGATTTTATGCGTTCCTTATTGTTTGTTAAGTCTCACCACATTGGATGAGATATGACTTGAAAATGCATTTATAAATGAGAGGGAGGTATCCGTCACTTTATAAGCTGATTTTGTAGGGTTGAGTTAGGTTGAACTCGAATTCTAAGATAATATCAGAGTCTATCCAAAATCTGTTAAATTATATATTATCAGGTTGCTTAGGACAATCTTCAAAAGTCTAATATTAGACACGAGGGTGTGTATAAGTGGAAGGTATCCTTCACCTTATAAGCTGGTTTTACAGGAGTGAGTTAGGCCAAACTCAAATTCTAAGATCTTTCATGCATTGCATTTCTTTTAGGAAATAATTCGGTTCACTTTTTTGCATTCTATTTATAGTAAATTTTGTGTGCTGAAAAATATGACCTGATCATAGCTTCCTCAAGCATTTACCAACAAGCAAAGTTTTTCATATTTTTTTATTTGTTATGTATTATCCAACTTAAAAGAGTGTTTACATTTTGCAGAGCTGGTCGATATGAAGTGGATGGATATGTGTATAATAATGCTGAAGAGCCTAAGATTCTAATAACTGGAAAATGGAATGAGGCTTTGAGTTATCAAGTTTGTGACCCAGAAGGAGAACCACTTCCAGGCACTGAGCTCAAAGAGGTTAGTAGTTCAACTCTCTCTTTAGTGTTATGCCCATAGAGATAATATGCTATCACTCAATATCATGGTCTTTATTGTTTAGATTATGTCTTACAATTTCTTCATGAATTTGTCTCATTAAGTATGATATGCTTTGCCAACAAATTTCGGATGTATCGCAAATTTCCGAAGTTTGTTTGCAAAGCATATGATGCTTAAGCTCTCCATTCTTTATTGCTCATAAAAAATTATGCAAACTCTATTCATTCTTGGTTAAATTGTTCCATTCTGCAGGTTTGGAGAGTTGCCGAGGTACCTAAAAAGGACAAATTCCAATACACCTATTTTGCACACAAGATTAACAGTTTTGACACTGCTCCCAAGAAGTTGCTTGCATCCGATTCTCGTCTTCGTCCTGATAGAATGGCCCTTGAGAAGGGTGACCTATCCGTGTCCGGCCACGAGAAGAGCAGGTAACTAACTACCTCCCCTGTCCCTTTTTATAAGCCACTTTTGTCATTTTCACTTATTTTACAAAAAGTATGTAGTAAGAATATTACTAAAACACCCTTTTGCTTATAGATGTGTCCGACTTTGATTTTTCATCTCCCAAGACAAATTTTTAGTATTAATCAATAGTATATTTGTGCTCTGATATTTTAAATAAACGTATCTAGTAATTTGAAACAGTGCTCCGATATTTTAGAGACAAATTATCTATACATGAAAACTGTTATTGAGTATGGCCTCCATGGTTGGCTAAAATGTGTGTGTGCACGCACTTAGCCACTAGGTCACTGCAGTAATTGGAAATCCTGGCTATTTACATTATGTGCATTTAAACTTACTTTTCAGTTTGGAGGAGAGGCAAAGAGCCGAGAAGAGAAACCGAGAGGCGAAGAACCAAAAGTTCACTCCTAGATGGTTTGATCTAACAGAAGAAGTAACTCCTACACCTTGGGGTGAATTGGAAGTTTACCAATATAACGGTAAATATAGTGCGCATCGCGCTACCATAGATAGTTCTGATTGCATTGAGGAGCCTGAAAGTAGACCAGAATTCAATCCTTGGCAATTTGGTAATTTGGAGGCTGAATAAGCATTCTTGTGTAATTCTTTCTATTTTTTAAGTGTCATTTTGTTATTAAGTTTGTAATGTATCTCTTATTTGAATATTTGATATTGATTTTTGGGGTTGTGTTATGTTACTGTAGCATTTGATTAGTAAATGTTAGCTATGTTGTAGTTCAATCCATTTCGCATGGATAAATGTTAGTAGATCTCGAGTTATATACGCTAGACCTTATACCCGTGCGATGCATGGGATAGTTATATTTCCGATTTAGAGACACAATGAAAATAGGCATGTTTTTAGCAAGCATAATCAAAGGAGGTTTACCTCAATACAAAAAATGGTCAGAGAATTGCAAGTTGCATTCACTATTAAAGAAAAAAAATTAAGATAGATGATAGTATAGTCTTAGTAAAAGTAACAAAAATAATAGATAATGTATATCAACTATCGTCGTCAAAATAATGAAATGATGACTAATAAGAAAAAAATAAGTATATAATACAATGTCAAAATATTCGTTCTATCCTATGTTGTCAATTGCGACGCTATCATGCATAATAGTCGAAACGCGCCGTCTTCTGTTGTGACGAATGCGGATAGTGTTCAACCACGCTGACCCATTCCGTCAGACTCGGAAACATAACTGATTATTTTGTTTTTATAGATTTGTTGATTTTTTTTTTTTAAATATCATTAAGGGTATTTGAGTTTTTTTGCACTTCAATTTCTATTATTTTATTATTTCTTGACCTTTTCTCTTCACATTATTCTTCTTGACTTTTCATAACTGCCATGACCCTTCTTCTTTTTCTTCTTCTTAGTATTTTTGTCTATTGTTTTTTAATCTTCACAATAACGGTCATTTTGCCATCCCGCTATCCCATTTTCAGTATTGGATGCTCCGCGGCACTATCCTAGGTTCTTCCTAAATAAGAGTGTACATTCTTTTTCATGTAGAGAACAATTAAGGATGCCATAAATTTTGACAATATCACTAATTATCATAAATGAAAATGTAAATTGTAAGACATATGCCTCCTTGATCATGATTTTGATATAACTTCCAAACATACAATGTACATGCATTACTTGATTGATCTGATAGGTTGAATTGAGAAATATTTCAGGAAACACTACACACTTGGACAAACTTGGAACTCAAGCAATCAAGCAAAATGGATGATGTCCTACAAGGCTTGAGGATGATGTATAAATGTGTCTAGTGTTAATAGTGTCTATTAGGTTGATTCAATCATAATGATTTCTCATATAATATTTGCCAATGAAATCATAAAACAATGTTTTAATCAATCAAGTAATGAATCAATTGATAAATCAATTGAGCAATCGATTGTCTGACTCACAGAATATAGGTTTCACTAAGTTAATCGATTGAGAAATTGATTACTTAAAGGGTTTTATTAAAACCTGTGTTCTGTGATTAAACAAATCAATTGGACAATCGATTTGCACATCAATTGAGTAATCGATTTTGTAATTCACAGAATCAAGCTCTTACTTAGTTAATCGATTGGCAAATCGATTACGAAAATGCTTTTTCATCTGACATGTGTTATGTGATCAATGAAATCGATTGGACAATCAATTGAAATAAATTTCTTAAGTTGCAAGCTTTACACCAATCGATTAGATAATCGATTGATAGATGTTTCTTAAGTTGCAAGCTTTGCACTAATCGATTAGGTAATCGATTGAGTGAATGAACTGGTTAATCATTTATCAGAAACATATTGCATAATCGATTGGCACATCGATTTTAACTAAACAGCTAAGTTACTGTAACAAGCCAAATCGATTGGAGTAAAACAGCTGAGTCACTGTGATCAACCAAATCGATTGGAGTAAAACATCTTAGTCATTGTGACCAGCCAAGTCGATTGACGAATCGATTGAAGTAAATGTCTGAGTTATAGGGAGAATTTAGCCCATTGCCAAATCGATTATGTTAATAAAAGAATCGAATGAGTAATCGATTGTTTTGATCTCGTTGTTTGAACAAAACAAGTATAATCGATTCTGATACACATTGAGTATCAAATTCTGATAAGTGCATTAAATGAATCGATTAGCAAATCGATTAGGACATCTATTTTCAAGATTCAAGAAAAACAAGATACGCGATAATCGACTAGGCAATCGATTAAGCTGGTATTACACTTTAACAAAATCGATTGGGAAATCGATTTTTATGTTGTTTTTCTGAAAGTATATCAATCACAATTTTTCATAACAATCACAACTTTTTTAATAATACAGAAAACTGAAAAATACACCTTCAGAGAAAGATTGTTATATCTCACAAATACTCATTGGTAAAATACCTCGTGTGAGATTTTACATTGTGATTGAGTCACTTTTCTTAGTTTCTTTTTGTTTCTTTGTGAAAGAACAATTTCTGTAATTGAAGTTTTGGTAATCCAGTAGTGTAAACTGGTGGTTATCTTTTGTGATGCTTGTGTTCATCAAAAAGAAACCTCAACTTGATCTCGCTGGAGTTTGACGAGTAACTCTTAGGGATAGGTTGGTATTGTGATAGAAGTGGTGTTGAGTTGGATGGATAGGCTGTGACGCCGGAAAGTCTGTAAAAACGATTACTCAAATCATTCTAGTGAAAGGCTGAAATCTGTTATAGCCGAACCAGTATAAAACTCCTGGTGCACTATTTCCTTTCTCTTTATGTTCTTGCATATGTTTGTGAATTTCTGTCTTTGAATAATCTCTTGAATTTGTTACTGTAAAATTGGTTAATAATCTTGTAAATAAAATTAAAGGATCCATTTATTTCTAACATAAATGAGAATGTTGAAGAATGCTTGAGAAAAATAACGATTTTTGGTGCATGGATCAAGCAATTAAAATTCAATTGCCAATAGTTGTCCCGTTTGTTTTCTCTGTTAATGAGGTTGACGTGTACGATAAACTAATTTGCTAGATTTCTTGTCTGTTTTTGAAATATGAGGAACTAGTTTGCTTGATTTTGAAAACGAAATTGAAACTCAATTTTTTTTTAAAAAAATTGATTTTGTTATCTTTGCAATAGTAACATCTACATCTACATAATTCATTTTTGTTCTTAATTCATGATTTTATATATTCTTATTCAAGAATTTTCATTTATATAATCTATGCTTCGTCCTCTTTCGTGGTGTTTAAATTGTAGAAAATAAAAGAATAAAAAATCACTTATTATTCTTTCTCAATAGGTTAAAGCTTGAACTCGGTGACTCTTATATGTTATTATAAAAAAAAAGTTGTTGTTAGAATTTATATAGCTTAAAAGCACTTTGAAAGATAAGTTTTTTTATGCTCTTGAAAGCTCTCTTGGGTATTTATTTTTCTTATTTTTAGTTTAATAACATATGATTTATTAACTTGTGAAATATAGGACTTTAAAGAGAGAAAATAACGAGTTACATTTAAAAAAGACAAGGAATATTTTACAAATGAATTAATTTATGGGTATTTAAAAAAGAAAATTAAATTATTTAATAGAGCTAATATATAAATCAATATATCGAAGAAAACACAAGGTATAGTCTAGTATTTCATTTTATGTTTCTCAACATGCAGGTTTAAATAATTATGTTATTATTTTTTTATTAAAATTATTCTTTGTTAAATGATTGTTTGAATTTAAATTCCTCTCCAATTCTATCTATTGTTTCAATTAAAGTATTGCCTTCTTCTAACACCAAAATTTCTATAATGCTAATCAAAAGCAATAAAAGATTTTCTATATTCTTTTTGTTTCCAATTTCATTTCCTACTGTTTTTGGGTTTAATTTTTGAACCTTTTGTAATATTCAAAATACAAACTTACAATTTGAGCCACTAAAAAATCTTATACTTTGTGGTTCGTTCATTATATAGTCGCTTTTATAAAACTAGAAATAAATTGTCACTATTATTAAAAAAAATGTTGTTTTACCTTTTTTTTTCTTTTTCTTTTACCCTAAATGAAGTTTTACCTAAGGCTTTTGTGTTCATAAATTCTATTATCTATTGAAAAAGATAAAATGTTTGATAAAATATCCTTAATGTTTTTTTAAGGATAAAAATTGATCATGCAAGTAAATGTGAGATATTTTTAAATCATTGGTAAATATGTGTATGTATAAACGTTTTTTATTGACATGACGAAGTTGTTGGTTTAGTGGGTGTGCGCCTCTTGTTTGAATGTAAGGTCCCTTGTTCGATTACCTTTGGAATTTGAACCCAGTTCCTAGACGAAAAGGTGCAAACATCCAGCCACCAAATTGGTGCCATAATTCAGTTAAAATAATTCAGTTTGAGTGTAAGTGACATTATTTAATTATATGTTGTATCATTTTATTGAAAAAAAAAAAAGAATTTTGATTTTGTGAAGTTGACAGAAAAAGATGAAATTACTTATTTCTCGGAACACTATAAGGTCACCAAAGAAGGAAGTGTAAACATTAGTAGAAATAAGAGAGATAAATAAGTGGGACACTGATGAACAATATATGCATGTGTCATATTCTCAACGACATGTCTGACTTCTTGTTCGATATATATCAAAGTAGCATTCTGCAAAGGAACTATGGAAGATATTAGAGTCACGATACATGAAGAAGACGTTACAAGTAAAATTTTTCTTGTTTATCAATTTAATAATTATAAAGTGGTTGATAATAAATCAATAATGGAACAAATGCATGAGATTGAACACATCTATTATATGTATTTAAAACAGACTCCGCTGCCACCTCACATTTTCTTCCACATATGCAAATATTTGCCACCTCAGCTAAAAAGCTGACGTGTACATCTTCATATAGAGAGTTTCCTCAGTTTTTAGTTTTTTCACAAATTATATACATCATCCACTATCTTATACTATCTCATATTTAAATATTATTTCATAATGTCTACTCAAAATTTTCTAAATTAATTTCATATTATTATTTCATAATGTCACATTATTATTTCATAATATTTGTCCAACATCTTTCACATTAATTCTACATTATCTTAAAAAATCAATATGAAGTTTTATGTCAATAATATATATTCAATTTTATCAATCTAATTTATAAAAGAGAAGTACCCAATAATAATATATATTTAGCTTTATATGATAATAATAAAGAAAATTGTTTTGACGTATATTATTCTACTTCTTCAAACAATCTCTACAATTAGTGGCTTGCAACCCAATTATTTTCAAAGAAGTAGATATAGTTGGAAAATTCTTATTATATATTATTATTATTATTATTATTATTATTATTATTATTATTATTATTATTATTATTATTATTTAGCATCTAATATTATGTATAACTATT
>JBBPBR010000006.1:40943487-40953838 GCA_037974775.1 Cicer pinnatifidum
ACTTATATTTTAATTCTTTGTATTTTTAAATTTTTGTAATAAAATTAAATAAAGGACCAAATCTAAATAAAAAAAAAAGATAAATGAACGAAATATTATTTAAAATTAAATTAAGGGATCACATGAATAATTTGTGATTAAATAAGTTTATTGAAAATAGTATCAACTCTAATTATATGTGACACTTCTCCCTAGATATTTATTTTATTTTATAATAATATCATCACAATTCTAGATATTAGCTACTAAATGGAAATAAAATAAAATGAAATAATGTGATTTATAATATTATTTTTAAGTAAACAATGGGATGAAGGACTAGTTGGAAAACTCGGAGAAGACGTGGCTAAAGTTTGGAAACTAATTAATTTATGTGAAAATGATAAGAAAAACGATGAAACCCAAATGAGTGGAGAGTGTGACAAATGTTAAACAAAGAACTTCCATAGGTAGTGGAGAGTGAGTGGATCACCCAAAATAAAGGAAACGGTCCAATCAAAGTAGTAAATGTACACAAACATGTTAGTTATCAGTTACTCTTTTCCTAGGATTTGTGAATGGTCAAATGTTTGGAAACAGTTAGTTGAGGTTGTGAGGGGTTTAAGAACAACACAAGATTGAGTGGTTTTTCAAGAGGGGGGGTTTTGTTGTTCATTGTTGATGATTCAAACATAACAAAATTCTACAGGTGAGAAAATTGTTTATTTCATTTTTTTCTTTTACAACAACAATTCTCTTGCACTTGAAAAATGGTATGAGAAAAAGTGGTTTTTTCTTTTCTTTTCATTCTGGTTCAAAATAATTCAACACTAAAAAGGTTTATAACATTTTATGAGTATTGTACTATAACTGTTCTTCCTTAAAAGGGTCATCATGGGTCTGAAGATCTATTAGTTTAGACAATGTGGTAAGTAAAATGATTATTTATATTATTATTTCTTCATTCAATGATTTTTTCCCATTTTCATTGTGCTTGTTATATGAATAAATACGTAACATTTTGGCTTATGTTTGTTTTTTGTTTGTGAAATTCAACTAACAATGCTTTGTTTATTTTAAAATATTGAAGGGTATGTATCTGCTTCAGTTTCAAACTGGATGAGAGTGTCTTCAACATGGGTTGAACAACTGTTCTTCCAATGTCTATGTACATGTAAGCTTTTGTTTATTTAATTGTACTCGTGTGATTAATTTAATTCATCATTAATATTTTTTTAGATTTTACCAATTATAGTGAATTTCTTGTATGCAAGCTTTCTTAACTATGAATTAATCCCTTTAGCACCTATTAAGTATTAACTGAAATTTGAATTTGATTATGGTGACAGGTTCTAATCTGTGGTGTCTTCAAAACTCAAGGACGCTGGTTTTATGTTATCTAATGACTTTTTCTTATAGGAATGATTTTATGAGACATGGTTATGCAGAAGAGGTTAAATTATGGTTTTAATGGCTACCAAGTTCCTAGAGCTTCTAGATCACCTAGAGTAAGCAAATGATTTTCTTCTCATCAATGTTGTCAAATAACGGCTACATTGACGCTGGAATATAATTAAATCAGTATTGTTCTGTAAAACACTATTTAGTACAAAGTTTTGTCAAATAGCAACTATATCGGCACTATAGCGTTGAACACTGCTTCTCATACATTCTCTTCTTATTTGTATTGTGAATAGAGTTTTAACATTCTTATAATTCCAATATATACATGTTTAGGGAAGGGGAACAATAAGGAAGAAACCTGATAGCAATCGGATACAAGCATTTGATATTTTGGCTAGTGTAGCTGGAAACATTTTGCACGAGAATGCGAGTTCGATTCCTGATAGTGTTGTTTCTGCGAAAGATCCTCACACTTTTTCCGGTATTAATATAAAGGACAACAAACAAGAGAATCAAATAGGATCATTAAAGGAGGAGCAATTTGAGCATGGAACTTGTAGTGAAGTTGTCTCTGGTTGTGTCCCTAGTTTGCAAGGGAAACATGAAAACCAAAGGTAAATTTTGAATGACTATTTGTTTGAATGTTTTTATGTAGTGGCTATAGCAGCGCTATAACACTATTGAGTTATGAAATTTAAAAAACTCATTGTTGTTCCATGATTCACTAAAATCTTTATCCAGGGTGACATGTGATTCATCATTTCATGACAATCATCTTGAAGGAGAAGGACAAAATGTCCTTGAGAGGGAAGATGAACATGTGAAAGGGAGAAGTACGAACGAGAAAATCATCCAGATTCAAAATAAATCCGATGGATTAATAGAACCAAGTGAAAGAGCATCAAGAGATTATAGTTCAGAAAATTATGTAGAGAAGCCTTCATTGGAGGGTCATGATGGAAGGAACCTTGATTCTAGAAAACT
The DNA here is from genome assembly GCA_037974775.1 of Cicer pinnatifidum. Taxonomy (NCBI): domain Eukaryota; kingdom Viridiplantae; phylum Streptophyta; class Magnoliopsida; order Fabales; family Fabaceae; genus Cicer; species Cicer pinnatifidum. The sequence goes on from JBBPBR010000006.1 coordinate 40,945,855, forward strand.
AGTTAATATTAGAGATGATGACGAAAACTTTGTTAGGTTCACACAAATGAACTCAAAGAATAGGATATCTGGCACACCATCAGATATGGTACTTAAAGTTAAGGATGCAAGTCCTTGTGTAAATGGTATGTAGCTTTACTTTATGAGTCGCACATTGTGATTGAAGTCGTTGTTGTCATATAGCGGTCATAGTTTAGTAGAATTTGAACAAATTTTTATTGTTCACCAACGGTTATAGGAGGACTATAGCGTAGTGAAATTTAAACAAACTACTGTCTATTAATGCATGTATTCAATGTTTTTTCGCAGACGAGCACAATAGTGGTGACAATTATGTGGTTGAAAATTCAGAAAGAATGTATCCGTTTAAGAAAAGAAAGTTCTTCTATCAAACCTCTTCATCTACATCTGATAGTTGGTCTCAATCTCAAGGCATAGTTGACTCTTCTTATACAAGGGTTAATGGCACAAACCACAATGCAGTAATTGAAGAATCATCTTCTATAGCTGATCAACAAGTACATCCTGGATCCAAGGGTTGTAATGGTAGGATAAAGAAAATGAGAAGTTGTTTAATGTTTGTCTGTCATAGTGAAAATTATTATTTTTTAAATGAGAAAGTGAGTATTGTTTTTTAAGAAAAATGATTATTTTACGAAAAAAACTGTAATCCTAATTTAGTATGATGTGCTTGTTACATAAGACTCTTACATTATTTCAATGTGTACTTTGCAGTGAAGCTTAGCATAAAATCCTTTAAAGTCCCTGAACTTTTTATTGATATACCTGAAACTGCAACAATTGGTTCACTGAAGGTATGTGATTAAACTTCATCTATGAGAGACAGTGATGACATGATTTATACACAATATTATAAGTAATCTAGTTGAACACATCATGCTCCAACTAAAGCATATGAACAATTTTATGTCATAATCTGAGCCTTGAACCTAGCATCAAACCACCTTTAATATGTTAATTGTTGTCAAATAGTAGCTATAGCAACGCTTTAACACTTTAGCATAGTGGAATTTGAACACTTCACTATTGTTTTGCAATATGCTGTTTAGCATAAAGTATTTGCAAATAACAACTATCGGGCACTTAGCACCGAAGTATGAAACAACAACTATTCAGTTCAAAGTATTGTCAAATAACAGCTATTTGGTTAGCTTTATTTTGTTATTACTTGTAGAGGACAGTAATGGAAGCTGTGACAGCTATTCTTGGAGATGAACTACATGTAGGCATCCTTCTTCAAGGTAAGAAGGTTCGAGACGACAACAAAACTCTGATCCAAACTGGTATATCTCAAGATGACAAACATCATAGGTTAGGGTTCATGTTGGAGCCAAGACATAATCGAACTTCATCTTCATACAATGAAGAACCTTGTTTACTAACCACTAATACACGACAAAAGTTCTCAAGGTAAACCATTTATGTTTGGATTTCTATTGCATGTATGATTTTGCAGTTACAAAAAATTAATTTTGTAAAACTGATGTTATTTAAGAGGTAGTCGAATGGAACTGATATAACTAATCTAACTGTATTAGTTACTTTTACTAACAAATTAAGAAGACTAAGTCATCAAAAAATAATATTGACTAAGTCTACTAATGTAACTATATCTAATAGCCTCCCTGAAGTTGGAGCGCATTAATTCATTAAGCCCAACTTGGAGCATAAATTTTGAAACGGTTTGGGATCTAAACCTTTGTTAAAGACATCTGCCAACTGTTGGGCAAAACTAACAAGCAGAAGATGAAGCAATTTTTGCTGAAGTTTCTAACGAACGAGGTGGCAATCAAGTTCTATATGCTTGGTGCGTTCGTGAAATGAAGAATTAGCTGTAATGTGTCTCGCATACTAACTGTCACAATAAAAAAAGAGCTGATGCAGTAAAATCAGTTTGGTGGTCTTGATGGAGATACGCTAGGGTGGTGTTTCACATACAACAAAGGTCATGACCTAATACTCTGCTTCCGAAGAACTTTGGATACTATGGCTTGCTTCTTGAACTTCTAGGATATTAAAGAATCACCAAGAAAGACACAACATCCATTCATAGATTTATGGGTTTATGGGCATGCGGCCTAGTCAGAATCAGATAACGTTTTGAGCTGAATGCAGGAAGAGATAGACAAGAAAAGACCATTCACAAGTGATGATTTGAGATATTTGAGTACACGTATGGCAGCTTCAAAGTGAGTGTCAGTTGAGGAACTCATATGTTGGCTTAATTGTTGATTGAAAAACTAATATCTGGTCTTGTATTTGTAAGGTATATGAGTTGTCCCACTAGTCGTCGTTACAGAGAAGGGTCTGAAAGGATGGTTCATTAGTGGAAGTAAGTCTAGTGCCCTTTAAAATAGGCAAGCAGGCCAACATTGTGCAAAACATATCTATAACATATTTGCGTTGGCAAATGTGGATTCTTGGATTTGATTTTGATACTTCCAAACCAAGGAAGTACATCAACTCCCTAGGTCCTTTATCTTGAATTTGGGGTTGAAGAATGATTTAATATCTATGCATTCTTCGATGTTATTACATGTAACAATAACATCATCAACATAAATAAGGAGCGATAAAAGATTTATGAAACCTTTTAAAGAATAAAGAGTTATCAAATGGAGATTGAATATATCCTTTAGAAAGTAAGGCAATGGACAATTTAGCTATCCATTGTCTACTAGATTGTTTAACTCCATAAAGTGATTTTAAAAGTTTACATACATAGTTTGGATGAGTAGTGGATATATCATTCAGGGGTAGATTCGTATAAACCTCCTCATCTAAGTCCTCATGTAAAAAAATATTATGCACCTCCAATTGATTAAAGACCAATTATTAGAAGGGGCAAAGGCAAGTAGTAGTCTTATAGTGGTTAGTTTGGCGATTGGTGAATAAGTGTCAAAGTAGTCTATACCTTCAATTTGATTAAAATCCTTGGCAACTAATCTAGCCTTATACCTTTCCATTTTTCCATCAGAGTCGTGTTTGATTTTATATACCCGTTTGCAACCAATGGGCTTTTTGCCTTGTGGTAACTCAGTTATCACCCAAGTGTTAGTGTTATTTAATAGCATGTTTATAAGAGCATAAAAAGATATGCTGATGTTTGCGTTCCACAATAGAGTTTTGTTCAGAAGTTTCAACACATGAAGTTTGATGAATAATACCTAATGAAGAATAAAATTTAGGCAAGAGAAATTCTAAGCCATTATGACTTCTAATAGTTTTGATTGTTCATGAAAAATGATTAGAAACATAAGAAATAAAATCCTTAATATAAGATTCAAATTTGGTCTTCATAAGGAAAATCAATGTGTGTCGTGTAAAATCATCTACAATTCAAAGAAAATATGAAAAACCTTCTAAAGAAATTTGATTAACAAGACCCCATATATCCATATGTACAAAGGTCAAAGGCATGTAAAGACTTAGAAGTACTTGAAGAAAAGGGCAACTTACATTGTTTAGTCAAATGACAAGAGTTGCATTGCAAACCAAATAATTATTAATAGAAATGTAAGGAAATTGCTTACACGTGGTACTGAAATATTAGAAGATGGGTGTCCTAATCGAAAGGGCCAAAGATCATAAGAATTACAAGAAACAATATTTACATTATTGGAAAATCAAGAATCTGAAATAGTATGAAAGCTATTAGGAAAACAATGTCTAGAAGGTGAGTGATTAAGGATGTAGAGATTATTTTGAAGCTCCACATTCCCAATCATTTTCTTGGTAATTATATCCTGAATCACACAAAAATCATGTGAGAAAACCAACTGACAATTGAGATTTTGAGTCAATTTAGAAATAGAAATTAAGTTAAATCTAAATTGAGAAATTAACAAAACATTAGTTAAGAAAAATGTTGGTGTAAAGAAAATGGTGCCAGAAAAATGTGCAAACAAATTCATGCCATTAGGAAAAAAAATGGTTTAATAGATCCAATAGTGCTAAAGCAATTAATATTAGGGAAAACATGGTCTAAAGCACCATAATCTAAAATTCAAAAATTGTGAGAAGAGTTATATGTACTTGATTTTGAAATATTTGAAACAAATTGAGAGTCAAGAGTAGGACTGATCTCCTTGTTTGTGAAATTAGAATTTGAAGAAGTTACCTTAGAAGCTTTAAGTAGTGAGACTAATTGTTGATAATCTTCATGTGTAAGAGGTGAAAAATCAGCACTGAGATTGTTTGTAGGTTTAGATTTCTTGATATAAGTCTCTGAAGTATATTGTGGAGAAGATTTGTAACCCGGGGGGAATCCATGCTTGAAATAGCAAGTATATACCTTGTGATTGGTCTTTTTGCATTGGGTGCAAACCATATTGGGTCATGATTGACCACGACCTTTCCTCTTGTCTCAAGTAAAGGAAGGTTTTGTGTGTGAAGAGTTACCAAAATTAATTGTAAAGGCAATTGAGTCTTGTTGGTAGGGATTTGAGGAAATTTTTTGTTGAACCACAAGTGAATATGTCTTGATTAAGGAGGGTAATAGATCCATTTGTAATATTTGAGTTCTTATAATGTTGTAGTTGTCGTTGAGCCCTTTTAAGGAGAAGATGATGTATTCATTGTATTTGTACGTAGCCACGACAATGTTTAGTGAACAAGAACAACGAGTGGAATAAGAAAAAATATGGGTGGGGCATAGAAATTCCAACTCATCGCTAGTACTTGAAAATCAGAAAAGTAAGTAGATAGGGTTCGATCATTGTGTTTGATGGAATGCAAATCTTTGAGCAAATCGGAAACCCTAAAATAGTTGCCCTTGGTGAATCGTTCTTGAAGTTCCTTCCACAATTCACTGGCATTGTCAAAATAAATTGCACTATGTGCGATGTGAGGAGTTAGGGTTCGTGTAATCCATGGAAGAACCATATTATTGCAGCAATCCCACAATTTGAAATATGGATTAGTGGAATAAGGTTTAAGAAGGGAATCATTAATGAAGGAAAACTTGTTCCTTGATGATAATGCTCGTTTTATGAATTTGCTTCAGTTATGGTAGTTATTGTCGTTCCACGGTGGTGCGACGAGAACATAGTCGGGTTTTTGGTCGGGATGAAGGTAATATGAGCTTCGAGTGTTAAGAGTCGGGTGTTGAGGAGGAAAATTGGGTTTGTTTGGGGAATTTGTGAGTCTGGGTTCTTCAGCCATGGAAGAAGATTGTGAATAGTGGAGATTATAGGTGAGTGATGAAGAAATGATTCAATCAATTTGTCAACTAATACCATGTTACTTCTCATTAATCATTAATGATTCAATACAAGTTATTTATATATGGGAAAGTACATAAAGAAAAAGAATGTAACTTATCTAAATGAATTAGTTATTCTTACTAACAAATTGAGAGGATTAAGTCATCAACAAATAATCTTAACTAAGTTTACTAATGTAACTATATCCAATACTTAAAGGTTACAAATCTTAGCTTCTAGACAGAATAAACTCTAGAGACAAAATCAATTGCAATTGAGAGTAACCAAACATATCAACATCAAATTTTCACCTTAAGAGTTATTTCTAGTTGTTCCTAACATGGAATCAATTATAGGTGTCCAAATGCGCTTTTGGAGTTTATTAAATTTAAACCAAACATTAATAGTACATTTGTAATGGTAGTGTGTTTTGAAAAATCATAGTAACAATGTGATTTTGTTGAAGCTTTAAAGTGTAGTTTTTGCCAAAATTATAGTACTGCATGTGATTATTCTGTCAATCATAATATGCACCAATTCTTTGTTATACCATATTTGTTGGTTAAAACATTAACTTTATTTTATTTGTTATCTATCTTTCCCCGCCCTTCAATTCATGAAATCAATGTGTTTTTACTGTGCCGATATTTAGACATCCTATCAACATTTAATAATTTGTATATTTTCATTAAACAGGCAATCAACATCTTTAATGTTACAACAAGGAACATATAATGTATCACGAGAACGTTCTACAGTCAAAATTGAAAATTGTAATGAAGGAGATCTTAATGTTGTCTCCACTATAGGAGATACTTCAGCTAACAACCATAACATGTCAAAGTGTCGTGCTCTTGTAGCAGTTCCTTCCATTAACATGAATGCATTGGCTGTGGTTCCATATCGGCGCAAATCTGGAAATCCCGACTTTGGACAACGCAGAATTAGGAGACCGTTCTCTGTTCTAGAAGTAGAAGCATTGGTTCAAGCAGTTGAAAAACTCGGAACCGGAAGGTTTGGTTTAATGATTCGACTTTTTCTTTTAATTTTCATAAGAGACAATTGAATCAATAAAATTGATATATTTTGGTTTACAATATGGAATTGTGCGCTACAGGTGGCGTGATGTCAAACAACGTGCTTTTGATAATGCAAAACATCGAACTTATGTCGATTTGAAGGTGAGTGATTTATTAAGCTAAAATATCATTCGGGTGAAATCTCCCACAAGAAGCTAAACTATTCACACAATGTATGATAGCCTCATTAATGATGTTTTTCTTCTCAATAAGAGTTGGGTTGTTATGTCCCTATAGTGGAAGAGATAGCCTAAAACATTAGATTTACTTATTATTTCTTGCATATTTTTATTATGCTTCACCATGTTAGAAAAATTAATCACATATTTAACACAATCATGCGATCTAAACTGTCTAATCAAGGTTGGATGGTCCACAACCCACCTATGGTAAATTGAGTCCAAAATACATAGACGGAACATGAGAGAGATGATCCACACACACTAATGCACACATAATTTTTAAATATGTGTTGAATATGGCTCATAAAGTGATAATAGAGTTTAGGAGTAATGTTGTAATCTAGATATCAGTATTTAAATACAAATTGTACCGCATAAACTCTGCAGCTGTTTTGCAGAGAAGTAAGCACAATCGAACCAAACTTTGTGATCATACATGGTGTTTTACTTTTTACGTTTTTTTCGTATCTTCATTCTTTGGTACTAAGATTATTGTTCTAATAGTATGGACCGTTTACATTCTAGTCACTTTTCTATGATTTTGAGAATGTTGTAGGATAAGTGGAAGACATTGGTTCACACAGCAAGAATATCTCCTCAACAAAGGAGAGGAGAGCCTGTTCCTCAAGAGCTTCTTGATAGAGTCTTAGCTGCTCATGCTTATTGGTCTCAACAACAATGTAAACATCAACTTAAATCACTATGAGCCTTTTCAATATTAAAGAAAGCAGAAGAACAAATACAATACTTCAAAGTTTTCATTATTATTATGCTAAAAGTTGATAGTATAGGTTCATCACCATATATTTACTCATATATATATGATTCATAATTTAACTTCCCTAAGCCAAGTCATGGTTGGGGTTTGTACATGATTGACCATATATGGTATCATTCTTACCATACCTTGTGGTCAAATGTTGGAATGCTATCAAAAGCATAATAAAATAAAAAATAATATGTATAGAACTATAGAAGTTAACCTCACATGAATTTGTTTCTAATTACTTGTTATCTTGAATATTATACATAAAGAATGACCTATGAGAAGTTACGATTGTTATCTTCACATTGCATTTTTAGACTTATCAAATAGGAATTTATTAAGTTTTATTAAATTCAAATTTTGTTGATGTGGATATTTATTAAGTTTTTGGATTTCACTCCCTCCTATAGAATTTGTTTTATGGAGATGGGATTGCAACTCTTCCCAACAAACTAAACACTACTTAACTAATTGAATCACTCATTGCTATAATTTATATTTTGGCATTTGTTTGTTATGATTTTTTTTAAGATTGATAAGGAAATGAAAATAAAAAATGATAATAAAAATTCACATGTATTGATATATCTTGAGTAAAAAAAGAGTAACACATCTGAAAGATGTACTTATATCTAAGAATGACAATGAATATTTACGGGTATATATATTTATTTGTTAACCTATTCATTGGATAAAAATAATTCGTATTCTAATGATATTTGTATAGTTATT
>JBBPBR010000006.1:40967828-40996741 GCA_037974775.1 Cicer pinnatifidum
ATTCTACTCAATATTATTATTTAAATAATTTAAAAAAAAAATAGATGTTTAAATCAAATAGTATGATTAACTATATTTATAAGTAATTTATTGTAAATAAATATTTAAAAAATTATTTAAAATTTCAATAAAGATCGACGATTTCAGAACGATCTTTTTTACCTTTACGACTAATATACTTATTCAAATTTAAATATTATTATAGTTTTGAAAATTTTAGTTGAGAAAAAGGATTTATACTTATTAACATAAAACAATTTTATACTAAAATTCCACGAATCATCCCTCTTCACTCTACTTTAATAATATGATGAAATAAAATAAAAATATTACACTAATCTTTTACTTTCTCTTAGTTTAAATGTAAGCAATTTTATGATAAAAAAATGAATATATTTAATTCAAATTTTTAATTAAATTACAAATAAATTTTTAATTCAAAATAGATCACTTATAAATATAGTTCATCATAAATTTAAAAATTAATTCAACAAATAAATTTATCAAACATTTTAATTACTTTAACAAGTAACACCTATAAAATCTACCAACAAGCTTGTTACCTATGAGTTAATATTTACTAAATATAGTAATTTCAATTTAGTGTTTGACCTTTAAAAATTAATGACTATTTTTGTGATGAAACGAAAATATCTTTAAGTTATTTCTTACAGCTTTCTTTTCGCGCTCTCTCTCTCTCTCTCTCTCTCTCTCTAACTTCTCTGCTGCTCTGGGAACTTGTGCTGTCTCTCTGCCTCTTATGGATGGGTAACCAAACTTGTCTCACTTCTCACTCAACTTTGTTTCCATTGTTTGTGTGTTTATTATTTTGCTGTTTATTTTCCATTACCATCACCATTTCTATCTAATTGTTCATTTTTTTAATAGGTTCTTTTTTATGCTTATTTGATTTTCTTCTACTTATTAAGCTTCATGTTTGAAAAATACTTGCTCTTTTGGTGTTATTGTTATCATATAATAACGTGTAAATTAAAACAACTAGTTACTTTTTATGTGTTTATTTTCTTATTCCTATTGAATATTCATTATGCCTATTTGAAAGTTTCAACTTTTTTATGTTTTTATTGCACCCCATTTCATGACCTATGTTGATAGGGTTTGGTATGAATTGTGATGGTTCTGTTTTAATTTTGAAGGAAAAGGGTCGTTTGTTTGAAGACTATTTAGGACTAAAGATTGAATTTTTATGTGGAAAAACTTGTGCAAAATTTGGTTATGATGGATCCACATCTTAAAGGGTTTTGTGGTTCCAAAAATGAGATCCAGTTGGAGAATCAATCTTTGCCTGTTTTTCAGTATCAGAGATATGAAAATGTTTTTTTTGATCAAAGTAGGGAATTTGGTTTAGTCGAGTCTAATTTGATAACTGATACACCTTCTTTGACGACTTCGATTTCGACACATGAGGAACCTTATCCTGAGGATTGTGAATTTTCTGATGCTGTTTTGAGTTACATCAATAAGATTCTTATGGAAGAAGATATGGAAGATAAGACATGTATGCTTCAAGATTCTTTAGATCTTCAAATTGCTGAGAAATCGTTCTATGAAGTTATAGGTGAAAAGTACCCGGATTCGCCATTAGGAAAATCTTCTAGTCTTAGTTATCAAAATGACGGAGTTGGCGATAATAACTTCATTGATAATTATTATGGTTCTTGTGTTGATGATGGTGATCTTAGTAGCATTTTTAATAACAATTGTTTACGCGGAAACTCGATGGAAGTTCAATTTCCTCATCAAGATTTTATATTCAATAGCATTTCACAATCATCTTATAGCTCTACAAATAGTGTAAAAAGTACTGTGGAAGGGCCTTTGGACTCTCCAGACAGTATTTTACAGATCACTGATGGGAATAGTGAAAATCAACCGATTTTGCAATTTCAAAAGGGTGTCGAGGAGGCTAATAAGTTTCTACCTAGTGGAAATGGATTCTTTCCTAATTTGGATGTTGCTAAGTACTCAATACTAGAGCCTAAAGTGATGAAAGATGAATTATCGGTTAAGGTGGAGAAGGATGATCAGAAGTCTTTTCTTTATGGATCGAAGGGAAGGAAGCATCCTCACGGCGAAGAGGGAGACATCGAAGAAAATAGAAGCAACAAGCAAGCAGCGATTTACTCAGAGCCCACGTTGCGGTCAACTATGTTTGATGTAATCCTGCTTCATAGTTTAGGAGATGGTAGGAATTATTTCATGGCTCGACGCGAGGCTTTGCAAACTAAGATCAAGATGATAAACCTGCCAAGCAGTAAATCAAAAAAAGCAACTAGTTGTGGTAAAGGACGAGGTAAAAAACAACATGGGAAAACAGAAGTCGTTGATTTGAGAACACTGCTGGTTCTTTGTGCACAAGCTGTTGCAGCAGACGACCATAAAAGTGCGCATGAGTTGCTTAAGCAGATCAGGCAGCACTCAAGTCCTTTTGGAGATGGAAATCAGCGTTTGGCTCATATGTTTGCTGATGGCCTCGAGGCGCGTTTGGCTGGTACAGGAAGCCAAATTTATAAAGGACTTATCAGTAAAAGAACGTCTGCTGCTGATTTGTTGAAAGCTTATCATCTTTACCTCACTGCTTGCCCTTTTCGGAAGATGACCAGTTTCGTCTCGAATATCTCTATAATGAGATCTGCAGCGAGTTCAATGAGGGTCCATGTTGTAGACTTTGGTATCCTCTACGGTTTCCAATGGCCTACCTTTATACAGAGACTTTCGATAAGACCAGGAGGACCGCCTAAACTTCGTATTACAGGAATAGACTTTCCACAACCCGGTTTCAGGCCTGCCGAGAGAATTAAAGAAACTGGTTCCCGCTTGGCAGCGTATGCTGAATCTTTTAATGTGCCATTTGAGTATAATGCCATAGCGAAAAAATGGGAAACCATTCAGCTTGAGGAACTCAAGATCGACAGGGATGAATACCTTGTTGTTACATGTTTTTACCGCGGTAAAAACTTGCTTGATGAATCTGTGGTAGTTGACAGTCCGAGGAATAAGTTCCTCAGTTTGATAAGGAAGATCAAACCTGATATATTCATTCATGGCATCATTAATGGAGCCTTTAATGCACCTTTCTTTGTTACACGATTTAGGGAGGCATTGTTTCACTTCTCTTCGCTTTTTGATATGCTTGAATGTATTGTGCCTCGCGAGGATTGGGAAAGGATGTTAATTGAGAAAGAGATATTTGGGAAGGAAGCATTGAATGTTATAGCTTGTGAAGGTTGCGAGAGAGTAGAGAGGCCAGAGACGTATAGGCAGTGGCAAGTTCGTATTCTCCGAGCCGGGTTTTCTCAACGAGCATTCGACAAAAACACAGTAGAAAGAGCATTGGAGATTGTAAGGTCTAGGTACCACAAGGATTTTGTAATGGACGAAGACAGCAAGTGGTTATTGCAAGGTTGGAAAGGGCGAATAGTTTATGCGCTTTCTTGTTGGAAACCTGCTTGACTAACTAAGACGGTAAAAGTGGTTTGTGAATTAGTTTTTTGACATATGAAGAGATCAGGTACTGCTACAATGACTCCATTTCTTAGTTCTAGTCAACAATGCTGGTTCTTGTCATTTTTGTTCAATGTATTTTGAACTAACTTAAATATGATAATTCAACAATGTATGATTAAAGATAAAAAAAATAAAGGGTAATCAAAACATGAGGAACAAAGTAGACTATGTATGACATTTGGCCTTAAGATCATTTAGGAAGTATGTAGTTTGGTAGCTAAATAGAGGATTGTCAAATGAACATGATTTAATGTAATGTTATTGATAACTTTGACATGTAATAAAAAATATCCTTTGATTGTTGCTATTACTCATTTTGAAGTTTCTGCATCAATATCTCTTCTTATAAGTGGTTAAGTTTTAAATACCATTTAGATTTGGAACTGGTTTGGTTTTTTTTATTAGTCAAACCATGCATGACATGCACATCCATATCTTGTATATTTAGGAGAAATGCCAATGTTTAAGCACAATAGATAAATTTAGCAAGACATTCTCTTAGACACATTTTTCAATATATTTCCTCTTATTGATTGAAATTCATGAGGCACAACAAATTTTTAATTTTCTAATTTGGTGTTCATTTAAATTTCAATTAATAGAACAAAATATATAGAAAAATGTGTGTTAGAGAGCATGGTGTTTGAATTACTCAACAAAATATACTATTAGATAAATTATTTTCTTATTTTATGGTAAACGTTTTTCTCGTTTGGAAAAAACATATATAAAATTGGTTTCAAAGCTTAGGTGCTACAATGGATTCTTATGTAAATATGCAAGAAATTATCTCTTTACATTTGCTGACAAAGACTTGTCCTCGCTTTTGACCTATGATGGTGGTTAGAAATTCCTTAATATTTATCTGCAAGTTGCGGGTTCAATTTCTACTACGAAAGTCTTTCCTATTTTGAACTGAGTCACCATCTCTTTATCCTAATTTTTTTTTAAAAAGAATTATTTAAGTTTAATTGCTTACGATATAAAACATAAGGATGTTTTCATCAAACTAGATTGGTTTCATGTGTCAAATGAATGGAGGATGTCAAGATGATTTGTCACATCATATACCGATAAATCATTTAGGAAAAAGATTGTTTCATAGGCACTAAATTTAGAAAATTAAGCATGTTGAAATATTTTTTTTTTTAAAAAGAAAGGAAAAATGAAAAGAAATTGCAGATTTATTTTTGTGTGGACAGCAAAAACCTCTTTGATCCACTCATAGTAGTGGAAAACAAGAATAAGACTATTGAAAGTGACAATTTGTCAAAGGACAGTCAACGTGTGCATGGAATTTGAAATGGAAAAAACAAAAAAGGTTGTGTGAAATGTCAGATTTTTCTAGGTCTATTATGATGGAAAAATACTAATATGAATATGATGCCTTTTCTTGGAAAACATGCTAGAATGACAAACAAATATTGCTACAAGCAATAATTTTGCAAACTGAATTTTCAAGTTTATAATTCGTTCAGTGATTGGTAAGTGTAATAAAACACTAGCTCGTGTCTATCATTTTTAAAATAGTTTTAATTTAATTGTAGTTTTATTCCTTTTATTTTATTTGAATTACGAAAATATTACTTCCATTTTATTTCTTTTCAGTTTTAATTCTAAATAGAATTTTAATTCAAAACTTGATGAAGTGTTATTTTTTTAAGTCACACTACATAATTTATGATCATAGATCTCATGCACAATTGTTGCACCACGAGATCTTGAGTATAGTGTAGCTTAAATAAACATAAAAAAGAAATAACATTTCATCAAATTTTAGACCAAAATTCGGTTTAGAGATCAAAACTGGAGATAAATAAAATGGGGAGGTTATTTTTGTAATTTAATTAAACTAGAGAAATCAAAACTACAATTAAGTCGTTAGTTTATCTAACTCAAATTTGTAGTGCAAAATTTTTTTCTTATTGCATTTTCTATTTCTTCTTTATTTGTCTCTTAATTTTCTCCCTCTTTATTGTCTTCTCTCTCCTTCCTCTCTCCTCCTTCACGTATATAACAATAAATACAATAATATTACAAAGAGATAATTGATTTGATTCCTTGCACAAAGTCAACTAGAGTTCAAAATGCATAAGATTTTCTATACAAGACACACTTATTATTTTTGTCTTATCATACATAAACGCTTTTATCAAATGTTTGGTCAAATTGTACTTATCTTCCAATTAAATTTAGAATTGCCGGAGCTCCTTTCTAGTAAGTTTAACAATTCTACAAACCAATACCTCATGATACCATAGAGCTTTTAGTTTTGCCCCAGGAAACTACTATTTTTCAATCACATACAATAATAAACATTTGGGAATATACTAGGAAGGTATTACAAACAATATAGTGTCTTAAATTAATTTGAATGAATTGGTTATGTAAATTGATTATACCTAATAGTTTAAAATAAAATGATTTATGTTCGATTACATTCATTTAAAAGCAAATTGAATAATAAATTTGAAACTAAAACTCAAGGTAAAGACTCAAGTTCTACCTTCAAGTTGGAATCAATTCTGATGAAAAATCAATTTTATTAGATAACAAACTTATCAAAATCAATTTTATACTTCCAGATTCAATTTTGATTCCTCCAAAGTGGAACCAAACATGCACCACTAAAATGAAAACAATTAACTGAAAACTAATAAATGTAGACATGAGTTTTTCTCAAAGAAGGATTGCAGAACTGGAGAAGTCTATGAATTGCTTTAGATACAATCCTTTTCTAAATTACCAAAACACAATGCAAATTTTCTTTAAGTAGCACTGATAGCTTTATTATTCAATTCCAAATGTAAATAAGAAGGATTTTAAGATAATGATAACATGCAAAATCAAAAACGTGTGATGATCTGTGAAAATAAAGCCTTAAAGTCCTTTGTTGGTGAACCTACTCCCTCAGGTTTTGATGCCAAATCAAATGCCTTAAATTGAGCCTCCTCGAAATTTAGTGCCTGTAAAACCAATTGAATGAGAAGATATCCAATCACATAGTTGAGCAAGAATCTTAAAATATGGTGGAATTTTGTTCCGATACGTATTGGTGTTTGACATGGACACGACACCAATATACATGGTTAGATTCAATTACTTCTATTTTTCAAATTATTATCAGTATCGACATGCTAGTGTTAGTATTTTGTCTGGTGTCTGTGTAATGTATTTCTTAGTGCTTCATAGGGTGGGAGAGATAGAGAGAGCTTATTTGTTTCCATATACATAAAATAATAAAAACAATTTGAGTTTAATGGGAATGCTTTGTCAATATAAATTAATTTTACACTGATATCCAATGAGAACTCATCATATTCCCACATAAGTTCACTTGTTAATGCATTTTAAAAATAATTGCAAAATAATATATTCCTGGTGGACGTCAGTGTAAAATTAGTTTACACAGACAATGAATGTCTAATTTTCTCAAAAAATAGTATACCTGAATACAAACTTCAGCAACATCAGATCTTGTTATGGTTCTGGTTTCAGTCTGTAGAAGCTCGTCATCCTTCCCTATGATGAGTTCCCGGATACCTCCCTCTTTGTCTTGCAAGCCACCAGCTCTGACTCATTACAGAAAGTGAGTCTCTAGTTAGATTGATTTTTCAGGCATTTTGGATATGAAGTTTTATTGGAAGCTTAGACAAAGATAAAGTAATGAATGCACAGTGCATTTAGAGTGAATTTTCTCATAAAGGTAGTAAATTGTGTGTGTTTTCCTTAATTTTCAAACTTATACATGCTGCACTTTATTCTCAGAAGTTGATGAAGAATTCTAGAGTAGCATGTATAATACATTTTTCATGTGAACTTAATGGCGCATAAGGTTCTCAACGACACTATTTATATCACTTATCCTAGTACTAAACGGCACATAAGATTGTTAGCCACATCTAATTTTATGAACCAAAAACTACTAAAAAATTTACATTTGGTTTTTGGTTTTATGGAACTTCAAAACTAAATTTGATAGCCAAACAGAACAGGGTTTATTATTCTAATTTCCAATGCTGGAAAAGTATAAAGAAAATAAGAAACCGATATAATCTTCTAATTTCCTATATATGTGTAAGTATGGACAGAAACTGATGTACCTTATAATCGTATATGGAATACCAGAATCAGCCAGATATTGCTCAGCCTTTCTTTTCCAAACCTACAATCAATACAAAATATTATTTAATTTCTATATGCTTCGCTCTGGAATGCAAAATAGGATTCTTAGTGAGACATATAGCAGATGTGTTATCATAGTATAGTATATGGAAAATCAATACTATCTTTTTACCAAACTTGCATTTTTCTCTAAAATGAAAGACAAGCTCCATTATCATAAAAGTTATGCCAGAATGCTGTTGAAGGAAACATTACATACCAATATATTCCCATTTCCCAAGCTGTTCAAAGGATGATTAAGGTCTGTTCCACCCATAGACCCTATTAACACAATCTGCTTTACTCCTGCAGCCTTAGCT
This sequence comes from Cicer pinnatifidum, assembly GCA_037974775.1. NCBI lineage: Eukaryota > Viridiplantae > Streptophyta > Magnoliopsida > Fabales > Fabaceae > Cicer > Cicer pinnatifidum. Next base: position 40,975,841 of record JBBPBR010000006.1, read on the forward strand.
GTTCATGTAGATAAAAAAATCATTTCAATACAAACAAGCATGAATAAGTTATTTATCATTATGACAATGGAGAGAAGACATGGATTCTCACCAGCATCTATTTGATTTTTCTGCCCAATCCAATCAACCTAGTATGTAAAAAATTACTAAAATATGAATAAAAGGGATAAAATTGACTATTTAAGCATAACATATGGAACATAGTTGTGTTATTTTGACACAAATTTGACAACAAATTTCGACAAAAATTTATATGGTTAACATAGTTTAAATATGTAGTTAATTGTGTTCAGTAGATGGTTAATGCATATAACATAGTTCAAATATGTAGTTAATTGCATTCAATGGATGGTTGATGAATATAATTACAAAGTGTTGCAACTCATTAACTATTCGCCGAACACAACTATCCATTATTCTGAACGTCATTAACCACGGTTTTCAAATGAATATTTGAACACAAATCGTAGTTAATGGATAGCGTGTATATTCAAACACAATTTGGATGGTAACTAATATCATGCATATTTTAACACCTAAAAATTGTGGTTAACGACGTTCAAAATTGTGATTAATTACATTTAGTGGAGAGTTAAAGAGTTGCGACACCTTGCTATATTAATTAAGTAATTAACCATTCACAGAATGTAACTAACCACATATTTAATCTGCTCTAACCATCTAAAGTATTGTCGAAATTTATTGTCAAATTTGTGTGCCAAAATATCATTTTTGTATGGAAAGTGTAATAATAGTACCTGTTCGGGGTATGCACCCTCGTCGAAATAGAACTCGGGTCTTTTTCCTTGGGTTGGATCAAACCCTGGTTTCATCAGTGGTACTGCACTTGTGAGGATTATGAGAGCATCTATACCTTGAATTGCTGGAATAAGACTTTCAGTATCTCTTATATCACCAATAAAGACATCATCTGCATCACCAATTTTCTGCTTGCTTTCTTCTGTTCTAACGAAACCTCTAGGCGCATATTGGTTTGGCCTCTCTTTTAATTTTTTATATACTATTTGTCCTGAAAAATAACACCAACTAAACCACATTAAGATTTTCAGAAAGTTATAAAAAGGATTCAGTTAAAGCATGTAGTCGGTCATCAACCGAATTTACTTCAATTTTATACTATTGATCGACCTGAAGTAGAATTTTGAGCCTTGAAATAGAAATAACATCTTGCTATACCTGTCTTTTCTATTTGTAATTTTTAAAACAGTTTTATAACTATGAAGATTCTACATCAAAACCAATAAAACTAAATCCAGATAACTATAATCACCTTCTATGATGCAAACAAAATCTCTGTAAATGGAGTTTCTTAGGATAGTAGCACACATTTCCAATTGCATGCCAAAGGCTGATTGCTACACAGCTTGTGTAAATTTACTACAAGCTATGTAGCACTGACACGTTGGATTAAAGGCGTGTTCAGTGTTTGACATGCATTAAATTTCAACACTGACACGACACCAACACAAGTTGTTACATTGAATCTCTTCTACTTTCTTAAACTATGACTGTTGTTTATATGCCAATATCGCATTTGATGTTCGTGTTTGTGTCAATGCTTCATAGCTAGGCAATGCAATTACTAGATAAACGTTTTTGAAATTGTGTCATTATTAATTTAACAAATGCAATGGTATCACAATCCTTAACAAATGAACACCTACCAAGTCACTAACTGAACACATAAAAATTCAGAAATCATCAGTTAATGTATAGTTAGATACATTAACCCCAAGTCAGAAATCTTAATTTTCAAGACCACTAAATTTTTACATATTCCAACAATCTACCATTCACTAAACCTCAATTTATCCCTCTTTGGATAAACAAATAAATTTAGAGCTTATAACATAAGTGTTTCTTATATAAGTATTTATGCATAAAATAATTCTATTACAAACGATAAAATAAAGTCAAAATCTTTTGATATAAGTTATTTCCATAAATTATCTCGCAGAGCTTATGAATATCGGCTTAAAACAACTTATAGACAAGTCAAAAACTGCCACAAACAATTTAACAAGTGCTTATATTAATATATAAATTCAAATAAGTCAATGTGCACATGCTTAAAACTCTTACAACTCCCATGAAATCCCCAAATTAAGTTTGCATTTAAATTCCCTACTTTTCACACATTTCAGCAGCAAAATCAAGAAAAACAAAAAAAAATAACATGAAATTCCATTTTATGTTCCAAACTTTATCTCTCTCTCTAGAGCAAGAAAGTAAAGAATCTGAAGAAAACCCATGAAAGCAAACAACAAAAAGACTGAACCTGTGCGACCACCAGCACCAGTAACAAGCACAGAACTCTTTGAATTTTCAGCAGCCATAGCAACAACAAGACTTGTTCTGATTCCAACCCTTTTCAGACCCTTATAATTCCTCAACGTTGCAAGTGAAATCAAAGAAGAAGAAAGCCTTAATGAAGAAGAGGAAACAGGTAAAGGAAGTGACTTTGCTACATAGCAATATTTATGGCATTGGTTGGGAAAAAGTGTGGTGGATGAAACAAAAGGGACACGTGTAGCCATACCAATCAGAGTAGTTGACACAGTTTCATTGTTATTAATATTATGGAGAAAATGGATAAGTTTTGAGGTGAGTGATGAATGAAACGTTTCAATTCAACAATATTATATATAGAATGTTGTTGTTTTCACATTTATAATAGAACTGAGACTAGACATTGTTGTTTCTGAATCTGGTTTGTGCCTCTGATGTTGGTGAAACACTTTATATGGTTTTTGATGCTATTTATGTTTGCTTTCAGATTTTCTTATCCGTTTACCTTATCTTGGATCGTGAATTACATTACATAGGTAACTTGTGTTATTTTTTTCTTTTCAATTTTAAATAATTTATAATTCAATTTTGCTTTCCACACCTCTCAATTTTTTTTAAATCTAAAATATTCAAATTGTCATTCTCTCTTTATTCAATTAACCACTCAATTATTATCTTCATTATTTTCATCTTCATTACCTACCAACTTCAATCTTCTTCAATATTTTTCAATCATCTTCAATCATTTTGATACATTTTGATGTTCAATAATTTTGAATCATTTTGAACATCATCATTTTCATCATCTTCATCATTATAGTGAATCAAATCAACTAGGTATGTATTTTGCAGTTGATCTTTTTTTTCTTCCAAATTTGGGTTTCGTACTTGAACTCAGTTCACATATGTTTACGTGAACTTAATTCACGTAGCTAATGAAATGAAAAAAATTTAGATTGTATGTGAATTAGGTTTACATACCCCTACGGTAATTAAGTTTGCGTATAGTAATGGAGGTTTCATGTTGACATTACATACGTGAACTGAGAGTACGTATATGTACGTGAACTCAGTTCATGTAGCATACATGTGAATTGAATTCACGTATACATACGTGAACTGAGATCGCGTAAAGAGTAAAAAAAATTGACATGTCATGCATACGTGAACTGAGTTCACGTACACATACGTATTCTCAGTTCACGTAAATGTTATACACATGCAATTTTCAATTTTTTTTTTGTCTATTGTGTTTATGAATTTTTATATTATATTTATGTAATTTATTGGATGCAGTTAAATGGATGAAGGGGGAGACAACAATGACGAAATGTATGAAGGTTTGGAAGGTTTGGAACCTGATGTTTTTGAAGAAATGTATGATGATTTGGATCCTGATTTTGAAGAAATGTGTGATAATGTGGAACCTAATTTTGACGCTATGAATGACGGAGTTGAACCTGTTATGATTGATTTGGCTGATGTGTTTACAACCAGCATGATGTTTGATACACGAGATGAATTATTGAAATGGGCTAGAAATGTTGGAAGGGAAAATGGAATTGTTGTTGTGATTTTTAGATCTGAAAATGCGACCGCACGACCAAGAACAAAGACAAAATTAATTTTTGTTTATGAAAGAAGTGGTAAATATAGACCATGGAAGAATCCTAATCTTACGAGGATACTTGGACTAGAAAATGTGATTGTCCATTTAGATTTAGAGGAACATGATCAAGTGTTAGTGATGGATGGTATTTGCATGTAATATGTGGTCTCCATAACCACGAATTGGCCAAAAAACTGACCGATCACTCTTTCTTAGGCCGATTGTCTCAAGATGAGAAAAATGTACTTGGTGATATGACAAAGAACTTTGAAAAACCAAAAAACATTTTAATGACATTGAGGGATCACAATGTTGAAAGTTTGACGACAATAAAATAAGTTTACAATGCACGTCAAGCATATGGTTCATCACTTAGAGATAATAGAACAAAAATGCAACATCTTTTGATATTGGTGGAACGCGACAAATACATCTATCGATATAGGAAAGTATAGGGTTCAGATGAGTTGAGGGATATCTTTTGGGCCCATCCAAACGCTATCACTCTTGTAAATAATTTTCACATAAGATTGATTATGGATATCACTTACAAGACCTGTAGATATCGAATGTTATTACTTGAGATTATTGGTGTTACATCTACTGAAATGACATTTGGTGTGGGATTTGCATATCTACAGTCTGAGCGTGTTGATAACTTCAGATGGACACTACAAATTGTGAAAGAACATATTACAAGTGGTGAAGTTGAAGTCATCGTTATTGTGAAAATGTTTTTCCAAAAGCAGTGAATTTATTATGCTTGTTTCATATATGCAAGAATGTCAAAGCCAAGTTCAAGATGACTGTGTTTCCAAAAAAGAAGCAAGTGCAAATAATAAAGGCATGAGAGGCTCTTATTTACAGTTATGATGAGGCTCAGTACTACATGAAGTTGGATATCTTTGAAGGAATTTGTAGTAGATGTTCTATTTTTTATGATTATGTACACGAGCAGTGGTTAATTCCTCACAAGGAAAGGTTTGTTGAGGCGTGGACAAATAGAGTTATGCACTTTGGGAACACCACAACACAAAGGGTTGAGTCGGCGCATTGGAGTTTGAAAAGGATATTACAAGATAGTATTGATGATATATGCAGTGTTTGGGAAACCATCAACATCATGATTGTATTACAACACAATGAGATAATAGCATCATTTGAAAAGAGCATCATTCAAAAGGTGCATCGATATAGTAATAGATTATACGCGAATTTTCATGGTGTTGTGTCAAAAAATGCAATTGATCATATTGCGGCAGAGTATGACCGCGTGAAGTATGTAAGTATTGATCAGACTGAGTGTCGTTGCACAATTAGGACAACTCATGGTCTACCTTGTGCATGTGAAATAGCCAGGTATAGTATGATCTCACGTTCCATTCCATTAAACGCTATTCATGTTTGGTGGAGTAAACTAACTTTTCATGTTGATGCATCGAGTAAACCTTCAGAGTTATCTGTGAAACATGAAATAGATGTCATAGTGAAAAAGTTTGAAGAACTTGATGTACCTGGCAAAATTTTACTTAAAGGTAAATTACGAGATATCGCGTATCCATCGACTACGTCATTTCGTACAGGTATTAACTGATAATTCATAATCTATAATTGATTTATAATAATTGATTTATAGTTGATAATTCATAATTGATTTATAATTTAATTTAATTTAATAGATTTACTTAAAGGCAGATTCTCCTATACCACCAACAAGTAATTTGTGAAAAAGATATTGCAATGAAGAAGCACGACAATGAGAGGATATTTACAGGGATCACATGCAACATTGGTTGCATATATATTCAGAAACTATAAATGAAGTTATTGTAAACTGAATTGATAACATTTAATGAAGTTGTTTAATTAATTAACTTGTTTATTTAATTAACCTGTTTATTTAAATAACTTGTTTATTTAATTAATTTGTTTATTTAATTAACTTGTTTATTTAATTAACTTGTTTAATTAATTAACTTGTTTATTTAATTAACTTGTTTAATTATTTTTTTCCAAATTCAAAATGATATCTAAAATACATATAAAAAATAGAGATCCAAAATCCAAATCCAAAATACATATAAAAAATAGATATCCAAAATCCAAATCCAAAATACATATCAAAAATAGATATCCAAAATACAAATCCAAAATAGATATCCAAAATACATTTCCAAAATAAATATTCAATACGAAATACAAATTCAAATCCTAAATCTGCCTATGTCTCCTACGATATGGCACTACATTAGTCCAATCTCTACCACCACCCCTCTGAGATCGCAATACCAAAATTAATTCATTGACGAGTGCGATGCCATTAGGTAATACCAGCTGTCGACCAAGAAGCTCCTCTGCAATTTGTATTGCCCGACGCTGCATTAAAAAAGACATTAATTAATTAAATGATTAATAATATTAATAAAGTTATAACTTAAAGTTAAATGAATTTACCGTTGTGACATATGGAGCATGATCATCATTAGCAGGTTCTGCAACCCTAGGAGCTACATAGACTGGTTCTCTACGAATGATATATGGATGAGAAATCTGATGAAACCAGTCCATGTACTCATTTGCGCACTATGCAGGTCTGTGTACAACTGCCCCAACGTCAACTACATGAACATCATATTGCGTAAACATGATGTCCATTTCCTCTGGTGTGGTCGTCTGGCCTACTATCTCCAAAGGTGAACCAAGGATGGTTTGGACATGTCCATATTGACGCAATACCCTATCTAGTATGTGAGCATACATCTTGGGACCCCAGCGTATCCATCCTCTAAATAGTGGAACAACCTCAAATGGTCGCTTCAGTCTATGCTCTTTATAGGGTGTCCAACATATGTCATGAACATCAATCTCGTCCAGTGCTTTCCTAAATGGAATAACCAAACCTTTATCCTGTTTTGGCTTCCATCTAAGTGCTCTCGGATAGTCCTCATCATAAATCTGAGATAGTCAACAACAATTCGCACACAATGCTGGAAAATGCTCATACACCCACGTCTGCACATATATAATAACATATTCATAAATCAGTAAAGCAACAAACTACAAAATCAAGAAATAAATCAAACCAAGAAAGCAAGCGCAAATACCTGTAATAGTGTCAGATACCCGGATATCGTTCTAGTCTGATGCATGCTCGCTTCTCGAAGATTGTCGTACAGGTAAGCAAGCGCAACGGCACCCCATGCATATCCCCCGCATGAGTTGAGGTATATGAAGCATTCAAGGTAGGCAACACTCACTGCGAAGGCACTCTTGTCGCTGAACAAGGTGCAACCCACCAAAAATAAAAGAAATGCCCTCGCAGCCATATGCCAATGTTGATCAGCACATCGCTGATGGTATACGTCAAGAAACCAACTATACCGAACAGTGGTTGTCCACGTCATGTTAAACTCAACATATGCATAAGCCAGACTAACCCCAACTAGCTCACCCAACAATTCTGCAGCTTCATCCTTATTAAATATATTAACGCTAAAAAATGCACCGGTGATGGGTATATGCAGCAACGAAGAGACATCGTTCAAAGTAATGGTCATCTCCCCAATTGGAAGATGAAAGTTGTTGGTGTCGCGATGCCATCTCTCGACAAAGGCAGAAATTAGACCTTTATCGATAATCTCGTAGCGGCATTTTAGCAATGGATATAAACTGGAACTTTTAACAAGTTCCTTAACCTTTTCATTTTCAATGACAACTTCTTTTAATTTTTTTCCATTGCTAAAAACCCTTAACTCTCCGTGATCCTAAAATAAATTAACCAAACAAATATAAGTTCAAACACATTAACCAAAATTAAATATTTAATTTGATTCAAATATTTACCACGCCGTCTCATAGTCGTGTCGCAACATGATCTCCATATGTCCTTAAGACAGACCTGTCAACCGGACCCCTAGGATATCCGTCATCTGCATCAGGGTGGGCCTCATTAGCATGGGCCTCATCAGCATGGACCTTTTTAGGTTTGGCCTCATCTGCTTGGGCCTCTTCTGCTTGCGCCTGCTCTGCTTGTTGCCTCCGCAATCTTCGTTGTTCACGCAATTCAAGCTGAGCACGGTGAGCCCGTGCAGAAGCAATTGGTCTAACACGACGACTATCAGGCCCTTCGTCGAGTATAACACAACCGTCTCTATCAATAAACATTGTCCACACCATTTCTGCATAAACAAATCATAATCACTATCAAAACAACATAACAATATAACATTTATGCAAGTCCAGAAACATAATGACAACATCAACCTACATGAACTGAGTTCACGTACGTGAATTCCACAATACAACCATTACCTTACATGAACTAAGTTCACGTACGTGAATTCCACAAGACAACCATTACATGAATTAAGTTCATGAATTAAGTTCACGTACGTTAACTTCTTTAGTCTACGTGAATTGAGTTCACGTACTTGAACACCAACAACCTTCGTGAACTGAGTTCACGTCCACATACGTGATTTGAGTTCACGTATGTCAACACATTCAGAATACGTGAACTGAGTACACGTTCCTCACCTAAAAATACCTTCAAACTCAGAAATCCCACAAAACCTTAAAGCACCCCTAAACCCAGAAAACTTCTTTATTCAACAGCCCCATTCAGAATAAATTACAGAGAGTTAAACCCAAAATTCCAAAATGCATACAATTAACCCAAAAACGAAGAACAACAATGGCTTACTTGATTGATTGAAGATGCTTCAAGTGATTCAAGATGGTGTTGAAGGTCTTGAAGATGGTGTTCAAGATGATTGCTTACTTGATTGAATATTAAATTGGGTTTATAAATGAATGAAAAGATTGAAGAATGTAAATGATTGAAGATGAAGAAGATGAAGGTGTAAGGTTGAAGGAGATGAAGGTGTAAGGTTGAAGGAGATGAATTTAGAAATGTTGTTTAATTGAATAAAGAGGGAAGGGCAGTTTGAGTATTTTGAATTTTAAAAAAATTTGAGGGGTGTGGGAAGCAAAACTGTTTATAATTTCTAAGGATAGAATGGTGCTTCTAGGAGTCATTTTTTTTTCTCCTATTCTTTTAATGGCGAAAGAGGGGGTAAAAACATCAAAATAGAGTAATGTATTATTCTAACTATATTGCAATCAATCCATTACTATACTCAATAATTCTAACTATATCCAATCAAACCATTACTATATTGCATTCCAAATATTGAGAGAATTTAGAGCTTTATGTTGGAGTTGTTATATAATGTAGAATGAAATTTTAGGCATAATTAAATAAAATGTATTAGTCTTTAGTTGTGGACCTATTATTTTTTAATTTAAAAAATAACCATGTTTTATTTTCTAAATCACACATTGTTCAAGTGAAAATAAGGAAGACAGTAACAAAAAAAAAAAAAAAAAAAAAAAAACAATTTGTATCCAATATTTCAATGTTTAATAAAGTTATATGCATCATGCTTACCATCCAATCATAATTCAATTTTTAGGATTTAATAATTCTCAACTCTTTGTTTTAGATTAAATAAAAGAAAAATCCAATAAAGATGATCCAAAGATATAGTAATGAGAGATAGAGTTTGTTTGAAGAGTGTTTGAGTTAAGCTAGTGAATATTGATTGTATGTCAAACTCTTGTGTTTATTATCTGATTTATCTTCCTTTAATAGATGAAAAGAAGCTTGAAAACTCAAATAAAGTTAAATATAACTGTTAGACACATTACCCAAGTATGAGATATGATTTAAACATATTAAATATATGTTTATATTGTTTGTCCAAAACGTTCTTGTCCAAACCCAGAACGTTCTAGCTTTTGAATATGAAGGAAAACATGAACAAATGTGAGAATGAACTGTTAAATGTTAGTTGGCACTGTGTTTGGTTAGAAGCATGCATAACATTATGCAGTAACAATGCTATTACAATGTACTTTTGTCATTTGTTAACAATTCATGAATCTAGAGATCATTCTTAATGTTTGTTTTTGCAAGTGGTCCGTCAAATATTGACTTTTTATTGCTCATTGAATGTTGGAAAGTCCATATGCAACACCCCGATTTTTAACAGCGAGAGTGTATTCTTTTTTTCAAAACAAATTCATAAAACAAAGAAATAAATAAGGAAAATACATTTGGATAAATATTTAAGTCATAACGCAATCACAATTAAGTCAATATAATTTACAAGCAGCGGAATAGTCTTTGAAATATGAATCCAAAGTATTTACACATCAGAAAGTGGTACATGGAACCCATCGAAAATAAAATGTCATGCTGACAATATTAGTATAGGTACAATCTTCAGATTTAAAATAAACACAATCCAAAAGAAAGACATCTAGTCCCTATACGTCAACCTAATGTGATCATTCTACAAAAAACTATACATCCTGAGTGATCTTCACGCGCCCCGCAAGATCCTCCTAACATAGCTTCAGTCAGGTGTTTCCAACTACATCCCCATCCACAGGGTACGAACCGGTAGGATTATCCTGGCTCTCATCTGAGGGCAAAGCCCAGATTTCTACAATAATTGTAAAGGGTCACCAACCGAAATTAACAATTAACACATAACATTTAAGTTTTTAAATGCACAAAATAACCTTTCAACTTAGCATGCACCTTAAAAGGGTTTCCATATGCTAAAAATTAATAAACAAGGTTGACAAAAGAAGCTTTTAACAAAACAACACTGTTGTATTCGAATACAACATCTTTGTATTCGAATACACGGCTGTTTCAGCATTCAACAGCAAAAACAACATGTCTGTATTCGACTACAACAGTCTGTATTCGACTACACAGTAAGTCAGTGGAAAAATAGCATGTCTGTATTCGACTACAACAGTCTGTATTCGAATACACAGTAAGTTAGTGGCAAAAACAACATGTCTGTATTCGAATACAACTTGCTGTATTCGAATACACATCAGACAACAGCAGAAAAACAGCAAAATTCAGCATTTTTCAACTTTTCAACGGGTTTGAAATCAATCAACACATACCCACAAATCCAAACAATCACACTTAGCAATTATAGCGCAATCACCACAACATCTTGAGTTTCGAAATAGTTTTGCAATCAATCACACTTACACACAACTCCAAAACAAAACACTTAGCAATTATAACACAATTACCACGACAACTTAAGTTTGGAAATGGTTTTGCAGTCAAACACACTATCACACAATTCCAAAACAACCACACTTGACAATTATAACACAATCACCATGACAACTTTAGTTTCAAAATGGTTTTGCAATCAATCACACTTACACACAATTCCAAAACATAACACTTAACAATTACAACGCGATTACCACATCATCTCAAGTTCAAACACTCAATCATGATCTTGAATCAAATACGACTCATGTGCCAAGCACCCTAATGCAATGCGTATATGCCAAAATGCATGGACTCGAAATTCCAAACCAAAACCCTCCTCGAAGGGCCGTAAATCATAATTGTACCGCCTATCACATGCCAAAGTACTAAATTACCGAGGTGCCACCTATCACTGGTCAACACGATTTACTAAAAAGCGTAAATCGTAAACGTACCACCTATCACGGGTCAATATTGTTTACTGAGGTGCCACCTATCATGGGTCATCACGATTTACTAAAAGAAAAAGCGTAAATCGTAAGCGTACCGTCTATCACAGGCCAAAGTACTATTTACCGAGGTGCCACCTATCACGAGTCAGCACGATTTACCAAAAACGTAAATCGTAAATGTACCGCCTATCACATGCCAAAGTACTATTTACCGAGGTGCCACCTATCACGGGTCATCACGATTTACCAAAATGAAATGCATGAGCATACTCTGACTCTATCCACGTCAATCGTTAAGTAAATGCAGATATTAAAAGATTCCCCATTTTTAATACTCATTTAACTCTAACAATTTTCACGACAATCATTAAGTACACAAAGGTATTAAGAGATTCCCTATTCTTAATACTCATTTACTCTAACGATTTTCACTGCAAACATTAAGTAAACAGAGATATTAAAAGATTCCCCATTTTTAATACTCGTTTGACTCTAATGATTTTCACGACAACATTAAGTAAACGTAGATATTAAGAGATTCCCCATTTTTAATACTCGTTTAACTCTAATGGTTTTCAAATTCCACACAGAACGTACTCAAACATATTCACTAATTCAATCCACAATTCACACCAAATCACATCAATTCATTTCTCCACAAAATCCAACCAAACGAATCTCAAATTTCATAAGTATTAATTATAAACACGTCAAATACGACGAACACAAATCATCACAACCCATTACTCAAACACATCAAATTTCATTTCTTCAAATTTATAGATAAATGAGTTAAATTCATTTTCCACAAAACACTCATCAATATCATCAAAACCCAATTCTAAGATTTAACCCATAAAAGCATTAGATTCATTTTCCCCAAATCAACACTTTAACCCTAACAAAATTCTTTTCCACACAACCACATATAAGTCCCTAAATGCAAACTAAAAGTTTGGAAGGAGCCCTTACCTTAACGTTAGCTTTAACTTGCGATTACGGTACCGCGAGTAAATCTAGTAAAATCTCCGCTCGCGACGTCGCTTCCAAAGTTAGTTCACTAGCACCGTAGCGTGGTGGTGAGCAACTTTCCCTTCTATCCCTTCGCGAAACGAAGCTTAGATCTAGATGAAACGTGGAGGTTTGTGTTTGACGGTTTTAAAATCCCTAACACCGTTTTTCTTCGTTTTTGAATCAACGAGGAAGTATGAAGTTGAGAAATTCTTGCTTTCTTACCCACTAATCCTTGGGTTTCTATTCTTGAAGCCAAAGAAAGAAAAAGAAAGCAAAACCAAGAAGAAGAAAAATGGGTTAGTCGCGAGGCATGGGAGGAAGAAGACGAAATCTTTTTTTTTCTTTTGCTTTTCCTTCCTTCTAATTTCCTTTCTTTCTATTTCCTTTTCTTTCTTCTCTATCTCTTTTCTTTTTCCCTCCAAACAAACATATATATATATATATATATATTAATTATAACTTAACAAATATCTAGATATTTATCAAAATTACCATTTCACCCATAACCTCTCCAAACCACTTTTTGTCAAAAATATCTACTATCGTCGCGACTCAGATATTTTTAACAAAACTCCCCAGAATTAAATTCTTCATAAAAGATTCACCGCAGTTAATTTAATTTATTTGTCGACGAGTAATCTTAATCGGGCATCAAAATATCTTTTTAGTCATTTAAACTCCCAAAATATTAATAACTCCGCTAAAAAGCCCCTGAGTTCAAAACCAAAATCCACTAAAATACATAAAGTATAATTTAAAATTATGAGTCTTACATTACTACCCCCCTAAAATTAGTTTCGTCATCGAAACTACGCATCGATAAATAATTCTGGGTGTTGTTCTCTCATCTTGCTCTCCAGTTCCCAAGTCGCATCTCCAGTAATTGGGTTCCAAATCACATTGACCAACGAAACATCCTTGGTCCTCAATCGTTTAATCTTCCTGTCATCAATTCTCACAGGTGGTACTTCAAATGACAGGTTATCCTTTAGTTGGATTGTATCTGGTTCGATCACATGAGATGGATCTGCAAGATATTTCCTTAATTGTGACACATGAAACACGTCATGAATATTGGACAGTATCGGAGGCAATGTAATCCGATAAGCAACATGCCCAATTCGTGGAGAAATCTGATATGGTCCAATAAATTTTGGAGTCAACTTCTTCGATTTCAAGGCCCTACCAACTCCAGTAGTAGGTGTGACTCTTAGAAATACATGGTCACCCTGTTCGAATTCTAAAAGTCTGCGACGCTTGTCCGCGTAACTCTTCTAACGATCTTGTGAAGTCTTCATTTTCTCCTTGATCTTCTTTACCTTAGTTGTAGTCTGTTGCACCATCTCTGGTCCGACAATCATACTTTCACCGTCCTTATACCAACACAAGGGCGTTTGACACTTGCGCCCATATAAAGCCTCATATGGTGCCATTCCAATACTTGCGTGGAAACTATTGTTGTAGGTGAACTCAATTAACGGAAGTACATCATCCCAACTTCCTCTATCATCTAATACACATGCTCTCAATAGATCTTCCAAGGACTGATTCGTCCTTTCAGTCTGTCCGTCCGTTTGTGGATGGTAAGCTGAACTCAATCGTAGTTTCGTTCCCAACGCTTCGTGCAATGCTCCCCAAAAATGTGATGTGAACTTCGGATCACGGTCGGATACGATACTCGATGGTACTCCGTGTAACCTCACAATTTCAGCAATGTAGATCTCTGTTAGCTTATCTACCCTATAGGTGGTCTTTACTGGCAAAAAGTGTGCGGACTTAGTTAGTCGATCCACTATCACCCATATAGAATCATTCTTTCTCTTGTTTTTAGGCAATCCAGTTATAAAGTCCATGGAAATGTTGTCCCACTTCCATTCAGGTATATCTAAAGGTTGCAACATCCCAACTGGTCGCTGATGTTCTACCTTCGCTTTCTGACAAGTTAGACAAGTTGATACATACTCCGCTACATGTTTCTTCATTCCGGGCCACCAATAATTCTGCCTCAAATCCTGATACATCTTGGTTGCTCCAGGATGAATACTCAACTTACTCTTATGAGCCTCTTCTAAAATTGTTTTCCTCATATCTGTAATTCCTGGTACACAAATCCTACCATTACATCGCAAAATATTATCTGATCCAATCTTGAACTCTATTGTCTTCCCTTGCACTATTAGGTTCCTCTTCTCTTGAATTAAGACGTCATCTTGAGAATTTGCAATGTCTTCAAGTAGTCCACTCGAAATCTTAATCATTCCGAATTTCAAAATTCCCAGTGCAAACTCTACGTTCAAGTGTAGGTCTCTAAAAGCTTCCCACAACTCTTGTTGTCTAGCCATAATTGTCGAAGACACCGATACACTTCTTCTACTCAACGCATCAGCCACTACATTGGGCTTCCTAGGGTGGTACTGCAGTGTGAAATCAAAATCCTTGAGAGTCTCCATCCATCGTCTCTGGCGCATGTTCAATTCCTTTTGATCAAACAAATATTTCAAACTTTTATGGTCACTGAACACTGTGAACGTGCACCCATATAAATAGTGCCTCCAGATCTTCAATGCAAAAACAACAGCAGCAAGCTCCAAATCATGAGTAGGATAGTTTCTCTCATGAATCTTCAATTGCCTTGAGGCATAAGCTACAACTTTCTTGTGTTGCATCAGAACACATCCCAAACCTTGGTGAGATGCATCAAAATAAACTTCATAGGGTTCTTCTGATTGCGGTAATACCAATACTGGTGAGATCGTCAATTTTCTCTTTAGTAACTGAAAATATTTTCCTCACACTTCTCCGTCCATGCGAACGGTTGATCTTTTCTGGTAAGTTGTGTCAATGGAGTCACAATCTTAGCAAAACCTTCAATAAACCTCCTGTAGTACCCTGCTAGTCCTACAAAACTTCGTATGTAAGTGACAGTCTGAGGCTGTTTCCAAGCAAGAACCGCCTCAATCTTAGCCGGATCTACAGCGATTCCTTCCTTGTTTATCACATGTCCTAAGAAATTCACTTCCTCTAGCCAAAACTCACACTTCGACAGATTGGCATACAATTGCTTCTCGCGTAAAATCTCAAGAACTTGACGTAAATGTTCTCCATGCTCTTCTTCAGTTCTTGAATAAATTAATATATCATCAATGAACACCACAACAAATTTATCAAGGAATGGATTAAAGATTCTGTTCATGTTGTCCATGAAAATTGCTGGTGCATTGGTAACTCCAAACGGCATAACAAGATATTCATAATGTCCATAACGGGTTCTGAAAGCAGTTTTCTGAATATCTTCTTCCCTTACTCGAATCTGATGGTAACCCGACTTCAAGTCAATCTTCGAAAATATCGCGACCCCTCTCAATTGATCCATTAAATCATCGATGCATGGCAAAGGATAACGATTCTTAATAGTTGCCTTATTAAGCTGCCTATAATCCACACATAAGCGCGAGCTTCCGTCCTTCTTCTTAACTAGCAAAACTGGAGCTCCCCATGGCGATACACTTGGTCTAATAAATTTCTTCTCCAACAAATCTTCAATTTGGCCTTTGAGCTCATTTAATTCCAATGGTGACATTTGATACGGTGCAATTGAAATAGGTCCGATTCCTTGGTGCAAATCAATGAAAAATTCCACTTCTCTTACCGGTGGCAATCCTGGAATTTCCGTTGGAAATACGTCCCGGTACTCGTTGACAAGCATCACATATTCTATGTTCACATTTATCTTTGCCTCCACATTAGCCAGAGACAAAAACTCATGAGTTCCTTCTCTTAGCGACACTCGGAGTTTGTTAGCGGCTAGATACTTAACAACTCCTGGTTCGGGGAAAAGAACCAATTTGTGAGCACTGTCTAAGATCACATAATGATACGACATCTAATCCATACCGAGAAGGACCTCGAGTGATTGTAGAGGTAAACAAATCAAATTAATCAAGAAATCCCTATTTTGTATAGATACTTGACAATGTAAACATGCAAAATTTACTGTCAAAGTCTTAGCAGGTATAGAAACAACCAAATCAAAAGGTAGAGGCGACACAGATAACTTCAAACGATTCACACAATCCATAGCAATGAAGGAATGGGTTGCCCCCGAATCAAAAAGTGCAGTTAGAGTGTTACCTGCAATCTCACAGTCACGTTGAATCAGATTGCCAGATGGATTTCCAGCCTCAACACTCACGCAATAAACGCGTCCTCTAGCAGTAGGACGAGTAGCCCTAGTTACATTCACAACTGGTTCCACCTTCGGGGCCGTGCAATCCCTTGCCATGTGCCCTGGCTTCTAACAATTGTAGCAGGTGAGAATATTAGAGGTACAAGCACTAGCATAATGTCCCTCTTTCCCACATCGGAAACATCGAAGCACTTGTCCCAATTGTCTTCCGAAATTCTGGTTCCCGAGGTGATTCTGCCCACCGTTGTTATTTTGTGGTCGATTATAAGGTTTAGCAACTTGTTTTCCCTTGTTGTTCTGATGATTCACCCTACTAGGCCCTCCTGAACTAAAATTCCCTCCTCGGCTAGCCCTCTTATTCTTCATATCCTCAACTTCTCTACATTTTTCAACAAGAACTTGGAAACGTTGAATTCCCAAGGGTAAGACAGAGTCTTGAATCTCATCCTTTAGTCCGTCTTGGAAACGATGACACATGAATGGTTCATCAATCTCTTCATAGAAAAACCTGAAATGCCTTGATAGTGATTCAAACTTCGCAGCATATTCGCCCACGGTCATGTTCCCCTGATGCAGTTTAAGAAAATCATCACCTAGTTTAGTCCTAGTACTCATCGGGAAGTATTTGTCTAAAAACTTCCTTTTGAATGATTCCCAATTCACCTCCTCGTGAGCTGATCCCATCAACAATCTTGTACTCCTCCACCAGTACTCAACATCCCCTAGTAGCATGTAAGTGGCATAGTTGACCTTCACTCCTGCCTGACAGTTAATCATTTCGAAGATCTTTTCCACTTCTTGGATCCATTGATCCGCTTTCTCTGAATTCTCATCCCCCTTAAACTTGGGAGGATTGTAACGATGAAAGTCTTCTAATCCTCTTGACTCTGCCGCACGAATCTCTCTTTCCCTCTTTTCAAGATCACGTTGAGTCTTGGCAGCAGTCTGTGTAGCAACAGAAACAACCATGTTATTCATAGCCTCCGCCATTCGATCATCCCTATTAGCATTGGCTCTTGGAGCATCATTCCTTTTTGGCGGCATGGTTTTCCTATAAAACCATCATCAAGTAGAGTCTTAAAACTACTTCAAATAATTCCAAAACTAACTTCCGATCACATCAACACATAATAATTATTTCGGAACTAACAACTCAAACCACCTAAACCGACACATGATCAGATAACAACTCCCAACCTATAGGTTGACCTACAATCTATAACCAAAACTCCACATCCCCAAGGAAATCTAAACCAAAGCTCTAATACCACAATGTAACACCCCGATTTTTAACAACGAGAGTGTATTTTTTTTCAAAACAAATTCATAAAAAAAAGAAATAAATAAGGAAAATACCTTTGAATAAATATTTAAGTCATAATGCAACGACAATTAAGTCAATATAATTTACAAGCAGCGGAATAGTCTTTGAAATATGAATCCAAAGTATTTACACATCAAAAAGTGGTACATGGAACCCATCGAAAATAAAATGTCATGCTGACAATATTAGTATAGGTACAGTCTTCCAATTTAAAATAAACACAATCCAAAAGAAAGACATCTAGTCCCTATACGTCAACCTAATCTGATCATTCTACAAAAAACTATACATCCTGAGTGATCTTCACGCGCCCCGCAAGATCCTCCTAACATAGCTCCAGTCAGGTGTTTCCAACTACATCCCCATCCACAGGATACGAACCGGTAGGATTATCCTGACTCTCATATGAGGGCAAAGCCCAGATTTCCACAATAGTTGTAAATGGTCACTAACCGAAATTAACACATAACATTTAAGTTTTTAAATGCACAAAATAACCTTTCAACTTAGCATGCACCTTAAAAGGGTTTCCATATGCTAAAAATTAATAAACAAGGTTGACAAATAAAGTTTTTAACAAAACAACACTGTTGTATTCGAATACATCATATTTGTATTCGAATACAAGGTTGTTTCAGCATTCAACAGCAAAAACAACATGTCTGTTTTCGACTACAACAGTCTGTATTCGACTACATAGTAAGTCAGTGGCAAAACAACATGTCTGTATTCGACTACAACAATCTGTATTCGACTACAACAGTCTGTATTCGACTACACAGTAAGTCAGTGGCAAAAACAACATGTCTGTATTCGAATACAACTTGCGGTATTCGAATATACATCAGACATCAGCAGAAAAACAGCAAAATTCAGCATTTTTCAGCTTTTCTACTGGTTTCGAAATCAATCAACACATACCCACAAATCCAAACAATCACACTTAGCAATTATAGTGCAATCACCACGACATCCTGAGTTTTGAAATAGTTTTGCAATCAACCACTCTTACACACAACTCCAAAACAAAACACTTAGCAATTATAACACAATTACCACGACAACTTAAGTTTCGAAATGGTTTTGTAGTCAAACACACTATCACACAATTCCAAAACATCCACTCTTGGCAATTATAACACAATCACCACGACAACTTTAGTTTCAAAATGGTTTTGCAATCAATCACACTTACACACAATTCCAAAATATAACACTTTGCAATTACAACGCGATTACCATGTCATCTCAAGTTCAAACACTCAATCATAATCTTGAATCAAACACGACTCGTGTGCCAAGCACCCTAATGCAATGCGTATATGCCAAAATGCATGGACTCGGAATTCCAAACCAAAACCCTCCTCGAAGGGTCGTAAGTCATGATTGTACCGCCTATCACAGGCCAAAGTACTAAATTACCGAGGTGCCACCTATCACGGGTCAGCACGATTTACTAAAAAGCGTAAATCGTAAACGTACCACCTATCACGGGTTAGTACTATTTACCGAGGTGCCACCTATCACGGGTCAGCACGATTTACTGAAAGAAAAAGCGTAAATCGTAAACGTACCGCCTATCACAGGCCAAAGTACTATTTACCGAGGTGCCACCTATCACGGGTCAGCACGATTTACCAAAAACGTAAATCGTAAATGTATCGCCTATCACAGGCCAAAGTACTATTTACCGAGGTGCCACCTATCACGGGTCAGCACGATTTACCAAAATGAAATGCATGAGCATACTTTGACTCTATCCACGTCAATCGTTAAGTAAATGCAGATATTAAAAGATTCCCCATTTTTAATACTCATTTAACTCTAACAATTTTCACGACAATCATTAAGTAAACAAAGATATTAAGAGACTCCCCATTCTTAATACTCATTTACTCTAACGATTTTCACTGCAAACATTAAGCAAACAGAGATATTAAAAGATTCCCCATTTTTAATACTCGTTTGACTCTAATGATTTTCACGACGAACATTAAGTAAACAGAGATATTAAAAGATTCTCCATTTTTAATACTCGTTTAACTCTAATGATTTTCACGACAACATTAAGTAACATAGATATTAAGAGATTCCCCATTCTTAATACTCGTTTAACTCTAATGATTTTCAAATTCCACACAGAACATACTCAAACATATTCACTAATTCAATCCACAATTCACACCAAATCACATCAATTCATTTCTCCACAAAATCCAACCAAACGCATCTCAAATTTCATAAGTATTAATTATGAACACGTCAAATACGACGAACACAAATCATCACATTACTCAAACACATCAAATTTCATTTCTTCAAAATCATACATTAATGAGTTAAATTCATTTTCCACAAAATACTCATCAATATCATCGAAACCCAACTCTAAGATTTTACCCATAAAAGCATTAGATTCATTTCCCCCAAATCAACACTTTAACCCTAACAAAATTCTTTTCCACACAACCACAGATAAGTCCCTAAATGCAAACTAAAATTTTGGAAGGAGCCCTTACCTTAACATTAGCTTTAACGTGCGATTACGGTAGCGCGAGTAAATCCGGTAAAATCTCCGCTCGCGACGTCGCTTCCAAAGTTAGTTCACTAGCACCGTAGCGTGGTGGTGAGCAACTTTCCCTTCTATCCCTTCATGAAACGAAGCTTAGATCTAGATGAAACGTGGAGGTTTGTGTTTGACGGTTTTAAAATCCCTAACACCGTTTTTCTTCGTTTTCGAATCAACGAGGAAGTATGAAGCTGAGAAATCCTTGCTTTCTTACCCACTAATCCTTGGATTTCTATTCTTGAAGCCAAAGAAAGAAAAAGAAAGCAAAACCAAGAAGAAGAAAAATGGGTTAGTCGCGAGGCAGGGGAGGAAGAAGACGGAATCTTTTTTTTTTTTTTTTT
>JBBPBR010000006.1:40996907-41010017 GCA_037974775.1 Cicer pinnatifidum
CCTTTCTTTCTATTTCCTTTTCTTTTCTTTTTCCCTCCAAACAAACATATATATATATATATATATATATATATATATTAATTATAACTTAACAAATATCTAGATATTTATTAAAATTACCATTTCACCCATAACCTCTCCAAACCACTTTTTGTCAAAAATATCTACTATCGTCGCGACTCAGATATTTTTAACAAAACTCCCCAGAATTAAATTATTCTTAAAAGATTCACTACAGTTAAAATATCTTTTTGGTCATTTAAACTCCCAAAATATTAATAACTTGGCTAAAAAGCCCTTGAGTTCAAAACCAAAATCCACTAAAATACATAAAGTATAATTTAAAATTATGGGTCTTACATTACTACCCCCCTAATTATGGGTTTTACTTTTACTTGTTGTTAAATATGAATATCAATTGTTTGTTTTTGAACGTGATTTTGAAGTAAAAGTATACTTAAAAGAAATATTTTTTATTAATGTGTTTGACAAAAGTGTGATCTTGCTCCTACGTATCTCCCGGTGCGATGGAGAAATCAAAGTTACGTAGTTCTTTGGTAGAAAAGGTGGATGTGTTGATTGTTTTTTAAGGATAGTGTGTTTTGTTATTGATAAAAAGTTATTTTGACAACCAAAAAAAGTGTCTTTTTGATTTAATTAATCATTTTAAAGAACGAGTTTCCAGACTATCAAGTTGTACAACTTGTGTATCAGAAATTAAAAGATTAAACAAATGTCACATCTAAATTAATCAAGTTTTAAATGTTTATTTTGGGTTAACTTAAAAACGAGTGTTAGAACTATCAAATTATCAAAACTTGCGTTCTAAAAGATTAAAAATATGTCACATCTAATTAACCCATCAATATTCGATTATAATTTTATTTTGGTTTTTTTTTAAAAAAAATTTAAAATTGATGTTAAATATTAAATAAATTTAAATAATTCTACGAAATAAGATCAGTAATAAACACACAAAAATAAAAATAAAATAAATGGTAAAAAAAATATATGGACTTGTATTGTGATCTATTAAATAAATAAAAACACATTTTACTTATAAGAAAAAAAAAACTATATACAAATGTGAGCTCTTTCAAAAACACTTTTTAATTGAACAAGTGATGGAAATAAAACTCATTTTAATATTAAATAGCACCACCCAAAGATATAAAAAAATCAATTAATATCATTCATAAATAAAATAAATGATGTTTATTGCTATTTAAATATATCCATAATTATTTATACTAAATGGAATTATAGTTATTAATATGACATAATTACTAGTTAACATAGCAAGCCCACATCACATATAAACAACCTGACACAAGCCAACACATCCAAATAGGCTGGCAGAAGCAACGTCCAAACAAGTTGGCTGGCACAAGCAAACAATCTTTCAATGAAACAGAAGGTAAAAAGCAGAGCTTGGCACAAAGTAAAACGTTTAAATCAAATATGGTAGAAAACAAGTTTTAAGCTTTGCAACACAATACAAATGATCTCAACCAAAACACCTTCCATATATATGGACAAACAAAATTTCATCTTTCAAATAAATCAACTTAGTTTCAAATTTTAGTTTCCAATATAATAATATAAAGTTCAAAAAGCATATCAAACCCGAAGAGAATGAGAAAATAAATGTCTATTCAAATATCAGTGAAGATAGAGACACTGGTCCAGTGGTGTGCTGTGGAAGTTGGAATGATGGTGATACCTCCGTTTCTCTCTTTTTTTTTTCAATACTCAAAACTGCCCCAAAATCTCTCCGCTTTTTTGATTTTTTGCCCTTACTTTATAGGCTAAAATGATGAACTTTTGTATTCATTAAATAAAACCAACTTTCTGAATTTTGTATTGTTTTATAGTAAATATTGAACAACATCATATTTTTTATTTTGAATGCATAAATGATACAATTAACAACGCTAACAATTAAATCATGGAAGGAACTGGCGGGGTAATAGGAATGCACAAATAAAATGAAAGAATACACATAATAAAAGAGTGAAATATCAGAAAAATAAAAAATAAAATGAAGACATGTTGGCTGGAAAAGAAAGATGTTGTGTTTACAAGAAAAGAAAACCAAAGCGGGAATATGTTGGTGCAAAAGTAAAAATAAAAAAAATGTGTGAAAAATGAAGATGTGTGTTGGCAGAACATGCTCAAAAATTGAAAGAAAAAAAATGAAAATGTGTGAATAAAATGAAAAACAGGAAAATGAAATAAAAATTCAATGTTGTTGTAATTCACAATTCTTTTATATATATATATATATATATATATATATATTTGGTCGGACAAAATTAAGTTACTAACGATGTCCCTATTTAATTATTTTTACTATAATATATGAATATTATCGTTGTAAAAAATAATTAAATATAAGGACACATATTTTGTCTAAATAAATTGTAAATGTAGAAGATGAGATGTGGCAAACAAGTGTGATAAACATGTTTGACAAAGATGAAGAATGATAGTCTCCAAATTGCTACTGATGTGTAGATTAACATAATAAAAATGATCGTCTTCGGATTGATTACCGATGCGTAGATCGACAAAAAATATAAATGATCATCTTCAGATTGAGCATTGATGTGTAGATCGACAAGAATAAAATAAAAAAAATAAAAAAATGATCTTCTTCGAATTGGTTACCAATGCGTAGATCGATAGAAATGTAAATAATCGTCTTCAGATTGATTACTGATATGTAGATTGACGAGAAAGTATATTACCGATGGGTAGATTGACGAGAAAGTAAATGACCGTCTTTAGATTAGTATTGATACGTAGATTGGCGAGAAAGTAAATGATCATCTTTGGATTGGTTACCGATGCGTAGATTGACAATAATTGAAATGATCGTCTTTGGATTGGTTACCAATGCGTTGATCGAAAGTAATGAAGGTGCATACCACAAGCATGTAGGTCTAGTTTAAGAAGGTAAACAAAGAGAGAGACATATTTTATAAGATATGAATGAGTTATGCACTATGCAAAGTTGTTTAGTATAAAAATAAGATATGAATGATTCATGCATGTTATGCGCTATGCAAAGTTGTTGAGTATAAATTTAGTATAAAAATAAGGTACGTGGTTAAATGGTTCATGTGAGCATAAGTAAGTTATGAATGTATGATGCATGATTTATGTCTATAGATAAGTTCTTGTTCATTTCTTTAATTTTCCTATCCCTATAATCTTCTACGTCCATAAGATTCAATAGATGAATGGAGATAACAACCGTTTTTGCATGATGACTCTAGTATATCTCGTGTGACTCCTCTTTTAGAGAAGAAACAAAGGGCATTGTCTAAAATGATTACCTTTATATATCCTTTTTTTGACACCCTTAAATAAGTTAAGAATTCATCGAGTTTTCATGTATATATTTTCAAATGTTACAATAATAAATTTTTTATTTATTTACACATTTCAAATTCCAAAATTTATATTCATAAAATATCATTTTTTAAATGCTAGAACAAACAGTCATGAGACTGAAATAGCTTAAAAACAAGGTAATGTATAGCATAGAATGACAAGATTTGACAATGTAAATTCATTACATTCAATTGGTCAAATCTTGACTGAACCCGCTCTGCTTCTTCTAGCTTTATTTCCATTAGGACTCTGATCGAGGGGATTTCGACTTCAATGGGAAGCACCGCTTCCATTCCATAAACCAATGAGAAAAAGATTGTCCCCGTTGAGGTGCGAACAAAAGTTCTATAACCATGTAATGCAAAATGTAGCATTTCACGTCAATCCTTATATGTCTCTACCATATTTTGTATGATTGTCTTGATAATCTTATTTGTTGCTTCTACAACTCCATTCATTTTCGAACGATATGAAGAAGAATTATGGTGCTGAATTTTGAAACTATCACACAATTATTTCATCATTTTGTTATTCAAATTAGTCGTGTTATCAGTGATAATCTTATTTGGCAAGCCATATCGACAAATCAATTCTCTTTTGATGAATCTAACCACCATGTTCCTTGTCACATTGGCGTAAGAAGTGGATGCAACCCATTTTGTGAATTAATCAATAGCTACTAACATTTTCCTTGCCAATAGTAGCAAACCCTTAAGATTTTCCTTGCCATTTCGTGTCCATTTGCATGAGTTTCAAAAGAACCTTCATGAACCTCTTGAATGATTTTCTCCGCTTCCGATTTATCAACATATCTAAGGAGAATCATATCATGATTTCTCTTATAAAAGCACATAACCATTTAAGAAGAAGTTCATTGACAAACTCCTTTAAACCCTTTTGTCGTTATCTAAAATACCCAATTGATATTTCTTATTCTTAACATATGATTTGATATCATAAAACCATCGCTTTCCATTAGACTCTTCTTCTATTGATAAGCAATATGCAGATTTATCTCTTTGTTGAATTTTTATGACTGGCACCGGTGCTTAATTCTGAACATTGACGATAATGTGACCAAGGCGTCAACTAATTGGTTTTCTTCTCGAGGGATATGGTGAAAAGTAATTTTCTCAAAGTGTTCTATTAATTCTTTAATATGGGTGTGATATAAAATCAATTTGGAATCTCACATTTCCCACTCTCCTTTTGTCTGATGGATGATAAACAATGAGTCTCCATATACCTCAAGAAATTTTACCTTTGATTTAATAGTTGCTTTAATGCCCATAACACATGTCTCATATTCCGCAATATTGTTTGTGTAATCAAAACACAACCTAGCCGTAAATGGAGTGGACTGGTTCTCTTGGGAAATCAAAATGGCCCTAACTCCATGCCCTAACGCGTTAGAAGCACAATCAAACACCAACGTCCATTTTTCTTTATCAGATGATTCAATCTCTTCAAATAAAGTAATTATGCCTTCATCGGGGAATTCACATTGCATTGATTGATAATCTTCTACTGGTTGTTGGACCAAGTACTCTGATAATGCGCTTCATTTGATGGTTTTTTGTGTAACATATAACAAATTGTATTCTGATAACAACATCTACCAACGGGAAATCCTTCCAGTAAAAGCAGGTTTTTCAAAGATGTACTTAATTTGGTCCATTTTAGACATCGACCAAGTTGTGTGACATAACATGTAATGCTTCAACCGACGAGCAGTCCATGCTAATGCGCAACATGTTCGTTCAAGTAATGAATATCTTATTTCACAACTGGTGAACTTTTTGCTCAAATAATAAATAACATGTTCTTTTCTACCAGATTTGTCATGTTGCCCCAATACACAACCCATTGACTCGTCAAGAACTATTAAGTACATAATAAGCGGTTTCCCAAGGATAAGAGGCATTAAGATTGAAGGTTTTGACAGGTACTGTTTTATCTTTTTGAAAGCTTTTTACAATTCTCATTCCATTCAACCTTTTGTATTTGCGCAATAAATTGAAAATCGGCTCGCATGTAGCACTGAGATGCAATATGAACCTGGCAATGTAATTTAATCTACTCAAAAAGCCACAAACTTTTTTCCCGTACGTGGAGCCAACATTTCTTGTATGGCTCTTACTTTATCGTGGTCCACTTCTATCCCTTTTTGACTAATGATAAGCCTAAGTAACTTGCTTGATTTTACACCAAAGGTGCACTTAGCAAGGTTTAAATGGAGTCTAAACTTCCTTAGTCACACAAACAACTTTTGAAGGTTAACAACATGGTCTTCTTCGGTTTGAGACTTTGCAATCATATTGTCCAAATAAACCTCTATCTCTTTATGCAGTATGTCATGAAAAAAAGTTACCATTGCTCTTTGATAGGTTTCTCCAACATTCTTCAATCTGAATGGCATCACATTATAAAAGAAAATTCCCCATTGTGTGATTAATGTAGTTTTTTTCATATCCTCTAGAGCCATCTTGATTTAATTGTATCTTGAGAAACCACCCATGAAGATGAAAAAAGAATGTTGATCCGTGCTATCCATTAGGACATCAATATGAGGTAGAGGAAAATCGTCTTTAGGACTAGCTTTATTTAAATCCCAATAATCAACACACATTTGAACCTTTCTATCCTTCTTTGGAAGTGGGACAATATTAGTCACCCATTGAGGATATTTTGTCATTGCTAAGAAACCAACATCAAATTGCTTCTTCACATCTTCTCTAATTTTAAGTGACATATTGTTGGGGTTGATTGCAAGTCCCACATCCTTTAGTGTGGGAGAATAAGGAGAAGGCCAAGGCTATATATTGGGTTTTGGTCCTTTGTTTTCAAATGCACCAGCACCAGTCAGTAATATCACTTTAAGCTTGTATCTAACTTAGTTTAAATATTTGCTTTGTAAGAGTGTGGTTGTACTGGGGTGTTGGGTGTGGGTGAGAGAAGTCTATGTGTTGTAACAATTTTCACACAGTGTTAATTCTCTGAGAGAAGTCTATGTGTTGTAACAATTTTCACATAGTGTTAATTCTCTGGTTGCCGGTTTAGGCAGCGGCCGTGGTTTTTCTCCGGTTTTGGAGTTTCCACGTTATATTCTTGTGTTGTGATTGTGTCTTAATTCTTTTGAACTTATTCTATTTTTCCCAACAACTGGTATCAGAGCCAGGTTCGGAGGTTCGGTGGGATAATTTTTCTTAGTATGCTCTGTGGTTGCAGCTTTGTCTGATCTTCCACAGCAGAAAAGAATTATCCTTGGTATTGTTAGGGGAAAGGTGATACTGTGAAAGTGCTGTTTAGGGAGGTTCTGGCTAAGGAAAGACTTGGTATTTAAGCGTGTCTGTTGTGACCCACCTCTCTTTCTTGGGAACTTACCTGGTGCACAGTTTACAGTCTGCGTGCAGCTGCTATGTCTTATTCAAGCGTTATGAAGTTTGACATAGATAAGTTTGATGGAAGAATCAACTTTTGCTTGTGGAAAGTACAAGTCAAGGATGTGCTTATACAATCAGGATTACACAAGGCGTTGAAAGGAAAGTCTGGGCATGTTAAGAGAAACTGTCCAGGTGGAGCAGTATTTGAAAAAGACTCTGAGACAAGTGCTGGCAAGGTCTCCCGTTTGTCCTTATGGTATTTCCGCTATACCATGAAAAAGGAGAAGTTATTGCTAGCGGATTCAGAACAGCACACGGGCATTGGTTGGTATTGATGCAAGGTGTGTGGTGATGTGTCGATGGCTGAAGAACTTCCTGGATGCCAACATGGGAGTTGCGCCATAAATTTCAGTTAGGTTTCGACCTGAGAAAATTCTTGGAATGGTTTAGTTCCAAGTGGAGAAAATTCTTGGGATGGTTTAGTTCCAAGTGAAGTGTACTTTTTATGGTGGAGTATGATTGTCGGTAAGACAATGGAAGCGGAAGCTGTAACTCTTACAATCAAGGTGGAGATTGTTGGGGTTGATTGCAAGTCCCACATCCTTTAGTGTGGGAGAATAAGGAGAAGGACAAGGCTATATATTGGGTTTTGGTCCTTTGTTTTCAAATGCACCAACACCAGTCAGTAATAACACTTTAAGCTTGTATTTGACTTAGTTTAAATATTTGCTTTGTAAGAGTGTGGTTGTACTGGGGTGTTGGGTGTGGGTGAGAGAAGTCTATGTGTTGTAACAATTTTCACATAGTGTTAATTCTCTGAGAGAAGTCTATGTGTTGTAACAATTTTCACATAGTGTTAATTCTCTGGTTGCCGGTTTAGGCAGCGGCCGTGGTTTTTCTCCGGTTTTGGATTTTCCACGTTATATTCTTGTGTTGTGATTGTGTCTTAATTCTTTTGAACTTATGCTATTTTTCCCAACACATATCATGTCTCATCCTCCTCAACTTTTGCTTAATTGGAACACATTCAGGCTTGAGCGGTAGCTTGTGTTCAACTATGTTAGTATATAGTCCAGGCATATCCTGAAATGACCATGCAAAGACGTGTACATAGTCAAATAAAAGTTTAATCAACTTTTCTCGTTCACTTTCTTTCATAGACATACCAATTTTAATTTCTTTCTTATCATTTTCATTCCCCAGATTGATCACCTCAACAAGTTCATGATATGGTTTGATTATATTAGCTTCTTATTCCATTAGCCTTTCTAGTTCTAAGGGAGATTCGCAATTGTCTTCACAATCCACATTAGCGTGATTAATTTTATATCAAATTTAGGATATCACATTTATCAAAATTTAAACTTTTTCTCTTATAAAATAGTAGGATTTTCATAAAAGAGTTGTTTCTAATTAAATGTAAAATACAACTTATGACTCCCATTCCCAATATCACCTATCAGAGTGGGCTTCTCCCAAACTTAAACTTCAAGATTCATTAACCTATAATAACTGTAATTTTGCAAACGCAAAGCCAAGCCAGTCAAACACAAACAACAAAGGATGTGAGTTTTGAGATCATGTTAATAGTATAATATAAGCAGGAAGAACACACAAACAATCATAATAGACCGTAACATAAACTTATCACAAATTTATAACATCACAATTATTTATCATACATCATCATCATCACATAAAATTATCACAATGCATTCTTTTTTAATCATCACAATACATAAACTCATCTAATCAAACATATACATAAAATTCATTCGACATTCAATATCACATTAATATCAAATATCACACATTTAACGAAATTTAATCAAATATCACAATAATATCAAATTCCACACATTTAACAACATTAAATTAATCAACACCTTTTAAATATTTCTATTCCATATTTTAATTTTACAATTCCTATATTTTCACATTAATCAATTTATCACTCAAAGGGCTTCTGCCGTATGTAGCGAGTCCCAGGTGAATCGTTTGGAAATACGGTTTTTCCGTTCATCTCACAATATATTATACTGATGAAGTCAAACGCTCTCTCATCGATACCTTATTTCGATGATTTCACACACAAATACGATTCCATGAGTAAATAGTCTTTGTTCTTTGACTCTTTGTCCTTCAATCGATCTAACTCGACAATTTATGGGTAAACGTCAAAATAAATTACGAGAAGATACTCTAAAAACTAAATTCGATATTTGATCATGCAAAATTACCATAAATCACAAAACCAATCAGTGGATAATTTAATCACTTTTCACACGGTCATTTTGGGGATGATTTCACTCAAATCGGACTTACGGTGAAGGAGATCAGTGCAAAATAACAAATTTTACAAACGGAGAAGTCGGGCATTTTAAAGAGAAATTCAGGATGTTAAAAATCTAAAAAATTGGGTTTAATTGACTAGCTAAATGAGTAAAATAAAATATTAAAATTTAAACGAAAACTAAGAAACTTTTCTGGAACAGTTGTTGACCACCAGTGCTAAACGCTAGTCTAATTTGTTGTGTTTCCTAATTTCCTCATCCTTCCAAGCTGCTGCCGTAGCATCATTCCGATTAGTCACATAAAATACACTTCTAAAGACCATTTAATTTTCAAAATTTTACCTATATTTTTTATAATACTCACGTAAAATTACTAAGATAGTTAGATAATAGTCCAAATTATAAAAATAATTCAATATAACATCAATATTTTATATTAATTACTAAATCATAATAAATATATATCACAATTTCATAACTAGTATATTAAAATAAAGGAAATCAAATATGATAATACTACTATCTCAATATTAATCAAATATAATTAAAATAAGAAAATGTAATTAAATGTACATTTAATATTAATGAAATGCACAAGAAAAGTCACATTAATTACAAACTCATATATAAAGGTAAAATTGACTAAATCTTATTCTCTAAAAAATTTACACTAAAAAGCTTTTGTTTTAAGGAAAATATATAAAATAAAAAATATAATATTTATTATTTATGTCCCTCATTTATTCAAATATATACAAGATTAACACATCATAGAAAATACACATATAAAGAAAATTAATCATAAAAATAATCAATATATATTCTAAACCAATTTTAGCACCAAATTAGTCATCTAAAATTTTATTTAATTAATAAAATAGTTTATTATCAAATTTTGGGTGTTACATATAAAACTAGCACATCTTAGAAAGCATCGATATAACGAAAATTAGTCACAAAATTTATCAATATATATTCTAAAATAATTTTAATCATCAAATTAATTATTTAAAATCTTATTCAATTAATAAAATAGTTTATTATAAAATTTAGGGTGTTACAAATGTAGATCCAAGAAAGTTCAAAGAGATGATGATGAAGCTGAGGACACAAGTTTAGATGATGTGTTATTAATGGGTACAACAAAATCAGATGATGTCTGCCCGTAATTGTGGTATCTTGACATAGGCTGCTCTAATCTTAAAGTGCCTAGGACAGATGGAGGTGATGATTATCAATTCCACGTGTTCCATGAATTCTGTGACATAGAGGGAATAATTCATGAAGTGACTACACCATATACACCACAATATAATGGAGCTGTAAAAACGAGAAAGATAACCATTCTTAATATGGCAAGAAATATGTTACAGAGAGAAAAGTGCCTCACAAATGTTGGGGAAAAGATTTTTCAACAGCAACATACATTTTGAATAGATGTCCAACCAAGAGACTAGGTAGTATGAAACATGAAGAAGCTTGGATTTGAAGAAAGCTAGATGTGAATCATATGAGAGTGTTTGGCTCATTGTGCTTCAAGCATGTGTTAGCTTAAAATAGAAGGAAGCTTGATGAAAGGGCTGAAATAATGGTGTTGTTGGGTTACGATGCAACTTGAGCTTACAAACTATATGATCCAAACAAGAACAAGGTGGTTATAAGAAGAGGCATATTGGTGGATGAATCAAGAGGATCAGACCAGAAAATGAGTGAAGCCAACTCGAGTAGTGCAACCAGCATAGACATACCAGCCAACTCTATTAGTCCAACCAGTTCCTGAGTCTGTGAGAAGGTTCAAAAAAGCTAGACAACCTTCAGTCAAATTGCAACCATATGAATTAACATCTGACTCAGTCACCAAGGCAAATGGAGAATTAATTCGTTTTTCTATGTTGGCTGAATCAGAACGAGTAATTGATGAAAGAGCATTAAGTGATCCTAGATGAAGATCAGCAATGGAGGATGAGCTCAAAGCAATAGAGAGGTTGTTAGATACATGGCCAAACTTGTATCCCATGGATTCTTTGCAGAAACATGGACTGGACTATGATGAGGTGTTTTCCCTAGTAGCTAGAATTGAAACAGTGAGGATGGTAGTCTCAATGACCAGTTACAAAGGTTGGTCTATGCATCAACTAGATGTCAAATCAACATTCCTCAATGGCATACTAAAGAAGAAGTGTATGTAAAGCACCCACATGGATATGTGAAAATAGGCAAAGAAGATAGTGTGTAGAAGCTAAATAAAGCTCTATATAGCCTGAAGCAAGCTTCTAGGGCCTAAAACAAGAGGATTGATAGATTCATCATAGAGCAGCAATTTGGAAAGTGTGTGAATGATCATGTAGTGTATGTGAAAAAGGCAAAAACATCACCTGTATTATTGATATGCCTTTATTTGGACGACTTGCTAGTGACTGGAAGTGATGAAGCACAAATTCAGAAGTTCAAGATTAGAATGGAGCATTAGTTTGAGATGTTTGATCTAGCCATGCTATCATATTTCCTTGGCATTAAGTATGAAACCAGAAAAAATGGAATTTTTTATGCATTAAATTGGACTTACGGTGAAGGAGAATAGTGCAAAATAACAAATTCTACAAACAGAGAAGTCGGGTATTTTAAAGAGAAATTGAGGTTGTTAAAAATCTAGAAAATTGTGTTTAATTGACTAGTTAAATGCGTAAAACAACATATTAAAATTTGGACGAAAACTGAGAAACTTTTCTGGAACAGTTATCGACCACCGGTGCCAAACGATAGTCTAATTGGTTGTGTTTCCTAATTTCCTCATCTTTCCAAGCTCCTGCTGTAGCATAATTCCGATTAGTCACATAAAATACACTTCCAATGACCATTTAATTTTCAAAATTATACCTATATTTTTTAAAATAGTCACATAAAAATGAAAGTTTTTATGCATCAAAAGAAGTATGCAAATGATGTATTGAAAATATTCAAAATGCTAGATTGCAATGGAACTAGAACCTCAGCAGGGTTGGTACTATCAAATGAGAGCAATAAGGAGATGCTTGACCCTACAATCTTCAAGCAAATTGTAGGATCCTTGAGGTAATTGTGTATCACAAGGCCATATATTGTATATAGTAGATACATAGAGAAGCCTAGGACATCACACTACATGGTAGCAAAAAGGATTTTGAGATACATCAATGAAACCATTGAGATTGGCCTGTTGTATCCCACAAATTCGAATGGAGATGAAGCTGAACTTATTGGTTTTATTGATGCAGATTGGTGTAGGGATAAGGATGAAAGAAAGAGTACCACAGACTCTATATTCATGATCAATAACTCACCAATCTCATTGTATTTGAAGAAGCAAAATATTGTAGCCTTGTCTAGATGTGAAGCTGAATATGTGGATGCATAAATGGCAATTTTCCAAGCTATATGTTTGGATGAATTAATCATAGAATTAGGACTAAAGAATTAATGAAGCAGTAAAATTGAAGATAAACATCAAATCAACAATTGATCTAGCAAGACATCCAAGTGTTTATGGAATGAGCAAGCACATATAAACAAGGTTTCATTTCCTAAGAGATCAAGTGATGAAAGACAAGATACAACTAGAGCATTGCAGTATCAATGATCAAAAGGTGAAGAACAATCTTGGATTAACATTAATTGAATCTGTAACACCGTAAATTTGATAATAAAATATTTTATTAATTAAATAGGATTTTAAATAATTAATTTGATTTTAAAATTATTTTAGAATATATATTGATAAATTTTGTGAGTAATTTTCGTTATAGGGATGTTTTCTATGATATGTTGGTTTGATAGATATTATATTTAATGAGCAATATAAATAATAAACATTTTACTTTATTATTTTATATGTTTTTATAAAAATAAAAATATTTTAGTGTAATATTTTAAAGAACAAGATTTTATATGATTTTAAGTGTATATGTGAGTTGGTAATTAATATGATATTTTCTTATATGTTTCACTAATGTTAAGTGTGTACATATTTATATTTTAATCATTTTTAAGTATCTCTT
>JBBPBR010000006.1:41014097-41027193 GCA_037974775.1 Cicer pinnatifidum
TATATATATATATATATCCCTAAACACACATATATAACTCACAAGCGAACAAAGCTAACAACACTTTCAAAATAAAATTTAATATGCTTGTAAATTTGAATATTGAAGCCTTAAACATAATAGAGAAATCAAATATTAGAGAAAAAACATTAATGATGATGAGCAAATAAAAATAATTAAAGGCTGTCACATAACATATAAAGTTTTTTTTACCTTTCTTTGTACCCCAAAAGCATAAAATAAAGAGACACTGGAAATTTAGACAATCAATGTCTGACGTACATGTTATAGCTAGAATATATAAAATAAGAATAAAAATATGATTGAAAAAAGATTAAGAATAGTTTTTAATACAACGAAGGATCATATTTGTAACTTTAACTCATGTAATTGATTACATGACTTTAGTATATTTTTAATTTTTTATTTCTTATCTATTCTTTCATATTAGAATGAGCTTCAAAACCAACATTATGCTTCAATTAAATAGCTATTTGAATATATGTTCAACTAAAACAAATATTTCTATATTAAATTTTTTATTAAATGTCTCTTAAGCTAAATACGATCTAAAATCGAGTTAAAATTGATTTTAATATAGATTATTTGAATTCGATATAATAAAATCTTTTTTGACTGCTATTGAGGACACTTATCCATTTTATTGCAAATGAATCGACTTTATAGGGCCGTTAGATATTATATTTGAATTGACCAAGTTAATTTGAACAACAACCTTAGTGCACCTAGCCTATTTTCATATGAGCCCAACATTAGTGAAAGAAAGAAAAAAACTGCTTTAATATATAAATAAGGGAATGCAAATAACGGAAAGACATATTCATATAACGTCACAAGTTCGAGGAAAACATATTTGACTTAGTCGATTAATTTTAAATGAAAATTTAATTATAATTGGTCAAAGTAATGGATTGTAGGAACTACACTTTAAAATCTTATTTATACTCCATAAATACCAATTGTACAAATCATAATAAACTTACATCAATTTAAATAAACCAATTTTACTTGGAGTTTATCTGCTCTTCAAATTTACTTACGTTATTTTAATTATTCTTAAATAGTTATTTACATAAATTGTCAAAATTAAGACTCTTTGGAACATTTAAGGAATTCACAACCAATCAACCAAAAAATTGATGTAATTGCATATGGTCCATTTGATTTGCTAAAAACAATAGAACTAGATAACCAAATTTTTGTTGTACCCTATTTTCTTTAGAAATTGGTCATGAGACTGAAATCAAGAATACAAAAAGCATAAATTAGGGCACCTCATAAAACGACGGTACAGTTTTTTGTCCAAGGTTCAAGTAATCAATAATACCAAAATATCTTTTTAAATTTGCTACTAAAATTTTATTACCATTTTCTACTATCTCATGTCTCTCTCCTCTATCTCTTTATCACTCTTTTCTCTCTCTCTCTCTCTCTCTCTCTCTCTCTCTCTCCTTCTTTCTGTTGTCTAACATCTCTATTTTTATCGTTTCATCTCTCTCTCTCTCTCTCTTATCTCTTCATCTTATCTCTTTTTGCACTCATGTGTCTCTCTCCCTCATATCTCTCTCATGTATCTCTTCCTCTATTGCATATTGATGCCTCTTGGCTCTTTCTACACACACGTCTCTCTCTTATCTTTATATATCCATCTCATGTCTCTCTTTTTAAACCTTCAATCTCTCCCTCCTTTTAGATTAAGTAATCGCAATGAACAACCATTAGCTAAATTATCGATAAACTTTCATATTTGTCAATAATTGTCTTAAAAACTTTTCCTAAAATTAGAATAATTATTAAATGTCTCTTAGGAAAATCATGCATCATCTTTTTTTTTTCTTAAACTAATTTTAACTCATCATAATAAGAAATTCCCATAAAACAATGTTTTAATCAAAAGTCACTTAGTGTTACCAACCTTTCATTTCTTATCCGTTTGTATGGGTAACGATTACAAAAGAACAATTATAGTATTCAATAATGGCTACATCGTTGTAGAAATAATATACCAATTAAAGCAACATGTATTTATGCATAAATTAAAAAGTTTCATAGGATAAAAGTCAATGCACAAATCTATCCTTTATAATATATTAAAACAACTTCTCAACTTTTATTGAATGACACATCAGACACTAATGTG
Organism: Cicer pinnatifidum; assembly: GCA_037974775.1. Classification (NCBI taxonomy): domain Eukaryota; kingdom Viridiplantae; phylum Streptophyta; class Magnoliopsida; order Fabales; family Fabaceae; genus Cicer; species Cicer pinnatifidum. Next base: position 41,016,259 of record JBBPBR010000006.1, read on the forward strand.
TCACATCACGTATATTCCTCGGTCACACTTTCATATGCTTCAACAATTTATTTCATACATTTTAATTCTCAATTTAACTTTTACATCATCATATACATATGTTGAGAACCCACACACGAAAGTTCTTCATGAAAATAATTTTACTATTAAAGCTTCTCATAAAAATAATTTTACCATCTTCTCACTTCAATCAACTTTTAATACTTCTTCATTTCTAACTTTGTATATTCAGATTAGTTGACAAAAAATTACATCATATCTTATATTATCTCAAGAATTATTCTTTCAATTCCTTCTTAAACTTTGACGGAGATTACTCTTTAGATAGAAAGTTTTGTCGTTTACACAACATTACATCGTTCATGGCTTCTCAATTCTCCCCCCAAATATCAATAGAAAATTTGAGATTGTGTAACCTATTGGTGACTTCCTCAGTTGGATCAAATCATTAATAATAAAAGACATCAAATAAACAAACAAGAAACCAAATATCTAATAAGAAAAGTCATTTGTTGTAATCACTAACGATAATGGTTGCACGAAAAAGAGGGGCGGTGAAGACCTCTAGATAGGAATGCACACAATATCATTTTTCAGTTGTTAAGACATAATTTCGAGTAAGTGTTAAAAAACATCAATCAACTATGAACTATACATACTGACGATTGATTGAAACATTTAGGAGAAAAAGAATTCAAAAATGAAAAAAGTGCATAAAGAAAGGAAAAGTTTTTTTTTAAGCTAATGGATCTCGACTATATAATTAGGGTGCTTTTAATTTGTTTTCATCACTTAATTTATTGGTATATTTTTTGTTGGTAATTGAAGTTTTGTGCATCTCTATGTTGCAATATTGAAAGCATCTCGACTATACAATTGTTCATGCATGTGTATTTATATATGCCTTGTGGAATTTCAGCTAATTAATTGACTAATTCTTGCCTTTTTATGTGAAAATTATCTTGAAAATGATGAATTTAAATTAATAATGTTCTAACTTTGTTTGCAATCATTTCCTTTAATTTTATTTATAGGTTTAAGATATGAATACAAAGTGATTTAATAGAGCTGAAGATATACGGAAAATATTGGATTTTGTTCTGTGTCTTGCATTTTTACTGGATTGTTCTTGATGTTGATAAATCAAGTGCGTGTTTTAAATAATAAAGGAAAATTATAGGTTGTTTCTAGTAAATTGTTTGTAAGTTATTCAAATCAAATGAAATTCAATCACATATATTCCATTTATTTTGTTTTAAAATTTAAGTTTTTTTTATAGTTAATAGTGTTGGAAAACCCTATAACGTTGTGCTCAACAATCCATGCCAATTACATGATGAATAACCAAAGGCGGAAGTGTACCTGTGGGAATTGTCATTGATGAAATCCTGGGATGATGATGATAGAGCCAATGGGTTGGTTGATCTTCCTCAACAAAACACCCTGAAGACCTTGCTCTCTTGATGGGGATAGAGAGAACCAGAGAGTTTTCTCTTTTGGTTTGTGAAACTGAATAGTCTTATTGTGTTTGCCTTGGGGACCATTACCCCTATATATAACTATTATTAGTTATATCCCAAATTGCAGTATTTCCAATTCAGCCCCTCGTTAAATTAGAAACTGCCTGGTATCTACACTATTAATTTTTCATAACTATTATGCTCTTTAGCCATAAACTATTATATATTATTTGACCCCTAATTTATTGGCTAATTATATAATGACTCTAACACACTTTATTAATTAATTACATATGTGACCCATAAATCTTACAATCTCCTACTGGTCACACATGTATCCTTAGGAGTGTGTTAGACTTTATGACGTCAAAAATGTCATTATAATTACCTTGAGTATAATCCAAATTGTCCCGTCCATTAATCATATCAGCACATGGAACCAAAGAGGCTTTCGTCATAATAAGCATAACTAAACCCATCAATGATCACCTGTACTGACACAACTAAATGACATAGACCCATTATGAAAAGCGTAGCATGAAAATTACATGAAGTTGGTCAATGCATGTCAATTTTCAACTGGTCCTACTTTACCGAATGAGATCATACCATAACTTAAATGTACAAAGTAACCAAAACTGAATACTTTAAACTTTATTTCTGATCAAAAAGTCCAAATACAATGTATTTGTACTTTACAATTAAACATAGAACATGAACTACATAATGGACGAAACTCCCACTAAAATCAAGATTCCTCAAACTGTAGCACACCCATGTGAGTAGTATGCTTATGAAAGACCTTGGGTGGTAGACCTTTAGTGAGTGGATCCGCAATCATGGAGTTTGTCCTTAAGTGTTCTATGGATATTTGTCCACTTTGTACCTTCTCTTTAACAACTAGGAACTTAATGTCAATGTGCTTTGACTTGGTTGAGCTCCTATTATTGTTAGAATACAGAACTGCTGATCTATTGTCACAATACAACTTGAGTGGTCTTTCAATCCCTTCAACTATTTGCAGCCCCGTGACAAAAATTCTCAGCCAAATGCCCTGGTCAGATGCCTCATGAATTGCTACGAATTCTGCTGCCATGGTTGATGAAGCAGTAAGACCTTGCTTGGCACTACGCCAAGAAACTGCTCCACCAGCTAACAAAAAGACATAGCCTGAAGTTGATCTTAAGCTGTCTTGGCATCCCGCAAAATCCGAGTCAGAGTACCCAGTGATCTCTAACTGGTCTGACCTCCTATATGTGAGCATGTAGTCTCTTGTTCTCTTCAAATATCTCATGACCCTCTTGGTTGCTTTCCAATGGTCAAGACCTGGATTACTTAAATATCTGCCTAAAATCCCTACTATGAACGCTATGTCTGGACGCGTACATACTTGGGCATACATAAGACTCCCTACAGCTGAAGCATAAGGGATCTTTTGCATTTCTTGAATTTCCAAACTTCCCTTAGGGCACTGTTTGAGACTAAACTTGTCTCCCTTAGCAACTGGGGTGTCCCCTGGTTTGCAATCCTGTAACCCAAACCTTTTGAGAACCTTATCGATATAGCTCTTTTGTGACAATCCAAGAATACCTCGAGATCTGTCTCGGTGTATCTGAATCCCTAATACAAAAGAGGCGTCACCAAGATCTTTCATCTCAAAATGCTTTGATAGAAATTTCTTAGTTTCGTGCAACATGCCTATATCGTTAGTAGCAAGAAGTATGTCATCAACATACAAGACCAAGAAAATATGTCTGCTCCCACTGAACTTATGATACACACAATCATCAACTGTGTTCATCTCAAAACCAAATGAGAGAATTACTTGATGAAATTTATGGTACCATTGACGAGAAGCTTGTTTTAGCCCATAAATGGATTTTCTTAGTTTGCACACCATATTCTTTGGGTCTCCCAACACAAAGTTTTCTGGCTGCACCATATAGATCGTCTCATCAATGTCGCCATTGAGAAACGCTGTCTTTACATCCATTTGATGAAGCTCCAAATCAAAGTGAGCAACGAGAGCCATGATTATTCTTAAAGAGTCCTTCGATGAAACCGGAGAGAAAGTTTCTTTATAATCAATCCCTTCCTTTTGAGTATAACCCTTAGCTACAAGACGTGCCTTATATCTCTCCACATTACCATTGGAATCCTTCTTGGTTTTAAAAATCCATTTGCAACCAATGGGTTTCACTCCTTTAGGTAATGGGATAAGTTCCCAAAGTGAATTGTCTTGCATAGACTTATACTCCTCATTCATTGCTTCGATCCACTTATCTGAATGGGAATCTTGCATGGCTTGATGAAAGTTGACCGGGCCGTCTTCCGTCATGCCAACATTTTCCTCTACCTCATTGATAAATACTACATAATCATCCGAAATAGCATTTTTCCTTTCTCTAGTGGATCTCCGCAATGGAGCTGGCTCTTGAGGCACTTGTTCTTGAGGATCTTGAATTTGATCTGGATTTTGTTCTTCCTGAACAACCAGATCATCTTGAGTTTGTTCAATAATAGGAAAGTCAACTAGTGGAAGAATCAGTTCTGGAATTGTTACCGATTCTTCCTCAAAGACAAAATCTTTAACCTTAATCTTCCCCCCAAACTCAATATCCTCAAAGAACGTTGCCGTTCCCGTCTCAAAAATTGTTCTCAAATTAGGATCATAAAATTTATAGCCCCTTGATTTTTCTGAGTACCCTATAAAATAGCTGCTAATTGTTTGGGGTTCAAATTTCTTTTCATTCGGCCTATAAGGACTTGCCTCAGCTGGACATCCCCAAACATGAAGGTGCTTCAGGCTAGGCTTACGCCAAATCCAAAGCTCATAAGGTGTTTTAGCCGCTGCCTTAGTTGGTACTCTATTAAGAATGTATGCTGCTGTTTTTAATGCCTCTCCCCAGAGTGACTCTGGCAAGGTGGACTGACAAATTATACTCCTTACCATATCCTTAAGAGTCCTGTTTCGTCTTTCAGCTACACCATTCATGCTGGGTGACCCCGGCATAGTGTATTGTGGGACGATTCCACATTCCTCTAGGTATTTGGCAAATGGTCCCGGACATTGTTCACCTGAACCGTCATATCTGCGGTAGTATTCACCACCACGATCAAATTTGACCTTTTTAATTCTTTTATTAAGTTGATTCTCAACTTCTGCCGTAAATGATTTGAACACGTCTATTGATTGGGACTTTTCGTGAATTAGGTAAAGGTAGGCATATCTAGAATAATCGTCTATGAATGATATAAAATACTGTTGACCATTCCAAGAAGGAGTTGGAAATGGCCCATAGATGTCCGTATGTATCAATTCTAAGACGTCTGTAGCTCTATATGCGCCTAATTTCTTATCTTTAGTCTGTTTTCCTTTAATGCATGCTACACAAACGTTAAAGTATGTGAAGTCAATGGAATCTAAAATTCCATCTGACACAAGTCGTTCAACTCTGTTTCTAGAGATGTGACCTAGACACTTGTGTCAAAGCACTCCTGAATTGAAATTGTCAATTTTTCGCTTAGTACCACGTGATTCCACACTCAAGGTTTCATTATAGTTAGCCACAGTTTCCAACAAATAAAGATTATCATAACCAGAAAGTAAACCAATTCCAACAACATTCAAATTTAAAGACAAAGTAAATTCTTTATTCCCGAATGAACAATAATATCTTGATTTGTCCAAATAAGAAATAGAGACCAAATTCCGTCTAAATGACGGTACAACAAAAGTGTCTTCTAAATCCAAATAATGACCGGAACTTAATAATAATCTAAATTTTCCTATGGCTTCAACTTCTACCTTCTTCCCATCTCCTACATAGATGCATCTTTCAGTATCACTAGGCTTTCGGAAGTTCAGGCAACCCTGCATTGAAACACTGATGTTAGTAGTTGCAGCAGAGTCTAACCACCAAGTGTTTCTAGGTACTGAAGCTAAATTAACCTCAGAACAGACCAAAGACAGAATCATACCTTTCTTAACACGCCAAGCGTGATATTTGGCACAATCCTTCTTCACGTGTTCAGGACTCCTGCAGAAGAAGCAGTTGTTATCCTTAGTCTGCTTCTTTTGTTCTGGACCCTTGGCAACAGCTTTGTTCTTGGGCTCCTCAATTCTTTTCCTTTTGCCCTTGTCTTTAGAGATGCTAGTAAAGTGAGCACTTTCAGTCCTATCTTGCTTCAGCCTGTCCTCTTCTTGCACACATAATGAAATAAGCTCATTAAGAGTCCATTTCTCCTTTTGACAATTATAAGTCACCTTAAACTGACTGAATTGCGAAGGAAGAGACAACAATACTAAATGAATGAGTAAGTCATCTGACAACTCAAGCTTTAGTCCTTTAAGCTTAGAAGCAATGTTGGACATCATCATAATGTGCTCTCTTATATTTCCCTTGCCTTGATACTTCATGGAAATTAAATTCTAAAGCAAAGAACTTGTTTCAGCCTTATCACTTTTTTCAAAGCGTTTTTCCATCTCAGCAAGGAAATTTTCAGCTGTAACTATCTCATCCGAGACAGCACCTCTAAAGACCTCAGGAATGCCACGCTTTATGATCATAAGACTTATGCGATTTGAGCAATCCCATTTCTCATACTCTAATTTTTCCTCAGAAGAACTAGAGTCCTTAGGAGTAGGGGGTCGATCAATTCTTAATGCAAGGTCTAGATCCATGCAGCCAAGAACAATCATAATGTTCTCTTTCCATTCCTTAAAATTTGTCCCATCAAGGACAGGAGTAGAACTCAAATTTGCAGATATGGAAGCAATATATGTTGAAAATTAAATAAAGAACAAACTTAGAAACTCACATTATAGGAAAGTAAGTCAATAAATACATATGTTCAAATCATAGAATTTAACCCATCTCAAGATACCCAGTGCACCATTGGTGTCAAGTCTTTGGACAGTAACACCAACTGCTAGTGGTACTCTTGTTGCAATGATCAACTATTGACAATAAGACATGTCAAACAATAAAACTTCCTTTAGGCCGATTTACTGCTCACATGTATACCAAATAATTGTCACACATTTATCATTGCAGGTGTACATGTAATTCTGCCAAATATTAACCTTCCTTTGGGTCGGTCAATACCCGCATGAATAAACATATACACAACCATTTGACACTCTTCACGAGCAATTTAGACAAGAGAGGTCACTTTGGCGACGTCAAGTTTCAATAAACTCATTCAAAATGTCAAACTTGACTTGAACATATATTTATTATATCCAAATAAAACAATGTTTAAAAAAAAATTATTGTTTACTGATATAAACTGTGTTTCATTAGTATTTGATAATTATTGTTTTATAAAAAAAAAATTCTGCAATTCATCTCCAAAGTAAGAATTATCAAGCAGATGATAGCATCACAAAAGCAAATTAAAATGCAAAGTAGACAAAAAACAATAATTCTTTTTAATGATAATCTCAATCCAATTGTTCTTCTGGCTTATAACTAACTCCTATTTACCCTAATTTATTATGTTCATCTAACTTAAAAGAGAATGACATAATATATTTTACCATAAAATTAAGAAACATATAGTAGTATTTTATTAAGGGAGCTAACAATAAGTCAATAACATTACATATGAAGGGAACTACCGAATTTATACACATACAACGTGAAATTAATCAGTTTTAAACAAAATTAAGAAAAACCCCATCCATAAAAAAAAACAATTAATTAATTCATATGATTTTGATTTTAATTAGATAACCCCACAAGCCAGAAACTTGGCTTCAAAGATTCACGTAAAAATTCAAAATCAACACATGTAAGTTACACCAAGGTTTTCATAAATAATAAATAACAAGAAACATCCCTTGCAGTTATTGATCATATATATAGGCATGTTGCACAAAAAAAAAAATTATAACCGGAAACAAAAAAAATATGGATTCCATAATATATATATCCAAATTCCCAAATTACAAACCCTAATTTTTTTTTAATCATGTCAAAATTCCCAAATTACAAACCCTAATTTTTCAATCATGTCAAAATTTCCAAATTGAATCCTAAAACAAAGACAATAACCGAATTTCATCATGAATTAAACATGGTAGGCTCTGATACCATTTGTTGGAAAACCCTATAACGTTGTGCTCAACAATCCATGCCAATTACATGATGAATAACCAAAGGCGGAAGTGTACCTGTGGGAATTGTTATTGATGAAATCCTGGGATGATGATGATAGATCCCATGGGTTGGTTGATCTTCCTCAGCAAAACACCCTGAAGACCTTGCTCTCTTGATGGGGATAGAGAGAACCAGAGAGTTTTCTCTTTTGGTTTGTGAAACTGAATAGTCTTATTGTGTTTGCCTTGGGGACCATTACCCCTATATATAACTATTATTAGTTATATCCCAAATTGCAGTATTTCCAATTCAGCCCCTCATTAAATTAGAAACTGCCTGGTATCTACACTATTAATTTTTCATAACTATTATGCTCTTTAGCCATAAACTATTATATATTATTTGACCCCTAGTTTATTGGCTAATTATATAATGACTCTAACACACTTTATTAATTAATTACATATGTGACCCATAAATCTTACAAATAGAGTTTAGATGACTACTTTTAATAGGTCTTGGTAAGATACCCATAATTTTTTAAAGACCACATCAGTGTGTCACCTAGAAATGTTTTTTTACAAATTTTGTGTAAAATATAAATGTAAGTAATTTACGTATTTTTCACTTGTCAACATACTAAGTAATATGTGTATTTATTTATTTTTATTTTATTTAATATAAATTTTCTAATAAATAGTTGTATTTAATTTTTTTTCAAACACATCCCTATTAATACCATTAATTTATGTTGAAAAAAGAAAAATTCCAATTGAAAATATTCATGTTTAAAAGTTATTTTAAAAACATCAATATAAAAAATTCACACCTTATATTCAACACCTAATTTTCTTAATATTTGCAGAAAAATAATAATTATAAATAAGAATGGAGATAGTAATTAAAATTAAAACGCGAACAAACTCTAATTTTTCACGTTTCAAAAATATGATATTTTTGATAAATAAAAACTATAATATTATAACTCATAACATTGAAAACTAAAAAATAAAGCAAGTGTAAACACTAAATCTTAAACAATATAAACAATTTTTAAATAGAGTAACTCATTCAAAAGATATTATTGAAGTTCCAAGATCTCTACCCATAACAAAAAATCAACGAGAGTAAAAAAAAATCTTAAAATAAAGTGAAGTACAAGCCTCTAGTACTTCAGTTCCACAAGAAAACCTGCATTGATTGCTTGCCTTGATCATGTTGAATTTAACCTACATACAAATATATTACAGAGGAGACATAAGGAAGATGCGAGTTTATCTTTCATAATGTAAAATGAATAAAGTCATACATAGATTAACATACGTTCGTGAATCATATATATATGGATAAACTTTCAATGCCAAAACATGCACTACTTGAAATTCATGCGGGGTCAAAATTAACTTTGGAAAATACGGATTGAGAGGTTATGCTCTATGTCATATGTAAAGTGCAACACCCCTCTGGATTCTATATATTCATAGTGTGCACTCTCACGAACACAAGATGGGCGATGACATCCTCAAGAAAACCATTGAAAGTGTAAACTCAATTAATCACTTTCTTATCATAAAAACTAAATTCAATTTTAAGTTTCTTAGATAGTATATGAAACATCGAAATATATATAAACACAACCATAAGCTAAATTACCGATAAACTTTCATATTTGTTAATAATTTTTTAAAAAACGTTTCCTAAAATTAGAATAATTATTAAATGTCTCTTAAGAAAATCATGCATGGTCTTTTTTTCCTTAACTCCTTTTAACTCATCATAGTAAGAAAGGCACATAAATCTTTATGGTTATTAAAAGTCACTTAGTGTTACCAACCATTCATTTCCTATCCGTTCATATGTGTAGGGATTACAAAAGAGCAATCATAGTATTCAACAATGGCTAAATCGTTGTAGAAATAATGTACCAATGAAAGCAACATGTATTTATGCATAAATTAAAAAGCATCATATGCTACAAGTCAATGCACAAATCTATCTGTTATAATATATTAAAATAAATTTTCAATTTTTATTGAATGACACATCACACACTTTTGTGTCACATTACTTATATTCTTGTCTGCTTTTTCATATGTTTCTACAATTTATCTTCCACATTTTATTTCTCAATTTAATTTTTTCATCATATATATATATATTTTGAGAACCCACACACAAAAGTTCTTCATGAAAACTATTTTACTATTAAAGCTTCTCATACAAATAATTTTACTGTTTTATCACTTCAATGAACTTTTAATACTTCTTCATTTCTAACTTTGTATATTCAGATTAGTTGGTAAAAAGTTACATCAAATTTTATATTATCTCAAGAATTATTCTTTCAATTCCTTCTTAAACATTGACGGAGAGTACTCTTTAGATATAAAGTTTTGTTGTTTACACAACGTTACATCATTCATGGCTTCTCAATTACCCCCCAATTATCTATGGAAAATGTGAGATTGTGTAACCTATTGGTGACTTCCTCAGTTGAGTCAAATCATTAATATTAAAAGACATCAAATAAACAAATAAGAAAGCAAATATCTAATAAGAAAAGTCATTTGTTGTAATCACTAAATATAATGGTCGCACGAAAAAGAGGGGTGGTGAAGACCTCTAGATAGGAATGCACATAATATCATTTTTCAGTTGTTAAGACATAATTTCGAGTAAGTGTTGAAGAATATCAATAAACTATGAACTATACATACCGACAATTGATTGAAACATTTAAGATAATAACTATTCATAAATGAAAAAGAGTGCGTAAAGAAAGGAAAAGTTATTTTTAAGCAAATGGATCTTGACTGTTCAATTATGGTGCTTTTAATTTGTTTTCATCACTTAATTTGTTGGTTTATTTTTTATTGGTAATTGAAGTTTTGTGCATCTCTAGGCTGCAATATTGAAAGCATCTCGACTATACAATTGTTCATGCATGTGTATTTATATCTACCTTGTGGAATTTCTACTAATTAATTGACTAATTCTTGCCTTTTTATGTGAAAATTATCTTGAAAATGATGAATTTAAATTAACTAGAATATAACCCGCGCGATGCACGAGATATATAAATTTTAACATATTAGTAGTATTGTGAATAAGATTTTAAAATTTTAAAAATAATATAATATGTATAGACTTTAACATATTAGCAGTATTGTGAATAAAATTTTAAAATTTTAAAAATAATACAATTTATTCATTTTATTTGTAAAGTATTTTTTCAAGTGAGTTTATTTGAATAGTTATTATATATGAGTTGACAAACACACTTTTGAGAATATGTAAAATATTTTGTAGAACGTAATTGCAATTAATTCATATATTTAGTATTAAAAATCCATTAGTGATTATCATCCCAC